>CAWUFW010009631.1:600000-767765 GCA_963921515.1 Calotriton arnoldi
AGGTGGTGTCAGATGTTCATGTCAATCATTCCATATCTACCCTCATCTTCTAAATCTATTCTTCTCAGCTGATAGATCGTTCACTTGCTTGATATTATGTTTCTTGTTCTGTTACTTGTCTTAAACAAACATAAAACCTATAAACAGCTGTTTGTTCATTGGGGACCCTCTAGTACTGGTTTAGCAGCATCTTTTGTCAATTGAGAGCTGCACCAGTTCCCTAGCATTTGATCTTCCATAGTTTCACTTGCTTGAACCATCCCAGTCATTGAGCTGGGAGTAACACTGCACTATTACAATAGCAACCTAATGTTCAAAGTAGCCCAGAGGCTAAAAACATTGTCACTTGAATAGCGTACTGGCCTTATTTCAAAGGAACCAATCTTCGGCCAAACACATTGAAGCAGACTGAAAACTATACCCTGAAAGAAATCCCTTTAAGCTCTATTTAAATTACCTCAGGTGCGTCTTTTTCATTCTGATATTATTTTCATCATAGCTTAGAAAAAAGCAGACTTTCCATGAGATTTGCTTTAGATTATCTTTCTAATATGCCAGTCTACAAAAAAGGCATTTTCCAGCCATTGGGCACTAGTGGAAAAGAGACTTTTCTTTGACCCACAAAATTTGCAGAACATTGTCTTTAAAAAAACCTTGCCGATAGGGAAGTAGGACTTCCGCTACAAAAATCACAGGGTGCTACTGCCCCAGATAAAGAACTTCATTTCTCACCAGCATTGACGAAAAGGTGCCATAAAGGCCTGAAGTTCAAGGAAAGAAACATCTCTGTAATGGTTTCTGAGTGGGAAGAACCACCTGCTTCTAAATAATTAGTTATCTAAAAACAAAATCATAAAAAATGGAGAAACGCCCCGTCACTCAATGCAGTCACTCTAGATGCTGAACTGTTTGAAATTCCATTTGCATAGAACCAAATATTTTAGAAAATCTGACCCGCTCTTTGTTGCTTTCGGAAATCCACATAAAGGACATACCGTCTCTAAACTGGCAGTAACTTGTTAGATCGCAGCAGCTACAGCTTAGTCAGCCAAAGAAGGAATACCGCTCCAAAGTACAGTTAATGTGCACTCCTCTTGAAATGTTGCACGGTTGACCCGCCCTGTTCTTTGGAGTTTTTTATGGACATATGCATTGCAGGAACATGGAAGAACAGGCATACATTGACCCAGCACTCTGTCTGGAAGTGACAGTACCGAGAGATGCTGCAGTGAGACGGGTGATACTGTTGCATCTATTTTATTAAGGTGAGCCTTTTCTTGATTACCCACTGTCTACTATTAAGCTAGAAATTGTTTTACTGTAGTAGCTATTCTTTACAAGTAAATCTATGTAAGATCCAATACTGGAGAAGAAAAAAAGTAACCTGGAATGGTGGTTCACCAATATTCGCATCTTTCACAGGTTCACATGCAGCACACCCTCCTTCCATCTAGAGGCTCACCTAAATGTACAATCCTTCAATCTATTATGTATGTATGTGTTATTTCAATAGTGCGAACCTAGCAAAAATGCAGTTGAGTACCATACAGGGTCAAAGACAAAGTCAAGAAATGATGGGAGAGGTGGCTGGTTTGCAGACTGTTAATGCATTGTGATATAGTGTTCTTTAACAAGTTGGGCCTTCAGCTGTGTCCGAAATTGGAGCAGCGTTGGGATGGTCCTGATAGATGGGGCATTTTATTCCAGATCCTTAATGAATAAATGGAAAGGCCCTGCTGCCTTGTTCTCTTTCTTTCTTATTCTTAGTCTGCAGTCTGATGTCCTGGCTTCAGGGTGTCAGGAACCACCAGAGATGGTGAGCTTCTCTGCTAGATAACTGGGGGTGCTCCGAGGATATGGAGTACAACATTACCACCATCCATATACAAGAATGAGTCCTTGAACAGCAGTTCTGAAGGTGCTTTTTGGAAGAAACAAGTCCAGTGAGACTCCGCGGAGGTCACAGGACTGCTCCTGGAGCCCCAAGTCCTCTTCGTCCCACTCTAGGTGTTCGGGACACTCGTGGAAGAAGCACAAGAAGAAGTGCAAGCGGACTTCATCTACGCCTCAACGGTCTGTCGACGAACGAGGTAAGGAGCACCGACGCTCTAGGCACGGTTCTGCGTAGCCATGATAGACTTCGCGCCTCCCTCCCTTTCCAGGAGCCGAAGCAACCGACGCTCAAATTAAAGAATTTTATGAGCCCATGCGCCTCGTCTTTGAGCAGGCCAACCCCTCTTGTGAGCCCTTGGTGCCCCGCGGGGTCGGAAGGGGCCCCATCGTGTTCGTCAGCTCCGGCCACGGCGCTGGTGGGGCATCAGGGATCTGATCTGGGATGACGCCGGTCGTACCATCGCAACCTCCCCCTGGCATCGGACCCGAAGTCTGTGCCTTCGATGCTGCCAGTGCCTACCGTCGGTGCCAGCCCCATCTTTATCCCCGACGACACGGAGTCGGAACGGCGTCGCTTGACGCTGATTGAACCAGGGGTTCCATGTTGTTGCCTGAACACTTTGAGGATGTGTTATGCTCGGGGCAGGAATGGGAGGGGTCTATGGACCGTTTGGAACACCAGGATGACTTTGTAGAGCAGTTGGACTGGTATGGGGTACTTGGGGAAGCCAGTGGACTGGACACTTCTCCAGATACTGGCTTTAACTTTCCGCCAACTGTGGATACAGAGGAGGGGGCATCTTATGCCAGGGTGGTTAAAAGGGCGGCAGATGTCCTCAGACTAGAGCTGCCTTCCGTGCAGGTCAGGACTAATCTCCTGACCGAAGTGCTTCAGCCTGGGCTTCCACCTCCGAATCCCTTTTGCCCTTTAATGAAGCACTAACTGATGTCCTTCTAGGCATGTGGTCCAAGCCTAGCACAGGGGCTCCTGTGAATAGGACAATTGCACGACGCCATCGCCCAGCTCCGGGTGACCCAAAGTTCCTCAGCCAATACCCCACCCCCGAAAGTTTGGTGGTGCAGGCTTCTACATCACAAGGCGTGTTCCCTTCCGCCCCTCTGGATACGGAATCCAAGAGGCTGGATTCACTTGGTAAGATGTTTTCTTCCTCCAGCCTGGCATTGCGGTCGGTGAGTACTGCATGCTTATTGGGCCGTTGCTCCCACTCCCTTTTGGGAGGCGGTTGCGCAAGTGCTGCCACAAGTTCCAGAGGAGGCCCTGGCTGTGCTCTCTCAGGCAGTTAAAGACTGGAGAGATGCAGCAAAATTCGCCATAAGGTGTGGCCTTGATATGACAGATTCGCTTGGCAGATTGATTTCCATGACAGCGGCCTTGAGGCGCCACGCCTGGCTTAGAACAACTGGCTTTTCGGGCGATGGACATGCCATTTGATGGAAGCCATATTTTTGGGGAGAAGTCCGCTTCGGCTCTAGGGAGGTTTAGGACTCTCGAACTGCGGCCAGATCCTTGGGCCTCTCCTCCTCGTGGCCAGTCTACATTTCATGGCAACGGAAGGGGTTTCCAGCCGCGTCGACCCTATCCCAGCAACCATCCTGCGCAGGCTTCCCAAGCCGTGCGGGGACATGGACGTGGTTCATTCCGACCTAGGAATGGAAGCCAGAAGTAATCGGACACTCTGTAGCTGCAGCCTCCAAGCACTCCTAGTTGGACTCTGCAAGACCACAGAGAATCCATCATCCTCTCCCCCGCTGGAGGTCCATAACATCGGACAAGTGGGTCTTGCAGATCATTCAGGAGGGCTATTCTCTGGCTTTTCTTACTTTTTCTCTTCCCATTCTGCCAAATAAAGAACTGCTGGCGGAAGATCTTTTGAAATTGCTCCAGGAGGAAGTTACAGCTCTCTTGGCCAAGGGAGCTATAGAGAGGGTCCCAGATTCAGAAGTAGGCAGTGGCTGTTATTCCTGCTACTTTCTGATTCAGAAGAACAAAGGCTTGCGTCCCATTTTAGATCTTCGGACCGTCTATCTCTTCCTCAAAAAGGAGAAGCTCAAGATGCTCACTCTATCTCAGGTCTTGTCTGCCCTAGAACAAAAAGTCTTGATGGTAGCGTTGGACCTGCAGGATGCGTATTTTTACATCCCCATCCTGCCGGGCCACAAGCGTTACCTGCAGTTCAAGGTAGGCCGCAAACACTGTTTACTGTGCTCCCCTCCGGCCTTACCTGTGCCCCTCGGGTGTTCACCAATGTGATGGCAGGGGTCGCAGCTCATCTGCGCAGGTTAAGGGTGTCAGTCTTCCCCTACCTTGACGACGGTATGTTGAAGGCGTCCTTGCCCCTGGCTGTCGTCTCCACCTTCGGACTCTTGCATTCGCTGGGGTTCTCTATAAATGTGCCGAAGTCACACCTGACAACTTCTCAGACGCTCCCTTTCATCGGAGCTGTTCTGGACACAGTGCCGTTTCGGGTCTATCCTCCCGAGCAGCGAGTCCAGGATATTCCGGTTATGGTTCCGATGTTTCAGCTTCAATCCTGGATTTCGGTGAGACTGACTGAGGATGTTGGGCCTCATGGCCTCCTGCATCCTTTTGGTAAAGCACACCAGGTGGCGTATGCGGGCTCTGCAGTGGGACCTGAAGTTCCAGTGGGCACAGCAGCGAGGAAATCTCACCGATGTGGTCCAGATCTTGGAAGGAACTGCAAGAGATCTGCAGTGGTGGTTGACGAACCGCGATTGGGTCAATGGCAGACCCCTCTCCCAGCCAGATCTCACAGTCGTGACAGATGCGTCGCTTCTCCTGGGATGGGGCGGCCATCTGGGAGAAGTGGAGATCAGGGGACACTGGTCTCCGGCAGAGTCGGGGCTCCACATCAGTTTGTTATAGCTTCGGGCAATTCGGTTGGCATTGAAGGCATTTCTTCCCTCTGTCAAGGGGAAGTTAATGCAGGTGTTCACGGACAACACCACCACCATGTGGTACTGCAACAAGCAGGGCGGGGTGGGGTTGTGGACCCTTATTCGAGAGACCCTGAGTCTCTGGACATGGCTTGAATAGCAGGGCATAATTCTGGTGGGGCAGGCAGTGCAGAAAAGGACCTTCTCTTGCTGGGTGGTTCTCTGCATTAAGATCTGCTATGCCCTGGCCAAGAAGCAGCCCCCTGAGGGATTAAGGGCCCATTCCACTAGGGGAAAGGCTGCGACTACGGCCTTGGCTCAGGGTGTCCCAGTAATGGACATCTGTCAGGCAGCAACATGGGCATCTTTGCACACGTTTGTCAAGCACTTCTGCCTGGACAGTCCAGTCCGCAGAGACCGGCATTTTGCCAGTTAGGTCCTGCAGGACTTCCTAGTGTAAGGTATTGGTCCACAACCCACCACCGGGATGGTATGGCTTGGTGTAAGGTATTGGTCCACAACCCACTGCCGGGATGGTATGGCTTGGGTATCTATTTCAAGGGTAAGGAATCTACAGCTCGAAGTCTGAACAAGTTACTTACCTTCTGTAACGCATTATCTGCTAGAGACTCTATCTAGCTGCAGATTCCTTCCATGCCTCCCCGCTTTGTGGACTGATTTTGTTAGGGCTAGGGTTACTCCCCTTTTCAGGGCTCTAGTTTTGCATACGACTAAGTCAGTTACTTTGTGGCTCTGTGCTTCTGATGTGGAAAAAAACGTAAAGTACTAACATCCGCGCACCTGGGTGGCGCCTATATAGGTGACCGCGACGTCCTAGCAGATGCTGCCTGCGTCACGCAGAGCAAAAGTTTCCGGATCCAGCCTGACGCCTGGGAAATTCAAAGGTAAGGAATCTGCAGCTAGATAGTCTCTACCAGATAATGCGTTACAGAAGGTAAGTAAGCAGAATTACTTGCTTGTAATCAGTCTTCATTGAAGTTGCACATAGCCTACCCTCCTATCGAATGTATTCGGTGGTGTAGTATTTGGCTAAGGATTAGGATTCAACTGCTCTGTCTGAGCAAGCTAATTATTACGTTTACACAACTGTTAATTATGGGGCAGTGAAACACCATGATCCCTTAACGACAGTGTTGCTTGCCCTTTAAAGCTGCTGCTTATCATTCTCGATTACTCTGAATTTATTTTCCTTTTTTTTTTTTATATAAAGCAGTTAGAAAGGGTGAATAAAAACTGTTTTCAGTGAGCATATTTTCGAATTCTGATTGGGTTATTTTGTAAAGAAAAAAGCTTAAATGGATAACATTTTGAAACAGATTTGTCCATAAAAATGCTCTTGGAACCCACAGCGCTTAATTTGAGTGGGTGGTTGCAGGTGGGGCCCACTGGCGCTTATGTTTAGGGACTGGGACTTATTTTTTATCAGCAGATTTTGACTCGAAGCAAGAGAGAAAGGCAGAAAGACGTAAGAGAAATAAAGGAAAATGGTGTCATTAAGGAGAAAGAAGGGACGAAAAGGAGATGAAGGGGCGGGGAATGTTGGGTGTATACAAGAGACATGACATGGAATCCAGACTTGATAGGCTGCTGGTATTCAGTAAACTCTGACATTTGGCAGTGTCTGCTGTGGGCTTCTGAGAAAACTTTGGGTCCCAGCACTTACTCTTTTAGAAATCAAGTACTGGGAACCCACAACTCAGTTGTGAATTCATCGAAGATCCCATTATTGAGAAATAGTTACAAGTAAGGTCTACTTGTTTTCCAAACAGATTATTTTGAAATTGCACGTGCATGCTTTAAAAAACAACAACAACAAAAACCAGAAGATGGTTGATGCCCTAACCAATACTATAATAGCATTGGGTGGGATTCTGGTTGAGATAAGTACATCACACCCCCATTAGCCATCTATTTTTTTTTTAAGATGTAATATGGAAATGAGACAGGGAGAGGGTACATTCTTGTAAGGTATGATATGTCCTTGAAAATCAAAGTTTTGAAGTAACTAAACAATATTTTCTTGATGTTGCTTGCAAATTGTATATTAGCGATGCTTTCAAAAAATGAATAGTCTTAACCAGATTAGCTTATATGTAAATCTCCTCTAGGGCCATTGTTTCTTCCCATTATTATGTGGTTTTAATACATTTTGTTTTGTATAATGTTCAAATCTCATAAATATTTTTCTTTTTGTTGTAGGCTGAAGGTGCTGGACTCTCAACTTGCATTGAGCTGTGTGTGAAAGCATTAAGGTTGGAATCTGGTGAAAATGCAAATGTGAAAATATCCATCTGCAAGACCATTTCCTGTTTGCTACCTGATGATTTAGAAGTCAAGCGTGCGTGTCAGCTTAGTGAATTTCTTCTTGAGCCAACGGTTGATGCATATTATGCTGTTGAAATGCTGTATAATCAGCCAGATCAGAAGTACGATGAAGAGAGTCTTCCAGTTCCAAACTCGTTGCGATGTGAGCTGTTGCTAGTTTTGAAAACTCGGTGGCCTTTTGATCCTGAATTCTGGGATTGGAAAACATTGAAGCGTCAGTGTCTTGCATTAATGGGAGAGGAAGCCTCAATTGTGTCCTCTATAGATGAACTCAATGATAGTGAAGTGTATGAAAAACTCGAAGACTCTTTTGAAGAGAGCAAGGAAAGCTCAACAAACGGAATTTCAAATTCATACTCTTCTTCGGTCCTTCTGCGAGACATGGAAGAAGAGAAACGGAAAAAAAGAGAAGTAAAGAAAATGAGAGAGAAGGGCTTTGTATCTGCTCGATTTAGAAATTTTCAGGCCTACATGCAGTACTGTGTTTTGTGTGACAAAGAGTTTCTGGGCCACAGAATAATCAGACATGCACAAAAGCATCATACTGATGGAGTATACAGCTGCCCAATATGTGCAAAGAAATTTGATAACAAAGAAAGATTGGTTCCTCATGTGACACTGCATGTCAAACAGTCCAGCAAAGAGAGACTTGATGAAATGAAACCTTTGAGAAGGCTTGGAAGATCGCAGAAACTAGCCGTTACGAGTGAAAAACAGAACTCTATATTTAAACCAGACCAACGATCGGTAAAGAAAAATAGTATTTATTCAGAGGACTTTGTTACATTCGATGACAATGAAGGCTCAGATGATGAAAATTGTGTCAAATCTAAGCAGGATGAAACAAACTTAACTCTCCAGAAACTTTTAAATGAACCTGAATTCACTTGTCCTGTACTAGTCTGTAAAAAAGGATTTAAGCACTATAAAAACTTGATTGTACATGTAAAAGCACATAAAGACAATGAAGAAGCAGTACATTTTCTTGAAATGCACAGTAAAAAGGTGATTTGCCATTATTGCAGAAGACATTTTGTTAGTGTTACTCATTTAAATGATCATTTGCAAATTCACTGTGGAAGCAAACCATATATGTGCATACAGATGAAATGCAGGGCAAGCTTCCGTTCAAATGCTCAGTTGGTGGCACACAGAAAGGAACACCAAGACTTCAGAGCAAAATGTATGCTTCCTAAATGTGGAAGAATATTTTCGGAGGCTTGTGCACTTTATGAGCATGAGGCAAAACACTACCATACTTTTACTTGTAAATTCAAAGATTGTGGAAACGTTTACTATTCAGAGAGTCAACTAGAAAGTCATCTAAATAGCCACGAGCTTAAGCAGGGAGATGCCTTGAAAGACCAAAAACACATCTGTGATGTATGACCAGACATTAAATGAGGCCAAGGGTACACATAATTTACCTGTAAAATCAGAGCCGGTATATAACCCCAACTGTGTTCCAAGTGGCAGTATTGCAAGTGGATCCCTCAATGTAAAATCTATCAAAATGGAATCTTTCGAAGAACAGCAGACATGTTCGAATCGCTTGGAACATACCTCTGTAGGTACAGTTAGTTTGCCATCTTCCAAAGAAATAAGCAACAGTTTGCTTCCTTCAGCTGGAATAAGTAAAGTTATGTCACCACAAACAAATATACCTGAGCAGATGCTAGGGCATTGCACTGTAGATGCACTTGAAAAATCTGAAGCAACTGTTTCAAGCCACATTAAAAAATCTCCCCTCAGCCAAGGAATTTGCGATATCATTTTGACACAGGGAAAGTTAGCAGCAGCAGTAAATATGATAGATACTGGTAACACACTTCTTTCACAGATATATACTGCTGTCAAAGATGCTTGCAATGATTCAAGCCTTCCACTTTTCCAAGAAAGTAAAGAAGTTGAATGCTTTAATCAGCCCCAACAAGAGCTTAATGTTTCAGTAAATTCGGGCACAAGTAAAATCGATTTAGCGATGAAAACTGTTGAAAGGCAAATGGGCACTGTAGTGCACTTGGGGGTTGACAACCAACCTCTGTATGAAACCAGTTTTGTTTTTCCTGAGTTTGAAGATCGTGTAAAAGCAGCAGCTAATCTGTTAAATTTGCCTTCAAAGACCTCAAATGGCAGCTTATTTGCTACATCACAATCCTCCCTTAGTAATCCTTTAGTTACTTCCTCTGTATTGAAACAGCTTCCACTTCAGAAATTCACCTGTTTAATTGAGGGATGTACTAGAGTCTACAACTCTATACAAAGCATTGGCAAACACATGAAAGCAACACACCCTCAACAGTATCCTTCGTTTACACAAGAACGCAAGAGGAGAAAAAGGCAGAGATCAAGAAATTCTGCAAATGCTAAAGCTTTATTAAACTTGTCCCCAAAAGCGAGCTGTTCTAGTAATGCGGTTTCACCACAGAATAAAATCAGTAATGTAAACCATAGCTTTTCCAATGAGTTTCACTCCGTCCAACCCCCCGTTTTTCCAACCCATTTAGAAACCCTTGTGAATCCCATGTTAGCAGCCATAGAAAACATGAATCAAGGTGCCCAGCCTAATAAAAGTGCCACCAGTGCCTTTTTAAATACACAGTTTGAAGATATGTCTAAATCTGCCTTGCCTCTAAAATTTGAAAATGACTCTGACCCTTTCCTTCCAATGCCTGCAGAAGACTGTTCAATATCAAATTTTTCCTCCTTAAGTCTTAATGTGACAAATCCTGTGTTCTCACAACTTGGAAATAATGCACATCATGAGCTTTTGTCACACACTGACTCAGCTACACAATCTATTTTTCCAAAACAAGAGTTCTCTGGTGATACTAATAGTGAATTTAACTTTGGCGAATCTTCCCTGCCTTCATCTGACATGAAAAAAGATGGTCATGGGCAAAGCCCAAACACAAAAGAAAGGAGGCATAGTTCACGAGCAAAGTGTCCTGCAATAATCCAAGATGGCAAATTCATTTGTAGAAGGTGTTTTAGGGTCTTCAGCAATCCAAGCTCTCTTGGTGGTCACTTATCCAAAGGCTCCTTATGCAAACCTATCAATGACGAAACTGAGATTACTGAAGAGCACCTAAACAGTGGGCAAGCATCACTTCTAGCTAGTATGATGCTTTCTTCAAATTTGCAGTCCCATCCATCTGTATTAACCCCAGAAACCTGTTATAAGGATCAAACTTACCTTCCGTCTCTTGCAGTTGAAAGTCACTCTTCATATTTACAGAATTTGTTAACCCATTCAAATGCAGCGAACCTAAATGCCTGTGTGCAAGAGAAGAATGAAATTATAAAACAGGCCTTGGAAACTGCAGGTATTCCGGGTACTTTAGAGAGCACAGAAACACTTCCACAAGTGACTGCTACTAATTGTGCTCTCAGCAATTCTACTGTAAATGCAATGGTTCTACCGTGCGCCAGCCTTTCTCCATTGTTGGACTCTTCGTGCAATCCTACTACGTTGATAATGGATAAAAGTAAAATCCTGAACTCTAAGAATGAACAAAGCAATTGTCCTACTTTTGCTTCAGATTTGTTAAATAATTATGAAGGTGGAATATGTTCACATGCTGTACTAACACCACAATGTCTTCCTAGTAATAGTTATCGTGTTTCAGTTATAAGTGGTCCGCTTAACACCATTTCAAGCCAGACGGATGCAAGAGATGTTGGCGGTTCGAATAACAGGAAAAAAACAGTTGATCCATTTATCGAAACAAACCTGACACAGAATTTCATAGCAAGTGACTTGTTAACTGCAATGGGTAATCTAGCCAAGGATGTTAGGGAAAATGGACAAAAACCTGCTGGAAATCTTCCACAGAACTTAATTTCAAATTGTGATGCTCATTTAATAAAATCCATGACAGATAAATTAAAAAATGCTGATCGCAGTCAAACCTGTATAGACACTATTACTGAGAATTTCAAACCAAGTTCTGAGGTACCACCTTTAATGCCACAAAGCAATAAAGTTGAAAAATATGATTGTAGTACCTTAAGCAGCCAAACGTCCGACGGTAAAGTCAATGTTTTGAAGACTAATATTACCTTAAATAGTAATTTAGAAGTGAGAAGTAGCATTCAGCATATTGCCTCTAATTCAGTACAACGGGATTTTACTATAAATTGTGACTCTTTATTAGAAAATGATTTTTCAAAAATTGTAACTTCAGAAAGTAACCAAATCCCGGATTGCATTGCTGATCTCAGCTTCTCTACAAAGTCCTGTCCTCTTGAAAAAACACATGTAGATGATGAGAATATTGTGGAAATTTTACAACGTTTGAAGGGCCTGAGGCTGGAAAGTGATTTAACAGGAGATGGTCTTGAATCTGATGCGTCTGCATCCCCTCCTTCAGGTATTTGCTCGCCTCTGGCTTCTATATCCTTTTTAGCAAGCAAAAGTGGTAACCATCAAACCCCAGAAACTGATATTTGTAATACATTAGTTGATGAAACAGTTAAACCTTTTGTGTGCCGTGAGAAAACTTGTGATTACCGCGCAATGTCAAAGGATGCACTTTTTAAGCACTATCGAAGGGTCCATAAATACAGTGAAGATATATTAATGGATATAAAGAAGAACCATTTAAAGTTTGCTCCATTCAGATGTGTAATTCCTGATTGTCCTAAAACATTTACAAGAAACTCAAACTTGCGAGCTCATTGTCAATCTGTGCATCACTTTTCCACTGAAGAAATGGAAAAATTAAGATTTAAAAGACCGTACGAGCTTTCATTGAGTGAAGGTATGATTACACCCCCTCGGAGCGATGGGCAAAAAAGAAAACAGGTAAAAATAGAAGCTGAACTGAAAACTGAACCTCCACCTCCTGTTATTCATACACCATTGAAGAAAGAATTTGATCTGAATCAGTATGAACAAATTTCCAATGATCAAGAATCCAGGTTAGGGCTCACAATTAGAAAACAAGAAAATCTTCCTAAACTTGCTTCCCTTTTGCAAGAACAACGTAAAAAAGAAGCTTTGCGTAAGAAAATGAGGAAACAAATGAAAGCAAGAGAGGAGAGGTTACAGAAGATGCGACTTGAAAATGATGGAACACTTCCTGCTAAGTATTGTCCTTATCGACCTTACCGCTGTGTCCACCAGGACTGTTTTGCCGCTTTCACAATACAGCAGAACTTAATTCTTCATTATCAAGCCATGCACAGTTCAGACTTACCTACATTTGGCTTACAGCTTGAAGACGAAAGTGAAACCTATAAAGATGTTCATGATGAAGTTGAGAGCTCACAAATTGGAAAAGAATTCAGGTGCCAAGAATACGATTGCTCTAGAATTTTTCAAGAAGTTGCTAGCTTAATTCAGCATTACATGAAGCTTCATGAGATGTTCCCTGAAGAAATTGAGCAGGTTATGTCCGTCACAAACACTGGTAAATTTAAGTGTGATCAGCCTCAGTGTATATCTTCATTTACAACATGTTCTAATTATCTTGCACACCTGGAGAGTCACCATGGAATTAAGATAAGACAGTGTGGAGAAGATGGCATATACAAGTGTGATTGTGAGGGCTGTGATCGTATTTATGCAACTCGATCTAATCTTTTAAGACATATTTATAATAAGCATAATGAGAGGCATAAGGCACATCTAATGAGACCCAGGCGTTTCTTGCAAGATGATGAGGAAAATAATTCAAGTAAGGCAAATGAGGATAAACCAATGAGGTATAAGCCACATGAACTTAAGTATGACAGTTCTGGAAATGAACACATGAGCAGGAAAAATCTCGAGTCAGAAAAAGATATGTCTGAGATTAATAAAACCCTGCCTGTATCTCCTCTAAAATATGGCAAAAAGTTTTTATTTCTAAAAACCAAATATGATGCGTTGGCAGAGTGTTCCGATACTCTGCCTAAACAGTATCCATGCATGATAAAGGGATGCACATCTATTGTTACAAGTGAACACAATATAATTAGACATTACAAATGTCACAAAATAAATAGAGCATTCACTTTGACCAACAGAGCAATGCTAATCCTCTGCAAGAAGCTACCAGTCTGTCGTTTAAAAGCCTCTGCATCTGATGACGAGGCTGCACATCGTAGAAGAAAAGTACTCCGAGGATCAGATGCGTCGTCTTCAGAGAGCAGTGATGAGTCGGTCTCACAGCTAAGTGAAACTGAAAAGGATGAAATAGACGAACTTGCCGAATTGCTTGATACAAAACTAGTTAATGAGGACAAGGATACTGTTGAGAACCAAGCAAGAACATCTTCAATTAAAAATAGAGAGATCAAAAAAGCATGTTCTCAACCTGGAAAGCAAGGATCAAACAACGTTTTCAAGCGAGTGCATAGGAAAAAGCTTGCTCCCCAAAATAAAAAACGTAAAATTGAAAAGTTGGAAGAGAAATTGGCAGCTGAGATAAAGAGCATACAAAGTGGTGAGGAAACTATTTCCTCTGAAACTGCTGATGAGCCACTTCCAGTATTTGACTTGAGTTCATTTAAACCTATGGGCTTTGAAATGTCTTTCTTAAAGTTCCTAGAAGAGTCTGCTGTGAAGGAAAAGAAGAAAACCAAGCGGGATTGCACAGGACTTAAGACAGATTTGCATTTGAATCTACTTAAATCTAGTCAGGAGGCTGCCAGCGAGGAGGATGGTAGTGGAGAGGCTGCTAGTGAGGAGGAAGGCAGCGAGGTATTTGCTAGAAAAAAGACTTCTCTGATAGACTGCCACACTTACCCAATTACTGACTGTGAAAACCTTATACAATTTGCCAATCCTTCTCAACTTCAGTGTATCGGAACTGTACTGTTTGTTTTAGATGAGAGACTGAACAATTGCATTGAACTGGCATTCAAGCAGCTTCAGGAAATGAGACCTACTGTTGTTCTTAAAAAGGTTGACATGCATTGCGATGATGAAATATTAACAAGTGAACAAAGTTGTTACATTGAGAGAAATTTTGATGTAGCCAACTAAGGTGTTAAACATTGCATACATTTTTGATTTTGACTAGGAAGCCATCAAGCATGCTAGTAATTGAGGCTTTATTTTGTTGGAGTGATTTAACCAGGCAAAGTAATCATGACCCTAGTCATGTAAAGTTGTATTTCTTTTATCCCTATGGGACGTGAGGGACAGAATCATTGTTTGAGTTTTGTAAATAATTGATGAAATCCTCAAAATATTTCTATCAATGGATTGTCCTTTCTGCAAACTAAATCTTTGTGCATTGTCTGTGATTGGTATATTTCACCAGGTCACTACTCATGTATAACAATACTCTTTATTTGTAGATACATTTTTTGTATATATTTATTATTGTAAATCATTTACTGCCACCAGCAGTCTGTAAGTGTAAACTATTAAATGACACATTTATATTCTCAATTTTATTTTGTATTTAAGTGATGTTTTAAAATTGTGTGTGAACCCTTTTAAATTAAGAATGTGGAATACCCCAGAGCAGCCTCTCTACGCTTTGTGTTTTGCACCACATGTATATGCAGGTGACGGTTAAGGATCCATTACTTTGGTCTAAAGTAAGTTCATACTAGCAGCACAGTTATTATACATGGAGACAAAGTAGGCATACAGTATTGTTACGTATGACTCTATGTAATCTCCATCTAAAAATTTCCAATATCTGGAACTTTTATTTGCTATTGATTTTGACAGAGTATTTCCAATGTGACAACATGTTAAAATGTGGAGACTTATTTCAGTTCGTATAGAACAGTGAATAGGTGAACAAGAGTTGGTATGGCGGAGCTCAAGAATTTTATGGTAGTGTAGAGTAATTTTCATTTACGCTGCCCATTGTGAAGTAGCCCAGTATTGCCTTAAATAAAATCTGATTCATTTCTTGGTTTAATCATGTTCTCTTGTTAGGGTTTTAAAGATGGTTTTGTTAAGAACCTGATGGTGGTTTAAACACATTTTTATTAAAACGCCTCATAGAGAGCAAGGAAATTTACAACTGGAATGTTCTAATAAAAGGTGGCGAGATGCTTGATCATTTTAATAGTATGTTGAGTACTCTTCACATTCAAAACATTTTCTTCCATATTTTCAATATGTAAATGATGTGCAAAATTGATATTGTGTCCCCCCTCACTAAAATCTCGAGTATGGTATGATTAATCTCAAAGAATGATGATATTGCATCTGTTACCTTTGAGGCACTTGTATAGCAAACTTTGTCTCATGGTGCTGTAAGAAGTACATACACTTGCCAATATTTTTCAGAGAATGAAAGTGTTCAATCACAAAATGGAGTGTAATTTGGCTTATGATACCATTATTGAGTTCTTGTCCATTTCTTCCACATTGCTTCCACATCTTATAGGTGATTAGACTTGTCCAGTGCCTGCCATTTCATGGTAGCCAGTGTTCTTGTTAAATCCAGTTAAGTGGCATATCTAGACTGTGTTGGATGTGCTATGTTTCTGTTTAATGCTCTATTGGATGTTGGTGTATGATGCAAGAAGTGCTCTTGTGAGCACAGTGATGACCCAACTGTATGACATACCTGAACTCTGTTGAATGTGTGCAGTGTTCGAAGTTTTTTTTAATGTTTATTGTATATCCTGTAGTGAAGTAGAGTGCTGCTGAGAGCCACCTGATGGCATGTGTGGCTTATATTTGATGTATGAAGGGTATTTTTGTGTTTGGTGTGTTGTATGTGTTGTCAGTCCTGGATGTGCATGACATGTTCTCTCTCATGTGTGAGCAGTAGACATTGTACGCAGTATTTCGTTGCATAGGTGAAATGGCTGTTTTGGTTTGGTTACAGTTACCAACTACCATTGAAAACAGTTTGTGATCCATGTTTGTGTTAAATAATACTCTTGCACTTGTTCAACCCCTGCAATAGTAAGTCCCCGCATGTTCCCGCTACCCTTTGACCTTGAAAACGCTATCAGGTCTTTTTTACCAGTGCTTTTAAAGTGTTTAAAGTATTTTACCTGGTATTGGGGTCTGGCCTGACTTGGGGTCCTTGTTTTTCCCACCTACACTTCCCTCAGCCTCCTGCTCCGGTCCGCCACGGCGTCATTGCCAATTGAGCGGAGAGCAGAAGGCACGCTCCCTCACTTCCTGTTCAGGCACTTCCGGGTGGGCAGGCATTTTTCCCTGCCTACATAAGCCCATGCTTGTGCGGGCGCGCCTAAGGCAAGCACGTCTGTGCCCGTCCGCGCCTGGACGTCGCCAGACGCCAGACATGCTGCTGGTTCGACCCCCTTAAACGGCCGTACTCCCGGAACAACCTTGTTGATATTAGCATGAATATCAATTGATGTATACGCCGGCCATATGTCTCCTTAGAGGGTCCTTTTGTTTGTACTTCCTGTGGTTTAAACTCACTGGCAGCTGCTATTCCTACGCCCACCATCAAGCTCCTTAGTCCCAACTGCCGTTCGCTGGTTAAGCACTTTGCTGAAGTGTTTGGCCTAATTCAGGATGAGGCACCTGATATCCTTTTCCTGACTGAGACATGGCTTACTGCGAACACGGAGGCAGAGCCTAGCTTGGTACTGCCCCAGGGATATGCCATTAAGACACTTAATAGAGGGGGCCGGGGCGGTGGCATTGCTATCATGTTTAATATTGGCCTTACCTGCACTCTGACCAAAGAAGTCATTGTAGATTGTGAATGCGCACCCTTCAAAATCCCTGTTAACGCCAATTTTACCCTGTCTGGCCTCCTGATCTATCGCCCCGAGGGCCCTCCAAAGATTTTAGGGAAGCCCTTGTCTGGCCTATTGGCTACCAGTTCGGCCAATTTCAATATTGTTGGTGACCTCAATCTGCACCTAGAAGCGAGTCAAGACAGCGAGATTAGCAACTTTCTAGCGGACCTTGCTGCCTTCCAACTTACGCAACGCGTCCCGAACCGCACTCACTCAGCAGGCCATTTGTTGGACCCCTTTTTTTTTTTAAATCTACCTGCCCTCAGTTAGCCCACCCCTCCCCATGAGTTGGTCCGACCACTATCTGGTGTCGATGACACTACAGGGAGTAGGCCCTCCTCAGGATGTTCCACGGAAACCCGTTCTAAAACGCCCCTGGCATAAACTGGATGCTGCCCACTTCCATGACCTTCTCCTTAGTCAAACACCTAGTCTTCCTAACAACCCTGATAGGGCAGACAGTATCCTGTCAGACTGGCTCATGCACGCTCTTGACACCCTTATCCCTGCTAAGCTGTCCCACAGCTGCAGAACACAATCTAGCCCTTGGTTTAATAACAAGCTGGCTCAGGCCAGGAAGGTATGCAAAGCCCTGGAACGTGCTTGGAGACAACAATATGATCCTGCCCTGAAAATACAATTTTGGGCAGCCATCAAACAATACCATAAGTCTATTCAGAAGGAAAGAGCTGATTTTTTTGCAGATATAATTAAAAACAGCAGCAACCCTGCTAAATGCATCTTCTCCTTACTCAGGGATCTTAAAACTTCAGGGCAACCCATTACATCCCCCCTCACCTCCAATAAGCAATGAGATCCACGCCGCTTTCTTATTAAAAGGGTTGAGAATATATATAAAACCTTTCCCCACACTGCGATCATAGCAGGTCCTACATCTCTGCCTATCACTGGCCCGTCACTCTCCACCTTTCCCGCGCTCCCCCAGGAAGCCATGCGTTCCATTTGCAATAGACTTAAATCTGGATCCCCAGCGGACCCTCTCAAACCCGATCAGTTTCAGACATTTTCTACCACAGCTCCTGCCCCCGTTTTGTGATCTCATAAATCTACCTTTGTCCTCTGCTGCGGTTTCTGCCGCTTGGAAACACGCTAAGGTGATTCCACTTCTCAAAAAACCCACTTTAAACGACTCCAAGCTGGAAAATTTCCGCCCCATTTCCCTCCTTCCTCTGATATCTAAGATCACCGAAGCCCACATTAATTCAATCCTCACCAACTTCATTGACGCTAATAATTTGCTGGTCCCCTCTCAGAATGGTTTCTGTCCACGACACAGCACGGAAACTGCCCTTCTGGCGGTCACGGAACATCTGCAGCACTCATTGGATGCGGGACGAAACTCTGCCTTGATCCTACTGGACTTGAGTGCTGCATTTGATACGGTGTCCCATCAGATTCTCTTGCAGTGCCTAGAGGATATTGGCATTGGTTGCCCGGCCTTGGGGTGGCTCTCCTCCTTTCTTTCGGAGAGATCCTTCCAAGTGATTGCCCCCCTTCTGCTCTCAGACGCACATTGTGCGCCAAGGGGTTCCGCAAGGCTCTGCTCTGAGCCCGACCCTATTTAATATCTACATCCAACCCCTGGCAGCAGTTGCGAAGGAGAGTGATCGTGCTATCCGACAACTCCGCACGGGACGCACTCAAATTTAAAGAGGCCTTAACAGCGATTGCAGGCTGGATGACATCCACCTGCCTCCAAATGAATGCCAGCAAATCTGAGATCTTGCTGGTGGGGAAAAAACACCCATTTGTGTAGCGAGCTCTGGGGTCTTCCACCCTAGGCCCCCCGCCTACCCCCAAACAGATGGTTAAAAACGTGGGCGTATGGATGGATGCGGCTCTGACCATACAGCCTCAAACCAAAGCGGTAGCAGGAGTCTGTTTTGGGCTCCTCTGCGGTCTCAAACCCTTGCTAGGTTTTTTTGATGCTAATACCAGTCAGGTTATTATCCAGGCCACTGTATCATCTAGGCTGGATTATGCTAGCTCTCTGTATCTAGGGGCTAATAGAGCAGAGATACAGCGCCTCCAAAGGATACAGAACGCGGCCGTCCAGTTACTTTTCGGTCTGCCCAGGACCTGTTCCACCTCTGACTTCATCGGCAGACTTCATTGGTTCCCGGTGGAGAAACAAATCGATTTTAAAACTGTGTACCTACCATAGAATCTTGAATGCCCAATCCCCTGATATCCTAGTGGATCTCCTCATACCCTACACTCCCGCCCGCCATCTGCGCTCGCTGGATCAGCACCTGGCGTCCGTCCCTCGGGTCAAGAGAGCCAGGGCTGGAGGACGCTCCTTCCGAGCTCTTGCCCCCAAACTCTGGAACTCCCGGTGAGCATTAGAAGCATTCAAAACCATGTGGCATTCCATAAGGCCATAAAAACCTATCTTTTCCCTAAATGATCTTCTGCTCCGCCTGTTTGGCCCTGCCACATTGTCTGTCTGAGACTAGCGCTGGGACGCCCCTTGGCTGGGGCAGCCATGCGCTCTACAAAATACTATAATATAACATTCAGATATTTCCACACTTTTTTTTTTTCATTACACATGCAAAATGTTACATTTTCGTGTTATAGTTGAATGTCCAGTCGCATGTCATGTTCAGGAATAGTAGTCAAAGCAAAATGTATCAAGACACTGAGGGCAGTAGAAAGGGCAGCCTTTTAAAAACTTTTTTTTCCACCGTGAATACAGAAGCGCTCCTAAGATTCTTGACGTGATGTCAACCAATAGGACATTCATCTAAAATCTCTTGAATGATCAATGGGGCCAAAAGCTGCATTGCACATAGAATAAGAATGGCATTAAAGAACCAAGCCCATACATCTGACTAGCTCTTACTTGATTGGCAAAGGTCCACCCAATTATCATCACCATACTCTGTCATAAGACAAAACCTCTAATGATTATTGCACAGGCCAAATGTTTGGTGCAGCCTCGGTTGGTGTGCAGTTATTTCCACCACCATGCTCAACTCCCTACTTGAGCACAGGATTCCCATCTTGGAGTTTTCTGGCTGCACTATAGCTAGACAGTGCCCCTGCCTGCAGCCATCACCTCAATATTTTAACTCATTTTGATGTACTTTGGTGGGATATGATCATTCCAGATTCTAATAACTTAATTTAGCAGTAAACTCACTGGAGGTTCATAAGACCATTGATGTTTGATCTTTCACCATTTTGAATCTCCGACAGTGCCAGATGGTATGTATGGAGCCACCCATAAGTCCCATTGTCTGCTTTACCAAGTTTCTCCAGCTGTACTTGCGTATTGTAAATTCTAGACATAATCTTTAACTGCTCTAATCTATACCCAGATATTTGTGACCTCCCTTAGATATAGCTGTGCCTCTTCCTATTTGTTTCAACAGACTCGACCAGATTGACCATCTAGCTGGATCTCAGGTTACCCAATGATCTGGCAGTTATTAACCAGCATCCTACATATATAGAAAAATATTATTCATAGTACCCAGTTTCCTATAAGAGAGAAGCCCTGCAGGTCAGTCTAGATCGATCAACTTTTTATGGGCATGTTGTAGGTATCAAACATGGGTCTGAGTGCTAAAGTGAGAAGTCCTTAATCAGTTGATCCATCAGCTTCGTTCTCCTTGGTCCTCATGGACAGTTAATTTTGGAAATCCCACTTATGTCCCATTTACTAAATCCTTTCAAGTTCTTACGGTCTCTCTGCCTGTTGCTAGTTCATTTTGTGGGGATGGGGGGTCAGTTTGGTTGTTGTTGTTTTCCAAGCTTAAATCACCGTGTTGTGGTCTCCAGCACCCTGGATTGTAGTGTCACTTGATATATAGCTTGGTCTTATTACCTTCGCCCCTAGCACATGCTGGTCACTCATTAGGTAGGGCTCATGTTCCAATGGGAATATCCATTTGTTATGAGGGATTTTTCCACCTGTAGATGCATAACCTCTTGAATCTCCTCCAGGTACCAGACTGAATCCAGAAAAGCTGCAAAAGGTCTTCTATGACGACAGGTGGTACCATGGCTCCTACTCAACTGTTACTTCACCAGATAGATCACATAGCCGTACATTGTACCACCTAGTGCTGTCACCCCCTCTCCCCCCCCCGCGCACCGTTAGACCTGGATCCAAAGGCACTCTTAATTTTATTTTACAAACAAAAATTACGTTAAAATAAATTGTTTTAGAGATGTCGCTTCCATGAGTGTCTGGATTATAAGATGTCTCATTTTACAAGCAAATATCTATTTCAGACTCCACAAAACCTATCTTTTGTGCCTGAAGTCTAAGCATGACTCCAAGGCTTGTGACAGGCAGCGCTCTTGCACATCAGGACCACAGTGGAGTTGGAAGCGTCTCTTCATGGCTAAAGCCCACAACAAGCCCCAGAGTCCGCACCGCTCTAGATCCCTGGTCCATATTGCCCCTCTGTGCGGACTCCTTTGAAACAGAAAAACACCACAAGAAGGAATATTTGTTCTAATGTTTCCTTTCAGGGGCATGTCATCCATTACCAGATTCTGACTTCAAAGTCTTCTTCGGATCCTACGCCCATTTTGTTCTCTGGCTCTACCCTGAGCTGCTTAAAGTGCTTCTGGCACTTCTGCCCCCTAGTGCTGACCTTGCCCAAGTGCTCAAGTTTACACCGGCTTTGCTGGCAATTTTCCACCCTCCTTTTGCACCTTTGTAGGCCTAAGTGCTCTGCAGATCCTTTGATCATGCCCCCCCCCCCCCCCAACTGTTCCTAGCCTGAATATGGGTCAGTCTGAGCACAGCCTGTGCTGTAGTTTCTGGACTGTCTGAAACCCGTTTTGCTACAGGTTCTTCCAGCCTTGGTACTGATATCATGGCCACTTTTGGATCTGCCACTGCTGACATCTGATCACTCCTCAAAGATGTCCAAATTCCCCCAAACAAAAAACATTCTGAACACAAAACACACATTTTAAGCTAACTTGAACCCTATGATCATTTGCCTCAAGCACAAGGCTTTGTACGCATGGATTACATTTTTTTTAACCAATTCTGTTTATTATTCAGATATTAAACATGGTCTATGATGATGAGGACCATTATGTTTGAGACGCACACACGCGATACCACTGGAATTTGCCAGTTATGTTTAGGAACATACAAAACATAACTCGCAGTCAACTGCCATGAGCAAAACACATATTTGGCAATAGCTCGGGTACAATTACAGTAGTTTTATGCATTTGAGCCTCAAACATAGCTCATGTTTAAATGCCCTGGTAGCAGTGCTGCATGACCAGGAGTGAGGACCCGTTCAACATATTCAGATAACTCCTTTACTCGTAAAAAGGTTGTGCGCACTCACTAGTCATGAATGCCTGTGAGTTTATTCAAAAATCTTAATGTTCATTGCATCAGACTGACCCTTGGTGTGTGTGTGTGTATGTATGTATGTGTGTCCAACCTGTACTGGAGCAGTGTAGAGCTTTGCCGAAGGTGGAGGGGAAGGCCGTTCAGGTCTTGGCTGCAAGGTAGAAGGATCTTCCACCCGCATTGTACCTGTAGAAGCGTGGGTCTGTGGCCAGGGAGAGGTCGGCTGAATGGAGGTTCCTCTTGGGGGCGTGGAAGGAGAGACGTTTGTTGAGGTATTGTTGTCCGATGTTGTGAAGGGTCTTGTAGACGTGCATGAACAGCTTGAAAGGTATCTTTCTTTTGACGGGGAGCCAGTGGACATCGCGGAGGTGTTGGGTGATGTGGTTGTGCCAGGGGATGTTGAGGATTAGTCTGGCTGCGGCGTTCTGGACGGTCTGGAGCTTGCAGAGGAGCTTTTTGTTGATTCCGGCATAGAGGGCGTTGCCGTAGTCCAGTCTGCTGGTGATGGAGGGGATCCATTTGAAGGTTTTACGGAGTATGCAGAGGGTGTTGAAGCAGGCTGAGGAGACTGCGTTGATCTGGCGGTTCATAGTGAGCGATGAGTCCAGTATGATACCGGGGTTACTTGTATGGTCTGTCGGGGTGGGTGGGTTTCCAAGGGCGGGGGCTACCAGGTGTCGTCCGAAGCTGAGGGGGTGGAGCCGAGGATGAGGACTTCTGTTTTATCGGAATTGAGTTTCAGGCAGCTGTTCTTCATCCAGGTTGCGACAGCTTTCATCCCTTTTTGGAAGTTGTGCCAGGTGATGTTGGGTTCCTTGGTGAGGGAGAGGATGAGCTGGGTGTCATCGGTGTAGGAGACAATGCTGAGCCCGTGTTTTTTGACAATGGTTGCGAGGTGGGCCATGTAGATGTTGAAGAGGGTGGGGCTGAGAAAGGATCCCTGGGGTACTCCGCATCCGGTCTCTGTCGGTTCTGAGAGGTAGGGCGGGAGTGACTGTGTTCTGCCTGTGAGGAATGAGCGTATCCAGTCTAGGGCCTTTCCTCGGATGCCGGCATCGTGGAGTCTAGTGTGCAGTGGGAGACGGTGTTGAAGGCTGCTGATAGGTCCAGGACGATGAGGGTTGCCGTTTGACCCTGGTCGAGGAGGGCACTGATGTAGTCAGTGGTGGTGAGGAGCGTCTCGGTGCTGTGGTTACTGCGGAATCCGGATTGGTAGATGTCTAGGACGTTGTTGGCTTTGATGAAGTATGCTAGCTGGGTGTTGACGGCCTTTTTGATGACCTTGGCTGTGAATGGAAGCAGCGAGATGGGCCTGAAGTTCTTGAGGTCTGTAGAGGGTTTCTTCAGGAGGGGGTTGACTTCAGCATGCTTCCAGTCTTCGGTGAATGTTGCGGTCTCGGGGGAGCAGTTGATCATTCAACTTATCTCGGGTGCTATGGCAGTAGCGACCCTGTGGAAGATTTGGGGCGGACAAGGGTCTGGGGGTGCTCCGGAGTGGATGCTCCTCATGGTCTTTAAGGTGTCTTCTGTCATGAGCGGGGTCCAGGTGAGTAGGGTCTGTTGGGTGGCATCGCTGGAGGTGGGAGTTGAGGCGGTGCAGAGGTCTTGGCGTCGATTTTGTTGTAAAGCGTCTTGATCTTGAGATGAAAGAAAGAGCGGAGTCTGTTGCAGAGGTTTTGGGAGGGTTGGACGTCTGTTTCGCTGTCTGGTATGGCAAATTCCTGTATGATGGCGAAGAGTTCCTTGGAGTTGTGGGCGTTGGAGAGGATTCTGTCTTGGAGGAAGTTCTTCTTTGTGGCTTTGATGAGTTGGTGGTATGCTGTGGTGGCTGTTTTGTAGGCAGTGCGTGTATCTGAAAGAGACACGTTAGTGACAGATTCCTTACCTTAGAATATCCCCAGGCGTCAGGCTGGATCCGGAAAGTTTTTTGCGTAGCCGTACCCTTGCGCGTCGGTAGGCGGCGTCGTGCGGCTCCGCGTCCGTCGTCGGCGTCGTGGTCCCCGGGATGACGTCGCGGGCAGTACTTAGACGCCGCCCCTGCGCGCTGACGTCAGTTCTTTTTCCGCGCCAGTAAGCGCAGATCCGGGAAGAGCAGTGCCCTAGTCACTTTTTGACTATTCTTTTTGTGAATTTTTTCACTGTTTCTTCAAACGAGTCTTCACGACTCCTAAGGTGTCGTAGGGATGCCCGGCTTTAAGCCCTGCGAGGCCTGTGCTCGCATGATGTCGATCACGGACCCGCATCTCGAGTGTCTCTTCTGTCTCGGCCGAGACCACGACACGAAGTCTTGCCCTGACTGCCGGAAACTTCATCCGAAGGCTTTGCGAGAGCGGTCTCGAAAGCTGCTCGAGGTCCGGCAGTCGGCTCTGCGCCGCACCAAGCCCCGGTCCCGGGAAAGGTCGAGGGGCCGGTCGCGGAGTCCCCACCGTTCGTCGGAATCCAAGTCTTCGCGCTCCTCCGGTAAGTCGAAGCACAAGAAGTCTAAGCGGCGTCATCGCTCTAAGACTTCGCCTCGCCGGTCTCGCAACTCGGCTGAGGCCCCCGCGGCCCCGGACATGCCTGTAGAGCCGCCCCCGAATTACCCGTTCTTTCCGGGGTCGGGGGCGACTCAGGCCGAAATACAGGAATTCCTGTCGGCCATGGCCCGCCTCTTCGGGCGTTCAGGTCCCTCCGGTGCGCCTTCGGGCCCCGCGGGCCCTGATGGGGTTGCCCCGGCGCTGCCGTCGACTCCGGTCCCGGCGCCGTCTGTCCCACCAGCCTTCATCCCGGCCTCGGCTCCGGCCTCGATCCCGGCTCCGGTGGTGCCGCAACCCACATCGGCGCCGGTTGACCTAACCACGCCTCCGCCGACGCCGATGTCCCCGGTGCCGTTCCTGACGCCGTCCGGGGCTCCGGACGACGTCGTTCCCCGGTTCTCTCCGGCTCCGGACATGGAGCCGGACCGACGTCGCCCGACGCCGGTTCCGGCGCCGATGAGACCTTGGGTCCCAAATGTCCCTCCTCCACCATATTTTGAACAAGAGGAGGACCAGGAGAGCTGGGAGGGGTCTGAGGACCCTCTCACACAACAGTGTGAGTTTGACCCGGACTGGGTTGAGGAACTTGGGGATGCCAGTGGTCTAGACACCTCCCTGACACTGGCATGCTGTCTCCTCCCATGGCTACGGAGGAGGGGGCTAATTTTGCAACGGTGTTGCGTAGAGCTGCTGGAGCCTTACATCTCCAGTTGCCTACTGTGGCCGTCAGGACTAACCTCCTGACAGAAGTGCTTCAGCCGGCGGCTTCCTCTTCGGAGACTGTGCTGCCGTTTAATGATGCACTCACTGACGTTCTTTTGGGTACCTGGTCCAAACCCACCACAGGGGCTCCTGTGGATAGGAACGTGGCCCGACGCCATCGCCCTGCTCCGGGCGACCCCCTGTTTCTCTCCCAACATCCCACCCCTGAGAGCTTGGTTGTCCAAGCCTCTGCCTCCCAAACCGCCTTCCCTACCGCCCCTCCGGATAGGGAATCCAAACGCCTGGACCAATTTGGGAAGAAGGCTTTTTTTTTCCTCCAGTGCTGGCTTGCGGTCCGTCTACACCGCTTGCCTTTTGGGCCGATATACCCACTCCCTGTGGGATTCGGTGGCGGCTGTTTTGCCGCAGTGTTCTGAGGAGGTCCAGACACTGCTTACCCGCGCCATTGCGGAAGGGCGAGATGCGGCTAAATACACCATCCGCTGTGGCCTTGATACCGCTGACTCGCTGGGCAGATCGCTTGCTACGACGGTGGCGCTACGTCGCCACGCCTGGCTGAGGACAACTGGTTTCTCGGGTGATGTCCAGAATACACTCCTGGACATGCCCTTTGATGGAGTCGGTCTTTTTGGTTCAAAGGCAGACCATGCGCTGGAGCGGTTTAAGGACTCACGGGCTACGGCCAAGTCCCTGGGCCTTTCTGTTGTACGCCCTCCGCTCAGCTCTGCTTTTCGCCCCTTTCGTGGCCACGGAAGGGGCGCCCAGTCACGTCCGCTGCCCAGCCACCGGCCCGCACAGCAAGCGTCTACGCGTGGCCGAGGACGTGGATACCGCCGTGGCGGTTCGGGCAACCAGCGTGCGGGTCAGGCCACCACCTCCAACCCGTCCGCGGCCTCCAAGCCCTCCTAGTCCCTCCTTTCCGGTGCACGGCACGCCAGTAGGGGCAGGGTCCGCCATCACCTTCACCACTGGCGTCCCATCACCTCGGACAGGTGGGTCTTGGACATTGTCCGAAGGGGCTACTCCCTCCCCTTCGAGACCACCCCCCAGCCATGCCACCTCAATTCCACCGCATGTCAGGGGATCACTTGGTACTTCTACAGAAGGAAGTCACGGTCCTCTTGGCCAAGAGGGCCATCGAGCATGTTCCGACCCCAGAAGTAGGTCGTGGTTGCTACTCCCACTACTTCCTGGTGCCCAAAAGGGACAAGGAGGACATGCGTCCTATCTTGGACCTCCGGAACGTCAATCGCTTCCTCCGGAAGGAGAAGTTCAAGATGCTCACCCTAGCTCAGGTCTTGACTGCCCTCGACCCTGGAGACTGGTTGGTAGCGTTGGTCTTGCAGGACGCTTATTTTCACATCCTCGTCCTGCCGGCCCACCGGCGTTACCTGCGGTTCACGGTAGGCCTCGAGCATTTTCAGTTCACCGTGCTCCTCTTTGGCCTTACAAGTGCCCCTCGGGTGTTCACGAAAGTGATGGCGGTGGTCGCAGCTCATCTGCGCCGGGCAGGGGTTCCAGTCTTTCCCTACCTCGACGACTGGCTGCTGAAGGCGGGCTCGTCCCAGGCAGTCGTCTCCCACCTCCAGACTACGGCCGAACTCCTGCCCTCGCTGGGGTTCTCCATCAATGTGCCGAAGTCGCATCTGATTCCTTCTCCACAGCTCCTTTTCATCGGAGCAGTTCTGGACACGACGCAGTTTCGGGCCTATCCTCCCGAACGGCGAGTCCGGGATATTCGGGCTATGATTCCGATCTTTCAGCCTTTATCCTGGGTTTCGGTACGGATGACCCTGAGGCTGCTGGGCCTCATGGCCTCCTGCATCCTGCTGGTCAATCATGCCAGATGGCATATGCGCGCTCTGCAGTGGGACCTGAAGTTCCAGTGGGCGCAGCACCAGGGCAACCTGTCCGATCACGTCCAGATCTCGGAGGGGACTGCACAACAATTGCAGTGGTGGCTCTCGAACCGGCAATGGGTCATGGGCAGATCCCTCTCCCTTCCCCAGCCAGAACACACAGTTGTGACGGACGCGTCCCTTCTGGGATGGGGCGGTCACATGGGAGAGGCGGAGAACAGAGGCCTCTGGTCTCCGGCGGAGTCCCGGCTCCATATCAACCTTCTGGAGCTCCAGGCGATCCGACTTGCACTCAAGGCATTCCTTCCCTCTGTCAAAGGGAAGGTAGTGCAGGTGTTCACAGACAACACCACCGCCATGTGGTACTGCAACAAACAAGGCGGGGTGGGGTCGTGAACCCTTTGTCAGGAGGCTCTGCGCCTCTGGACATGGCTGGAACATCAGGGCATGTTCCTGATGGTTCAACGCCTGGCAGGTTCCCTGAACGCCAGGGCGGACGAACTCAGCCGCAGGTGCATGATGGATCACGAATGGCGTCTTCACTCGGAAGTGGTGCAAGGACTCTTTCTACAGTGGGGAGAGCCTTGGTTAGATCTATTCGCCACCGAAGAGAACGCGCAATGTCATCAGTTCTGCGCGTTGGAATTTCCAAGGAGGCACTCGCTCGGCGACGCTTTTCGTCACGAGTGGAGTTGCGGTCTATTGTACGCCTTTCCGCCTATACCACTTCTACCCAGAGTGTTGAAGAAGATTCGGCACGACCGGGCCCAAGTCATTCTTGTGGCTCCGGACTGGGCTCGAAGAGTTTGGTATCCCGAGCTACTCAGTATGAGCGTAGATCCCCCGATCCGTCTGCCTCTTCGGGAGGATCTTCTGTCGCAGCAGCAGGGGACGGTCCTCCACCCGAACCTGTCCAGCCTCCACCTGCTTGCGTGGAGATTGAGCGGCGGCAGTTGATTCCTTTCGACTTGCCTCCCGAAGTTTGTGATGTGATTCTGGCAGCCAGGCGTCCCTCCACTAAGGTGGTATACGCCTGCAGGTGGAACAAGTTTGTGGCATGGTGCACAGCAAAGGCTGTGAATCCCCTTTCTGCCCTCTTTCTGAGGTTCTTCTGTTCCTTCTTTCCCTGGCCCAACAGGGTTCTGCCCTGGGTACCATCAAGGGCTATCTTTGTGCCATCTCGGCCTTCCTCAGGCTTCCTGATCAGCCCTCCCTTTTCAAGTCCCCTGTTGTTAACAGGTTTCTAAAAGGCATTACACACCTCTTCCCTCCTGTTCAGTTTGTGATGCCTCAGTGGGACTTGAACTTGGTTCTTACCTTTCTTATGTGCGCTCCCTTTGAGCCTCTACATAACTGTCCTCTTCGTCTTCTGACTCTGAAGACTGCCTTTCTGGTGGCCGTCACCTCCGCTCGGCGGGTGAGTGAGCTCCAGGCTCTATCATGTAAACCTCCCTTTCTGTCTGTCCATCCAGACAAGGTTGTTCTTAGGACGCGTCCGTCCTTCTTGCCAAAGGTGGTTACTGCCTTCCACATTGGGCAGACCATCACTTTGCCCACCTTCTTTCCGCCTCCGCATCCTTCCAGAGAGAAAGAGAGGCTCCACCGTCTGGACCCAAAACGTGCGCTTTCCTTTTACATCGACCGCGCACGCCATTTCCGGGTGGATGACCAGCTCTTTGTTGGCTACGTGGGCGCCAAAAAAGGTCGGGCGGTGCACAAGCGAACCATCTCCCGCTGGGTAACCTTGTGTATCAAAGCCTGCTATTCTTTGGCTAAGAAGGAGCCTCCTGTTGGGCTGCGTGCCCATTCCACCAGGGCAACGGCTGCTACCACGGCTTTGGGCTGCGGTGTTCCGCTGCGGGATATCTGTCAGGCAGCTACGTGGGCCTCGCTGCACACGTTTACAAAGCATTACTGCCTTGACAGTCAGGTCCGGAGGGACGGCTTCTTTGGCCGTTCTGTCCTCCAGGACTTCCTTGTCTGATCTTTGTTCGCAGACCCACCACCGGGGTTGGTATTGCTGGGGTATCTATTCTAAGGTAGGAATCTGTCACTAACGTGTCTCTTTCAGATGCACAAGTTACTAACTTGTGTAACGATATATCTGTAAGAGACAGTAGTTAGTGACAGATTCCTACCGCCCCACCCATCCTCCCCGTTCTGCGAACTGATTTCTAGGGTTAAGGACATCCCTTTCAGGGCCCTAGTATTTTTCAGACACCTATGTCAGCTTCTTGCATGGCTCTGCGTTCCTGGCGCGGAAAGTCGTGTAC
Organism: Calotriton arnoldi; assembly: GCA_963921515.1. NCBI lineage: Eukaryota > Metazoa > Chordata > Amphibia > Caudata > Salamandridae > Calotriton > Calotriton arnoldi. The sequence goes on from CAWUFW010009631.1 coordinate 629,567, forward strand.
AGAACTGACGTCAGCGCGCAGGGGCGGCGTCTAAGTACTGCCCGCGACGTCATCCCGGCGACCACGACGCCGACGACGGACGCGGAGCCGCACGACGCCGCCTACCGACGCGCAAGGGTACTGCTACGCAAAAAACTTTCCGGATCCAGCCTGACGCCTGGGGATATTCTAAGGTAAGGAATCTGTCACTAACTACTGTCTCTTACAGATATATCGTTACACAAGTTAGTAACTTGTGCTTCTGGGATTTTGTTGTTTCTCTATGTCGTTTCAAGTCGTCGGCAGGAGCGCTTGGATTCTTGGAGTGCCGTAGTGAAGCAACTTGCTTTCTTGTTGTGCCATCCTTTAGCCTTCTGGAGGGGACCGAGTGTGTCTGCGCAGTTGGTGATCCATCAGTGAAGGTTGCTTGCCACGGTGTTGGTGTCTGATGTGGTTAGGGGTGGAGTGCTGGTGAGGGCGGAGGTGAAGTGTTCTTCGGTGACTTTGTTCCAGCTCCTGTATGGGAGGCGGCGCGCATGCTTGTGTGCGGTGGGTGTTCTGAAGGTGAAATGAATGCAGTGGTGGTCAGTCTAGAGCAGTTCCGTGGTGTGGCTGAAGACTGTTTCCTCCTGCGAAGACTGGGTTGAGTGTGTGTCCTGCTGTGTGAGTGGGGGCGGAGACAAGTTACTTCAGTCCTATGTTGGTGAGGCTCTCTAGGAGGGCGGTGGTGTTGGGGTTGTCGTGGGTGTCCAGGTGGAAGTTTAGGTCTCCGAGTAGTATGTAGTCTATGGAGGCGAGGGCTTTGGGTGCGATGAGGTATGCGATGATGTTGGTGAATGGAGCGCGGGGGCAAGGCGGTCTGTAGACTAGGGTTAGGCTGAGCGTAGTTTTGGGGTTGGTCTGGATCTGGAAGTGGAGATGTTCTATCGGGGGGGCGAGGCATCGTCCAGGTCGGTGGTTGTCATGTGAAGGGAGTTTTCGTCGATGATGGCGATGCCTCCTCCTGGGTGGGTGGGGCGGTCTTTTCTCAGTATCTTGTATCCGTCGGGGATGGCAGTTGCGACGACGGGTGCGGAGTTGGCATTGGTCCAGGTCTCTGTGAGGAAGGCTACGTCAGGCTTGTGAGGAGGTCCCAGATTTCTATGGCGTGTCTGTGCAGGGAGCGCACTTTGAGGAGGATGCAGTTCAATGGTTGTGCGCGCTGGCATCCAGTGGGCTGGGGGCTACTTTGACATATTTTCTAAAAAGCTAATTTTTCTAATTTCATCTGTAAAACACACATGGGGAAGTAATGGCATCTTTACATACATTTGCAGTTCATAATGTCTCATTCTCATTGGCGTAGGAAAAATACTCGTATGTCCCAATCCCCGTTGTTGCTTGTGTGTCCATATTATTACATAACTTGTTAGGGCCTTAACATTGTATCCTAAAGTGCTGTCATAATGAGTTCTAAACCCTGCATAGGCAATTTCGTACTAGTTTTGCCATATTGAAGCAGTGGAAATCTTTTAACAGTTAGCCATATCATCGTGCCCTAGTGTTCTTGATCCATGTTCCTTATTTCATATAAAATTCTAGCCCATGTGGACATTCTCAATATGTCTGTTTCCTATTAGCCATAATGATCATCCAGTATGTTACTTTTTGTTAGAAATTGGGTCTCTAGTTGACAGAGGTATGCACCCTGTCCAAGTAGGGACCACAATCCTAGTCCAGGTAAGCTAGATACACACTAATAGCCTGTGCTCATCCTCTGGTAGCTTGGCACAGAGCAGTCAGGCTTATCTAAAGAGTCAATGTGTAAAGTATTTGTGCAACACACAGTAACACAATAATAACACCACAAATACTCCACACAGGTTTAGAAAAATTGAGAATAATTTTATGAGTAAAATCTGACCAAAGCAACAAAATTCCAATAAGTAGAACCGGAATTAAGAATTTTTAAAGAATAAATGAAAAATAATGCTTAGAAGTCAATAGCGCTTAAAGGTTACTTGAGGTTGCGCTAGACCGTTAAATCCAAAGCTTAGGCCGACCACGATGTAGGGCAGGCCGGCTACAGAACTCGGGTAGGTCCTGCGGATAAAGTACCTTGGTTGTAGCAAGCGTTGGCGTTGAAGACTCTGAGGCGCAGTGTCGATCCCGATGATGGAGGCAAAGTGTCAGCGCCTATCTGTGCAGTAGAGGAAGGCTTCCTCGTTGAACCCCTTTACCATGCAGGCGCTGCGTCCATGCTGTGCCCCACTGTCTGGTGTCGAGCCACGCAGCCCGTCCAGCCGATGTTAATCGGCTTCTGCTTCGAAGGGCAGTGCATCTGTTCCAATCTGTGCAAAGTCATCACTGCATTGATTTTGATGGTTCTGGACATGAGAAATCATCTTTGAAGGGCCCAGGACTGGATTGGCAGCACTTGGCAGGGCAGGACTCGCAGATGGCAGAGTCCAGGTGCTATTGCAGAGTTGAAGGAAGTCTTTGATGGCCCTGAGACTTCAGGACAGGGGGGCAAGCCCTTGGAGTCACTCTGGGTTCAAGTTAGATGGCTCCAGTCCTTGTCCTCAGCAGGGCAGAGATCAGCTGAGCAAAGCAGAAAGCAGATCCTGCCAGAGCAGCAGTCAAGTAAAGTGGCAGTCCTTGTGGCACAGCAGTCCTCACTCCTGGCAGAGTTCTTCACACGTCCAGTAGTGTACTGTCTTGTTAGGGTAAGAGCTCAAGTACCTATACCCAAATGTGCCTTTAAAGTGGGGGTGACTTCAGGGCAGGCCCTTGAAGTACACAGGTCCCCTTTCATCCCTGCCCTGTCTTCCAGGCTCTCTCTGGAGGGTATTCAGCCCTTGTGTGGGACCCAGGACACTGCCTATTCAGGTGTCAGCTCCCTCTTCCTGCCAAGGAAAAGCTATCACAATGCAGATTAATTCTGTCACACCCATCCTTCCTGTGTTTGTAGCTGTCCAGAGGGAATGCACAGTGTAGCTGTCACCCACCCCAGACATGCATAGGAGACATGGTGCAGGCACACAGAGCTATGTTCAGAGCAGATAAATGTCAACTTTCTAAAAGTGGCATTTCGAAATTGGAAAGTTAAATCCATCTTTACCACTAAAAAGGATTTGTCATTACTATTCCAAAGATATAAATCATGATGTAGCTACTCCTTTCTAATCAGTAATTACAGCTTGTGTTTTAAGGAATTCCCAATGTTAGCCCTATGAGAGGAGTAGGCCTCACAGCAGTGAAAAACTAATGTAGCTGTTTGCCACTACCAGGACATGTAAAACTTAACAGTACATGTCCTACCTTTTATTTACTGCATTTAGCGTACTCCAAAAAAAAAAAATTTGGTGTATGTCCCCCGGGCACTGGGATAATGTGCTCTAGTCAGAGCCTTCTTTCTTGTTCTTTTCAAAGAAAAAGTTTCTCCAATTCTTGTTTCAATGTATTGTTTTATTCACAATGTTTCATGATTTGTTTGCCTTTTTCATTACAAGCTTATACTTCATTTCCCAAAATGCATTATGATTGGTTTTCAAGCTTTAATCTCTCCCGCTCCCTATGCATTTCGGCCCACTGGCCTTCTTCTGGGGAGCACCTATAAATTCAAAGATAACATATAAGCTAATTCTCTGATCACCACTAAATAATAAAATACCACTTTTCAACTAAATTTATATACATAACAACAAAGGTCGCTTTCACCCTCAATGAGTTTATCATTCGTATAACTTAAAGATGTTAACCCTACCTTTTATTTACACAGCACCCTGTCCTAAGGACTACCTAGAGCCTACCTTAATGGTGAATTAGGTGTAATAAAAGGGGAGTTTAAGGCTTGGCAAAGAGTTTTAAATGCCTAGTCGAAGTGGCAGTAAACTGTACACACAGGCCTTTCAATGGCAGCCTGAGACAGGTTTGACAGCCTACTTGTGTGGGTGGCGCAACCAGTGCTGCCGGCCCACTAGTAGTATTTAGATTACAGGCCCTGGGTATATGGTATACCCCTTTACAAGAGACCAAAGTAAATTAAATATGCCAATCATACACCAATGTCACCATGTTTAGAGGAGTAGTACATGCACTTTATCACTGGTTAGCAGTAGTAAAGTGCTCAGTGTCGTAAGGCCAACAAAAAGATGCAGCAAAAAGTGAAGATAAGCAGGCAAAATGTTTCTCCAATATCAAAATATCTAAATTTGATGGGTTCCCTCCCTGCAATACATTTAAAAAAAAAAAGCTAAAAATGGAAACCCTTTAGAAACCTGTATTACTACTCCTAATGACACATTACATATATGTATAAATAATTCATCTTCCGAATTTAGTCATGCAGGTTCTTTTGTTATCTAAATCTTGGATGTACCTCCATTCCAATTTCCTTAACACCCACTCCCTGTTTACACCTCTCCTCATTTTGGAACACTCTCAAAGATCGCCTTTCAAAAGATTTTCTCTTCATGGAATTTCTCAAAATTGCTTGCTACAGGATAAATCCTATTGACAAACAGAAGATAAAACATGAAGGACTTACTAGAGAGAAATACATTATAGTGAAACAGCGCTTATGATGATTTGAGTGATTGGTTTCACCAAAGTATTCTTGAGCAAAATTATATTTTTTCTTCAAAAATAAATTTCCTGTCTTTCCAGTTTGTTTCCTAAAGTGCATAAGAATATGAGAAATTCACCAGAAAGGCCTTTTTGAAAATAACTCCAGGTATATTTACCATTTTTGAAACAGACCTGTAAAATCTAGTATTAGACACTGATGACCTGAGGACAGCAGAACTTTTTTTAGGATCTTACATCACTAGTCCAGTAGTGACGACTCTACCATCTTTGCACTGGTCTGGTTGGCTGATGCCATAATGCCACAGTTCCTCTGGTTTCCAAAGAAGATACAGCAGCTTATAGTGTGTGGATATCGTCTTTGGAAGCACTTTTTAAGTTCTAGCCCTTTGAGACTGTTTAGTCTCAATCCTATATTATTGGATATAACGGGAACATGCTTGACAGAAAACATCTTTTTCTTTGATATTAAGTACGGGCAGTTACAAGGAACTGCTATGGCAGCTGTTTTGCCCCAGGCAATGCAGATTTGATTTGGGATGGTGGTAGGAGCAGGTGCTTCATGATGAACACCAAAAGATAATTCACATGGACGGCATTTGAGATGTCATCTGTGATGTCACTGACCATGTCATGAGTGATGTAATATGTGAGGTCATAAGCAGTGCATTTCGGACGTGTAAGTTCTAGTTAGCTCAGGTAATTATAACTGCTGAATTTCACTGGTTTTGTGCGAGTGAAATCTAAGCCTAGCTATAACGTCTCTGTAACTTTTGTTTCATTGACTTTCTAAGGTTTTTTAAATACTATTTCCTAACTATAATGTCCCTTTAACCTGTGCTTTTTTCCAGTGAATTTCTACATTTAAAAAAAAAATCAATTTCCTACCTATAACGTCCCTGTAACCTGTGCTTTTTTCCAGTGAATTTCTACGTTTTTTTAGAGTGAGTGTGTGAGTGGCTGTATAGGTAGGTGAGCAGGTGTGTAAATGGCTGTATGGGTCTGTGTAGTTTTGTAGGTGTCACCCCTCATCAGCCAGGTTAGCTTGAATCCAGTGGCACTGTGAGCCCAGGACCCAAATCTGGGCTTACTCTGCACACTTAGGGCAAGAAAGCAAAATACACACAAATGGTGGACTGAATGCAGAACAAATCAAACATTCACCCCCAGTCAAGCTAGCTTGGCTGAGGGGTGATACCCCCAAACTGGTCCCAGGATGTTTGTTTCTGGTCCAGGGAGAACCCGGCCCGGCAGTTGGGGCTGGACTGTTCCCATAAGGAGCCCGGTCAAGATAGGGCTAACATTGGGAATTCCTGAAAACACTTTTGGCGACCCTGCATCAAACTTTGCAAAAATAACTCAAATCAACTTTATTCGATTCAGACAAAGAATCATAAAAGCTTACAGTTCAATACAGAAGAGTTAATCAAATCATTAAAAAACAGGTACAGTAAAAAAAGAACTCATCTCCTTCCTGAAAAGTTTTGGGGTGATCCGTCAAGCGTGGGTCAAGAAAAAGAGCAGTCATAGGACATTTATTTCCCCTGTTAATTATCATAGGAAAAGGCAGAAAGTTAGAACTTTTGTGACTTGGTGTAAATTGGTTCAGACTTTTTTCAGTCATTTGCATATAAGGAGATGGCTTGGGTGGTCCTTAAATGGTTAAATAAATATATTTGGACTGGTGGTGTCCAGATATGTTCTGATTGACCACTTAGATAGGGATTAGTCAATCCTGAGTAGCTGGCTTCAAACTGTACACTGTGTTGTTTTAGCCACTACAGGACTCTGGGCCATGATCACTGCGTTCTGAAAATTAATTTCAAATAATATATAAGGAGGTGGAGTGAGCAGACACCCCCCCCCCCCCAATCTGTTTTCCATAAAGTGAAAAACGTGTGGCAGCCATTACAGGAGGGTGGGTCATGGTCCCCATTGAAATGTATTGTATTTGCAATTATATAGCACCTACTGACCAATGAGGCATTAAAATGCCTTACTCCGGACAGCACGCTCCCCGGAACCCAAGATTGGTGGTTAGTCCGGTAATTATTTTGGTTATTGGGATAAGTCTGTGGCTTAACTGAAAATTATTAAGCCACCCTGCAGAATGTGATTAGGGGCCCTCGAGTATCCTATATCTCACAGATATGCATTGGCCTTGGGCTCAATGAGGCCTACCAGAAGGTTTTGAGGGCCCGCCTGCATCACAGGGGCTGTTAAGGCTAGGATTGTGGGCCTGATTAGTCTTGTGTATTAAAGGAGACTTACCGTTCCATGCTTTTACTCCAGTGCCTGTGTTGGGTTAATTTACTAGTAGTTGAGATGATTGGGGGTGGGGGGTATGGGCCTTTATGTAGATAGTAAGTGGGATTAAAAGATGAGCAAAAGGGAAGTAGAATATGACTTTTAAACTAGTGGAGATTGTGATCGTTGAGAAGGTGTGGGCAATCGGTAGAAATATAGAGATTAATGAAAATATGCATGACTTAGAGTGAGCTGAATCCCGAGAGGAGGTTTGCAGAGGATGGAAAGTAAGGAGACGGTCATTCAAACAAAAAAGTGACAGGAAGTTTTAAAATCAAGGTCAGAATTTTCATGCAAGGTTTTAGGAACAGAGTAGACTTTAGAGGTAGTATGCAATCTGAGTATGCAAAACTGTAGCAGTAAACAAAATTATTTTCATGTGAATTCGTGCTATATTGGGCATTTTTTGATAGGCCCTAGAAATGGGTGAACAGTCTGTCCACTGCTAGGCTACTGCTAGACTCCCTCTAAAGCAAAGACAGCTTGTAGGAAAGTAGGATCTGCTTTCATGATTACCCCCCACTTTTTGCTGGTGTCATTCTGTTTTCTGACTAGTCTGACTGGGATCCTTCTAATCAGAACCCCAGGCGCTGTGCTCTCTCCCTAAATTGGACTATGGTAAGTACTTTGATACCTTTCTAATTGGGTACTGGTGTACCCTTCTAAGTCCCTAGTATATGGTACTAAGGTACCCAGGGCATAGGTACACCAGGAGTCTCCCATGGGCTGCAGCATGTATTATGCCACCCATGAGAAACCACTCGCTGTGTCTACATGCCTGCCATTGCAGCCTGTGTGAGCTGGGGCTAGCACCACTCACAACAGATGTGTCCTTATATCTGAGGTCACTGTATTTAAAACCTGTAAGTCACCCCTAAGTCAGGCCTTTCAATTCTGAAGGCAGGGTGCTTAGTTATGAGTGTGAGGGTGCCTTGCATGAGCAGCACATCCCCTACAATCCCAGGAGTCCATTCTCCAAGCTTTTTAAGTGTGGTCTACCATCTTATACATATAGTGGACAACAAGTCCATTACGAGATGTCTAACTATATATTGGCTGCACCGAAACCGGTCATGTTTGGTATCAAACCTGTTGGAATCCTACCCCAACACCAATTCCAGTGTTGGATGTAGGATCCCATGTACTGGGGGCTCTGTTTTCCGGGTACCAGCCTTTCGGGGTCTAACAGCAAGCTAGTGCTGCTACTGACCACAGACACGATTCTGACCTCCTGCTGCTGACCCAGGCTCGAGCAGGGGAAGGTAGAACAATAGGTTTCCTGTCACAGGGAGATGTGACCACCTCCCATACAGAACTTAGTGTATTTGGCTGGTGTGGGGTCCGCTTGCCAGAGCCACCAGGTTGCTTTGAAGGGCACATTTGGTGCCCTCCTTGCATACTCCAGTTGAAACCAGTTCATGGAGCTGTTGGCTCCCACTCTGGTGCGAACCTGGACAGAGGACATGGGAGTGTCTTCCCCTCTATCCAGCCCCTCCTCTGTGAGGGACCCCTGAATCGCCCCAACCATTTCCTTTGGGTACTTAAGAGCTTACCTGTGTGTAGCTCTTGAGATTCGTCGTGGGACAAGATTCAGATCCGAAGCCACTTCTACTTCTACCGTCTGGGCACTTTGGACACTTCAACTGCATCTGGGAAGACTCCTGCTGCTCCTGGTCTTGTTGTCCTGCCAGTCTTCTGTGTCGTCTGTGCTTCATCCAGGTTCTTCTCCAGGCCTGTGAGCATCAAAGACACCCGAAGGAATCTCCCTTGGAGTGAAGGAGTCCCTCCCCTGCATCTGCAGGCACTGCAACTAAGCTGACTGGTCTGCTGCTCCTAACGTCCTCCAGACTTCGAAAGACCCAGCAGCACAGATGGTGGCTCTGCAACTCCCTCGAGGCCTGCACTGTCTTCTCACCTAGTTTGAGACCAGTATCCCTTGTCGGAACCGCTCGAACACAACCCTTGTGCACTGCGTCGACTTGCCGTTGCCAAGGCTTGTTGACTCTATTCTCCAGAGATCTTCGCGATCCAAGCAGCTCCAGCCTCCAGCATCTCTTCCTGCCAAGATCTTCGTCCTCACCGCATCCTCTGCACCAATGCTGCATCTTTGGTGAGCTGCTCGAGGTCCTCTTGTGACTCCTGTGCCTTCGGCCTGTGGGTCCTCTAGAGGGTCTTCTTTGACTCCAGTGGGCTCCCTGTTTGCTCGGGGCCTGCTCGGACTCTCCTGCACTTGGTGAGTCCCTTGGACCTTGCTGGTCCTGACACTGCACCTTCGTTTTCTTTGTTGGTTGCTGCTGCCAAGGCTTGTAGGTGCTCCCTCCAGACACCGACCCCCCGTGGTTCTCGACTTCCGACGTGGGACAGCTCGTGAATGGCTCCTTGTCCTCCACAGCATTGCCTGGTCCTCACAGCTGTAGCAAATAGGTCACCATCGATCTTCCGTCATCGGTCTTCCGTGCCTCCTGGTCACCTTCAAGTGGCATAGAGACTGTCCTCTCTACTTGCAGGTACTCCACTTCAAGAATCCACCCTTGGATTCCACTGGACTCTTTCACCTTCTTCGCCAGCGGCATCTACACTGGTCCTCCATTGTGGTCTACGGCGGTTTCCAACGTCACTTCGCACCTATGCACCCGGCTTCCCTGGTATAGGTATCCTGGCTCCTGGGGTGTCCATGGGTGGGGTGACTCTCCAATCTTCCACGGTGTTTCGTCAGGGTCCTCTGGGAAGGATCCTTCTTTAAAAACTGCAACCGCGAATTCCCCATTGACTTGCATTGAGTGCGCGGCAGTGTTTCCACTCTGCACATGGCCTCCGTGGGGTTCCTGGGAACTTACCTTGGGTGGTTCCTTGGGTCTCCAGCTCTTCTAAGTTTTCTGGGTCAAGTCTTGACTAACACGCCTTCTGGACTAAGCCTGAAGGCTGCACTCCACAGCTACCACTTAGAGAGCTTTCTAAGGTTGTCTAAGACCACTAAAGTCACAAAAAGGGTTATCTGGATTAGTTCAGGGTGCTTCACTTAAATAAGTGTGCACCATATACGAAGCCAGCCTCCTACACAGCTGATCTGCTCAGGGGTTTGAAGTGTAAAGTAATGGCTGGTTTCATATATAAGAAAATATGGAGAGCTTTAGGCTGCTCTATAATGAAACAGTAGCCTCCTGATAAAAAGAACATGACTATGTACATGGTAAGTAATGCAAACATTGAAAAAGTGATGGTGTAAAGGTGGGAGCGGGTGCCTTCTGTTTGCCTTGCAGTAATTACCAAAGCCACGAACGGTTTATTTGGATGCTCTTTTTTAGCATGGCACAAGATATGAGTGAGGATAGCTTCTCAGACAGTGGAAATGTATTTCCTGCATTATTTTAGCTGGAGGGAGGCTGCCCAAACTCTGATGAGATGAGGGAGAGACCAGCCTACCTTTAGAAATTCCAGGAGGCCTTTTCTTAAGCAAGGATATGCAGATTAGTCTTCCTGAGCACTGTTTGGTGGCTAGAAGGTGGTATTTAGGGTGGGCCTGCAGTTTATTTATCAAGGAAAGGAAGTTTTTAGCTGAGCTTTGATCCCTGATTGCTACTTCAGGAACTCCTGATACTTCATTGTGACCATGTTGGAAGTGCTTCAGTTTTGAGTCGGTCCCAGTGTTGCATGCTGTGAGAAACATCACTTTACTCAATGGCTGTCTCTCCATGCAGCTTGAGAAAGTACTTCAGAGAGAACCATTATTGCAGGGAAACATTCGGAACAACGCGGGCTCAGCCACGCTTGCCTTAACCACGTTTGGCTTAACCACGCATATGTCTTAACCACACATATGCATGGGTAAGGGTGTGCGCTGTCTAGCTTCTGCTGGGCGGAAGCAGGAAGGACCGGAAGAGTCATAGGATGCGGTGAGGTAAGTGGGGCCGGGTTTTAGGGGGGTAGTTTGTATGGGTTTGGAGGTGGTTTTCAGGGCTGAGGGGTCGGGTTAGTTTTCAGGGCTGGGGTGGCGTTGAGGACGTTTTTAGTGAACGGGGGTTGGGGTCGTTTTTAGGGCGTAGGGGAAGGTGGGGTAGTTTTTAAGGCTGGTGCGGCAGGGACGTTTTTAGGGCTCCGAGGGGAGGGGGGGGTTTGTTTTTAGGAGGGAGGGGGTCGTTTTAGGTGTCAGGGACGTCGCAGTATTCACTTAGATGCCGCCCCTGCGCGCTGACGTCAGTTCTTACTTTTTCCGCGCCAGCCAACGCAGATCCGGAGAGAGCGGTACTTCGAGTCACTTTTTGACTCTTTTTGCGACTTTTTGTCTATCTTTTCGAGTCGTCACGACTCCTAGTGCACAGGTATGTCATCTCGCCAGACCGGCTTCAAGCCTTGTGGCTCCTGCCACAAACTGATGTCAGTGACGTACCCCCATCTCGTGTGCCTATTGTGTCTGGAGCGCGACCACGACCCGAAGTCGTGCTCCGACTGCTGGGCCATGGCCCGAAGTCTTTGCGGGAGCGGTCCCGAAAGCTTATGGAGGCCTGGCAGTCGGCTCCGCGCCATTCGAGGTCCCGGTTGAGAGGGAGGTCGCGGAGCCATCACCACCACTCCTCGTCGAAGTCTTCGTCTTCGGGTAAGTCAAAGCACAAAAAGAAGGCGAAGAAGCATTGTCGCTCGTCGCGTTCTTCCCGTCCGTTGGCCGACGCAACGCGGGTTGCGGAAGGTAGTCGCCCGCAGAGCCTGTTGGGTCAGCTCCGAGCCTCCCTCCGTTTCCGGAAGCCGGGGCGACCCCTGCCCAACTTCATAGCTTTTACGAAGCCCTCCACTCCATCTTTGGCCAGCCCGACTCCGCCGGCGCGCCTTCGGGCCCGCGGACTCGGTTGGGGGTTCTAGGCCTTCGATGCCGGCGGCTTCGGCGCCGCAGGGCCCCCAGGGATCCAGGCCTGGATCCGGATCGGCTCCGGTCGACCTTACGACACCTCCCCCCCCCCCCGTGCCGAATCCATTGGCGACACCGGTTGTGTACCCAACCGACGTTGACCCCAGCCTCCGCCTCGATGTGGACACGGAGCCTGACATCGGTACCGGCGCTGACCAGGACTTTTGTACCCCTGTTCTCCCCTGGTGTTCCCTATCGCCCTGTGTGGCTACCAGAGGAGGGTGAGGAGGACTGGGAGGGGTCTGTGGACCCTCTGGCAGACCAGTTAGAAGAACCAGACTGGCGAGAGGAGTTTGGTGAGGCCAGTGGTCTGGACACCTCACCAGACCTTGGTATGCTGTCTCCCCCCTACCGTGGCTACTGAGGAGGGTGCATCATAGGCAGTGGTGTTGCGTAGTGCGAATGAGGCCTCAAACCTTGAGCTTCCTACGGTGGCGGTCAGAACTAACCTGACCGAGGTGCTTCAACCGGCAGCGACTTCTTCGGAGCCCCTGCTGCCGTTCAATGAGGCCCTCACAGACATCCTTTTGGGCACTTGGTCCAAGCCCAACACGGGCTCCTGTGGATAGGATGATTGCCCGATGCCACCGCCAAGCCCTGGGCGACCCCATTTTCCTCTCCCAACACCCCACCCCCGAGAGCTTGGTAGTCCAAGCCTCAGCTTCCAAGGGCGCATTCCCTACCGCACCACCTGATAGGGAATCCAAGAAGCTGGACCATTTTGGGAAGAAAATGTTTTCTTCCTCCAGCTTAGGACTGCAGTCGGTGAACACCGCATGTCTCTTGGGACGTTACTCCCATTCTGTGTGGGACAGGGTCGTGTAGGTGCTGCCACAGTGCCCGGAGGAGGCACAGGCCGTGCAGTTGCCGAAGGGAGAGACGCAGCGAAGTTCGCCATACAATGTGGGCTGTACACCGCCTACTCGCCGGGCAGGACGATTTCAACGTTGGTAGCCCTGAGACGCTACACCTGGCTGAGGTCCACTGGCTTTTCGGGTGATGTCCAAGCTACACTTTTGGACATGCCCTTTGATGGCCGTCGCTTGTTTGGCGACAAAGCAGGCAACGCGCTTGAGCGCTTTAAAGACTCCACGGCTACGGCCTGGTCCTTGGGCCTCCCCTCTACCTCTCACCCCGCCCTTTCGTGGCTATGGAAGGGGTGCCCCGTTCCGTCCAGAGCCAGAGGCCTGCACTAGCTGTCCAGCCGAGGAATTGGGACCCACCATCGTGGGTCTGGGGGCCAGCAGGCGGGCCAGTCCACCAGTGCCCCTCTGCAGCAGCCTCCTAGTCTGACCTTTCAGGGCCAGCATTCGCCAGTGGGCGGCAGGATTCGCCATCACCTCCCCCACTGGCTCAACATCACGTCGGGCAGGTGGGTTTTGCAGATAGTCCGAAGGGGCTACTCACTCCCTTTCAAGACTACCCCTCCATCCATGCCACCTCAATTCCATTGCACGTCGGAGGATCACTTGGCCCTTTTCCACCAGGAAGTTACGGATCTCTTGGCCAAGGGAGCCATCGAGCGAGTTCCTGCCCTAGAAGTAGGTCGTGGTTGTTGTTCCCACTACTTCCTGGTGCCGAAGAAGGACAAGGGCCTGCGTCCTATCTTGGATCTCAGAAACGTCAACCGATTCCTCCACGGTTCTGGACACAGCGCAGCGAGTCCGGGATATTCGGGTTATGATTCCGATCTTTCAGCCTCTATCCCGGGTTTCGGTCAGACTGACCCTGAGGCTACTGGGCCTCCTGCATCCTGCTGGTGGACTATGCCAGGTGGCATATGCGGGCTCTGCAGTGGGACCTGAAGTTCCAGTGGGCACAGCATCAGGGGAATCTTTCCGATTGCGTTCAGATCTTGGAGGGCACTGCACACCAAATGCAGTGGTGGCTAACAAACCAGGATTGGGTCAACGGCAGGTCCCTCTCTCTGCCAGAGTTCACAGTGGTGACAGATGCATCACTTCTGGGGTGGGGCGGCCACATGGGAGAGGCGGAGATCAGAGGCCTCTGGTCTCCGGCGGAGTCCGGGCTCCACATCAACCTTCTGGAGCTTCGGGCGATCCGTCTTGCACTGAAGGCATTCCTTCCTTCTGTCAAAGGGAGATCTATTCACCACCGAAGAGAACATGCAATGTCAGCAGTTCTGCGCGTTGGAATTTCCAAGGCAGCACTCGTTAGGCGACTCTTTTCGTCGCAAGTGGAGTTGCGGTCTTCTATATGCCTTTCCGCCTATACCTCTTCTGCCCAGAGTGCTGAAGAAGATCAAGCGCGACCGGGCCCAAGTCATTCTTGTGGCCCCGGACTGGGCACGAAGAGTCTGGTATCCTGAGCTTCTGCACATGGCCATCGATCCTCCAATCAGACTGCCCCTTCGGGAGGATCTTCTGTCGCAGCAGCAGGGGACGGTCCTCCACCCGAACCTCTCCAGCCTCCACCTCCTTGCATGGAGATTGAGCGGCGGCAGTTGACAGCTTTCGACCTACCTCCCGAAGTCTGTAACGTTATCTTGGCGGCCAGGCGGCCCTCCACTAAAACGGTGTACGCCTGTAGATGGAACAAATTTGTGGCATGGTGCGCAGCAAAGGCTGTGGATCCCCTTTCTGCCCCCCTTTCAGAGGTTCTCCTCTTCATTCTTTCTTTGGCCCAGCAGGGCTCTGCTCTGGGCACTTTAAAAGGCTATCTTTCGGCCATTTCGGCCTTTCTTCGGCTTCCTGATCAGCCTTCTCTTTTCAAGTCCCCTATTGTAAATCGTTTCCTTACGGGCATTACTCACTTGTTTCCTCCCATTCCTTTCGTGATGCCCCAGTGGGATTTGAACCTGGTTCTTACCTTCCTTATGTGCGCTCCTTTCGAGACGCTACATAACTGTCCTCTCAGACTTTTGACACTTAAAACTGCCTTTTTGGTCGCCATCACCTCTGCTCGCAGGGTGAGTGAGCTTCAGGCTTTTTCTTCCAAACCTCCTTTCCTGGCTGTTCATCCGGACAAAGTTGTCCTTCGTACTAGGCCTTCTTTCCTTCCCAAAGTGGTTACCTCTTTCCACATAGGACAGACCATCACTTTGCCCACCTTCTTCCTGTCCCCGCATCCTTCGAAAGAGGAGGAAAGTCTCCACCGCCTAGATCCAAAATGTGCGCTTTCCTTCTATCTGGATCGCACAAAGCAATTCCGGGTGGATGACCAGCTCTTTGTTGGCTATGTGGGCGCCAAGAAAGGTCGGGCCGTGCAAAAGCGGACCATCTCTCGATGGGTCGTTCTTTGATTCAAAATCTGTTATTCCTTGGCAAAGAAGGAACCTCCAGTGGGGCTGTGCTTCCATTCCACCAGGGCGACGGCAGCCACTACTGCTTTGGGACGTGGAGTCACTCTTCATGACATCTGCCAGGCGGCCATGTGGTCTTCATTGCACACGTTCACCAAACATTACTGCCTGGACAGCCAAGTCCGGAGAGGCGGCTTCTTTGGCTGTTCAGTTCTCCAGGACTTTCTGGTGTGAACTTAGTTTGCATACCCACCTCCGGGGTTGGTATTGCTGGGGTATCTATTCTAAGGTGAGGAATCCATAACTAATAGTCTTTCAGATGAACAAGTTACTTTCCTTCGCTAAGGATATATCTGTAAGAGACCTATATTAGTTATGGATTCCTCACCACCCCACCCATCCTCCCCGTTCTGCGAACTGACTTCTAGGGTAAGGGACTCCCTTTCAGGGCCCTAGTTTTTGTACACCTGTGGTCAGTGTCTTGCATGGCTCTGCGCTTCTGGCGTGGAATGTCGTGTAAAGAACTGATGTCAGTGCGCAGGGGCGGTGTCTAAATAGATATCGCGACGTCATTCCGACAACCACGACGCCAACAACTAATGCGGAGTCGACCGACGCCACCTACCGACGCGCAGGGGTACTGCTGAAGAAATAAATTCTCCGGATCCAGTCTGACGCCTGGGGGTAATTCTAAGGTGAGGAGGTGAGGAATCCATAACTAATATATGTCTCTTACAGATATATCGTTATAAGTAACTTGTTCTTTAGGGCGCAAGGATCGGGTCGTTTTTAGGGCTTAGGGGAGGGTGGGTTTGTTTTTAGGACTGGGGGACAGGGATGTTTTTAGGGCTCGGAGGGGAGGGGGTTGGTTTTCAGGAGGAAGGTGGGTAGTTTTAGGGCTCAGGGCAGGGGTCGGGGGGGGGTAAGACTTACCTGTCAAGTTTTAACCACAGATATGTCTTTGCCATACATGCCTTAACGCATAAGGCATTCATGGTTAAGACTTACGTGGTTGAGACCGCATGGAACCGGCATGCGTGGTTCCATCACACAACCATTGGTGCATCTGTTGTAGAGCAAGAGATGTGCAAACGTTCGGTCACATATTGGAAAGCCCACAACAGTTCACTGTGCCTTCAGTCGAGACCTGGTCATAATCTCCCAGCTAACAGGCTTGGCCATCAGCAAGACAGCCCATTAGCCCATGTGTGTTGCAAAGCAGCCTGGATAGACGCTTCCTCCACCTCGCTGCAATCCTGCCCTCCTCTCCTTCCAGTCCCCAGGGTCGCCACCCAGGCCACACAAAAAGTCCATGCAGTCATTTTGCTCACTGTGCACAACCTTGCTTTCGGACTACAGCAAAATAGTGGGGCAGGTCACTGGTGTGCTTGTGCGCAGCTCACTGGATATGATCCCAGCACCACAGCCCACCACATGGGTTGCAGAGAGTGCAACCTTCGGAGCACAGGCTCTGATCCCAGCAAGATAGCCCAGAAGGCCACTGCACCTGCGCAGAGATCTGGGCACTACAGGCCCAGACTCGCAGCAATAGAGCCAAGCAGAGCAAGTCAGTATGCATCCTGGAGAAAGCTGCCTGCATTTCCGCCAGAGACATCACTTTTGGCTCAGCAGGCCAACACCAGTGTTGCAGAAATATGCATGCCTCACCCAGTACAGGGGCGTAGAGCCAAGTAAAGCAGCCGAGTGGGTTAATATGCCTCCCAAAGATCTCTGCATGAGACTCAGTTGTCTTCAAAGTTCTTAATGCCCCCACCCCCCCCCGTACAAAGAAAAATCATCGGACCCCTCAATTTTTCACAATTCCGATTAAATTGGCAATGTTTATATCTAAACATATTTAAACATGGCAGTTAAGTTCTGCTGCTCCTTTTATGCACACTCCCAATCAGGATATAAATCACATAAGATGTTAGTGATGCCCCCTTACAAGAGGCTTACTGCAGCTCATTTTACAACACTTAAAACAAATGATGATGCTTCTCTTGACCAGAGCCTGGTGCCGCCGCCCCTCCCACCGCGATTACTTAATGCTGCCCCCCCAGTTTGAAGACCTGGTGTAACTCCGATGTCTCTGATTTAGAAGATCAGGCTATTCACCAAGGGCTTATTCTTCAGAGGATGGCAAAATGCACAGCGCTGTAGTGTGTAAGCAATATGAAAAGCATCAGTGCAAATTCAATAAAACACACGTCGGTACGCAAGTGTATTGGGAGCATAGGGTGATCAGGAAGGCACAGAGCAACAATAATTTGCTTCAATCGCATACTTACTGATCACAAAGAACGCCAATATTGTTATAGTAACTGGTGGAAACTCGGAAAGTAGAGCAATCCAGTGCCCTGAGAAGCCAGCGTGTAAATAACTTGAAAATAGCAAAACATTAATTTATAAACCAAAATAAATCTGAAGTGAAAAAGCCATTGCAATTGATGAAAGGCATAGCTTGGTGACCGTATTAGTCAACTTGCAAGTCTCTAAAATGTTCAGCCTCAAAACCTATAGTACTAGGATGGACTCAAAACATCTGCAACAAAATAGTATTGCTTGAAACTTGCAAACCTAGGTCTAATGTAAATAAATTTGCAACCACAAATAATGAGGCAAAAACACATACCGAGTCAGCTGTTTGCGAAGCAAAAACAATGACATCATACAAAATGTAAAGGCAGCAGTCAAGTACAATGTACTTTTAAAGTGGGCGATGGGGTATAGAATATTTCACCCATGCGTGGATGCTCTTTTTTTCCCCTATAGAGTAGAAATACGCACTGACCTCAATGTGGCCCCATGGTAATTGGTGACGCAAAGTACTTGCCTCGGTGCTGCACTACCCCCTGGGTCGCACTCTGGTGCACCAGTCTGCCACAGGCTTATAGCTGGTGGGACAGGAGTTTGAAGTCCAGGCCATCTGTGTGTGTGTGTGTATATGGTTCCTGCCACTTACCTTGCCAGTTATACATGTACGCTCTTCAGAACCATGCAGGGGACCTTCCGCCATTCCAGTTATGTTACTTTCTTTTCTCCTTCTGTCATTCCTCTCTGGTCTAGTGTTTGCTTATATTATCCCAAATAATATCCATATCAAATCAATACCTCCTCTCACCCCAAAATGCAAAACCTGCCATCTTGAAGAAAACACCAGCACATAGCTATTGCCTCAACCCAACCTACTGGCTGCAGAAAACAGCACTGCCGACCTGTTACCCCACCATATCAGTGTGCTGCACACAACAAAAGGATCACCTGTAATCTCAACACCCTGAATCTGTTATCTCAAAAACGTCACCCCAACTGAAAAATCCCACTGGCCTCTAGACCACTCCACAAGCCCCACCTGTCGACAACCTTCCAATGCGCAGAAAACAAATTCATCTATTTTTCTGCCCCCATTACACACAACTTACCAGCCTACAGAAAAGACTGTAGCGAATGGTAGGTTTTTTAGTCACAAAAAGAAGCTCATATTAAGAGTGATTAATGATTTTAGTCTCAATATAAACCATATGTTGGTGGTTCCATACTCATTTTAGGAATAGTGGTGTTTTCTAGGGTACTTTTACCCAGTGAAAATGCTGATCCTCTGCTGGTGTTTGATGAACCATGTTTGAGGTTGGTTTCTCCCATGTTTTTCTCAGTAGTTATTGAAGGTTCTCCAGAAGCTAAAACAATAACACACGTGCTATAAATTCTAATCTTCCTCCTCCAATGTCTTCCATTCTGAGTAAAGCATGTGCTTCCCATAGAAGTAGCATCTACTGCAGCTTCTCACAATGTTCTAACGAACAACTAGAGTGCTAACATTTTGCATTATGACACAAGTGTAGCACACCTGAAACCACCTTGATAAAATCAAAGCTGTAAAACCTAAAATATTTCTATTTAGAAATGATAAACTTCTTGTGAGAAATTGGGCTGTTGGTTGAGGGGGTGTGTGAGCCCTTTTCATGTAGCAGCCACAATCCTGGTCAGGGTGAACCACAAAAGTCACTAAATTAACATGTCAAACTTCTGGTAGCTTGGCACAAAGTAGTCCAGCCTAAAGAGACCATCAACATCAAGCCACTTTATTCGATTAATTAAAATCATAAAAGTACAAGACATAAAATACATAGACACACACATTCCTATACAAAATTTTGGGAATAAAAGATTGAGCACGATCATATTTGTGTAATTCAGCAGCATCAAAGATTACAAAAGTTAAAAATTATTTCATTAAAATATCAGCATAATACAATATATAACATAATAATCCATACAATAGCAGCAATGGGACTAGTAATGTTAAAATAATCCACAGAATACTCAACTTCAACAAATGAGGTTAATCGGCTCATTAAAGTGCGTAACAGTATGCTTATTTTTTTTAAATTTCTTCCTGATCCTAATAGCAGCAACCAGAAAACAAGCAATATTAAAAATGTCCCATGTATTACTTAACATTTGCAGGTAAAGCAGGGCAGGTCTAACCTGTAGGAAACCCTTTTTATTTAATAGGGGGACTAGAAACTTCCTACGTATATCCAAATAGAGGTCGCAGAACATTACAAAATGTAGGGTATCTTGTGTAGAAAGAGTTATCGCAAGAACACGGTCCTGCATCCTCTGGTTTACACCACCCCTCATAATCACCCAGGTTAAAATGAATCAAGTTAAAACGGAACCTAGTCAGGAGCCAACGATGGAACGGTTTAGTGACGGTTATCAGATAGGGCTCAATTAATAACGACGTTTTTGTCAGAAAGTGAGCCCTAACTAAGGGTTTCTGTAGCTCCTGTTCTTCCCGTTCTGACATCAACATATTAATAAAGTTCATTCTAACCCCTTTCAGATCTTCCTTCCTAATCCTCTCCGGGGATTCAAATAGTTCTGGCCGCCCTATTTTGGATAGCATGGATCTAACATATGCAAGCCAGTTAATTTTACTTGCATTATCCAATTTGGCACAGTCCCGCAATATCAAATGATTCAAGGTTAATTCTGGGTTAAGCCATACTTTGAGCCAGCAGAGTAACGGCGCTGTACTCAAAGTATCAGAGACATAACCCAGCCCCAGTTCCTGGTGTATGGCAAAGGTTGAAGTAGATTGAGGAACAGACAGGAGACTACGTAAAAATCTGTTTTCCACTGTCTGTAGTCCTGCCTGTTGCTTGTATCCCCAAATAGATGAGCCATATGCTGCAATAGCCAAACACTTGGATCTATATAATTTTATAATGGCCTCCACAGGTCTAGATCCCAACTGCTGGACAAATCCTAGTATGGCAGAGGTCGATCTAAGTACTGCATTTTTTTAAATTTTTTGTTGGGGAACCCAAGAGCCTCTTTCATCGAACACTACTCCTAAATATGTAAACGAGGATACAGTAGTCACAACCCCCCCCATTACAATAAAAAGTTTTTGCTTTAGGAGCTCTATGACTCGTAGTCATGATATGTGATTTCCCAATATTTACTACCAGGTCTAAAGACTGCATATAGGCTGCAAATGCATCCAGAAGCCGCTGGAGACTTATTTCAGTTCGTGCCAAAAGAACGGAATCGTCCGCGTATAGGAGAACCGGAATTGGACAGTCTCCTACACGCGGTATATCCAAGCTCGCCTCCACCAGAGATCTATCCAGGGCGTTAATATATAGTGTAAAAAGCAGGGGTGCCAATATGCACCCCTGTCTTACGCCTCTTCTTGATTTAAAAGACTTTGAGCACTTGCCATCTTGTGAAAGCCTAATTGATGCTGATAGGTCACGATGAAGATCAGCTAAGAAATAAACCAGACCCGGATCCAATCCCATTTCTAATAAAATACTCCACAGCTTCGACCTGTTAACCAGGTCGAAAGCTGAGGACAAATCCATAAAAGCCATTTTAAGCGAACCCTCGTTTGCCATAGTATATTTGCTAATTAATAAATACAGGTTAAGACATTGGTCCATAGTACTTCGTCCTTTTCTAAAACCGTACTGTAGATTGGAAACAATCTTATTTTCATTGGACCCATCTATAATCTTTTCTAAAATCACTTTGCCCAAAATTTTAACCGTCGAATCAATTGGGGATATTGGTCTATAGCACCTCGGGTCCCCTCTCTGGCCCTTTTTTAAAAACTGGTATAATAATCGACTGAGACCAGGATACGGGAAACCCGCTCGTTCCTACGGCATAAAATACATTTACAAGTATTTTAGCCCAAAATTTGGGGTTACACTTATAAAGATCTGCTGGGACACGGTCTGGACCTGGTGCTTTATTACTAGATGTGTCTTTTATTGCTCTCTCAACGTCTTCCTCATTAAAAAGAAGAGATACTATATCATGATTGGTTGATGCCTTAAAATAAGTTTCCATCGTCTCATCAGAACCATAAATTCCCTCAAAATGAGCCAACCACTGTACTTCTGTGATGTTACTTTCCTGAATATCATTTCCCTGACCTGTAAAAAGTGGGGAGTTAACAATAGACCAAAATCTAGAGCTATCCTTTAACACATCGACAGAAACGAGATCATTCCAAACCTCTGCCTTAATCTCTGATTTCCTCCTATGAACTGCAATCTTGTATTGTTTCTGTAACCACACTATCAAGTCCCTATCTCGAGGAGAGCTTTTCAAGGCTAAAATTAGGGCACGGTGAGCTCGTGAGCAGTTTTCATCAAACCATTTTTCACTTAATTTAGTTTTCATTTTAGAGTTAATGGTCAAGTCTACTGATATCTGTCTACAAATACCATCAAAGGCTCCGAGGACCATGTCCTTAGGGCTTAAAGGGTCAGCGCATATTACAATATGTCCGCTAGTTTTTAGGCAAAGATCTTTAAAAAAGGAATCTGGTACCACATTAGACCACTTGAGCCTCCGCCCTTGATCACGGGTTACCATACTGTTGACACCCAAATTTTCCCCATCATTTCCCAGAAACCCGCAACTATTATCCAGTTCCAATATGACAGGGTTATGGTCACTAAAGGATGAAACTATAGCATTATAAAAAACTACCTTGTCAAGTAAAGTAGGGGACAAGAATATATAATCTATAATGGTGTCTCTAGCCTTGGATTTAAACGTAGGACTACGATCAAGTTGATTAAAAAAGGCTGGTTCAAAAAGATCGGCCCCCGACAAAAGGTTCTCTAAACCCTCCCCCTGGGGAGAGTGCTCAAAATGAGGGATCACTGAATGAGTGTGAGCTAAGTGATCGTCAATAAGACAATGCCGGTCGCACAAATGTATATTAAAATCACCCATAATTAATATATGATAAAAAGTGGATTGATTAACCCTATAGTCTTCTAAAAAGGAGTTCAACTTAATCAAATGTTGATTTAAAAAATCATTTTCCCCAGAGTTATAAAATTAATGAGTAATAACTTAAGATTATTTGACCGGGTTACTTCTATTACCAGGGCATTAAATGAGTCTACCTCTAATCTACATAAAGAGCCCACTAACTTATTGGAGAGGAGGAACATCAAACCACCCTTTGCTCTACCAGCTAAGGCCGGATGAGCAGGTAAAACATAGGATCTAAAACCATCCACCCAAAAACTATCCCCCCTATCCCAAGTTTCTTGAAGCGCAATTATATCGTAAGATCTTATGACCTTCAACCAAAGTGGATCATCCCTTTTAGCTTTAAGGCCCGCAATATTCCAACTAATAATTCTGCAACTAGGGAAAGTTACCGCGCCTACATCATCTGAACCTGGATTTTTAGGGGATGGTTGTAGACTATAAACCACTGGCTCCACCAGTCAGTCGTTCTGGTCCATCAAAGTGAGTGGAGAAAATCTATTTGAGACAGATAAGCCTCCCTCCCTAGGCCTTGGTATCAAGGCTACCACTTTTTTTTGTGTTACTTCTCCCACTTTAGTTTTACTAGGGCAAGATCCACAACCATAACTACGGGGCAGCCCCAGATCAGGGTGGGAAGAACTAGTGAAAGTAGCCCCACTGGCCCTCTCGAAAGGTCGCGGAGCATTTACCGGGGAGTAAAAGTAACCTAAAGGTAAAGCCCTAATATCCCCCCATATAATTCCGTGGCATCCCAGAACAACCTGTCAGCTATATCCCGTTTATTAAAATTAATTATAATACAGTCTCCTGGTACACATTTGGGGCCATTTCCCACCCAGGCCACCCGTCTAGTCATTATAATATGGGCTGATATCCCCGGTTGACCTGATGAATAAAGATCACACCAGTTTTTTGTCCTACGCATCAGTGCCTCCGTTGGTTCGTTGTCATGAACACTTAACGGGGGTACCCCTACAAAAATCGCAACCAGAGGAGTAGCATCTGCGGGAAGGTCAATTCTACATTCATTCGGGCTTCTATTACTGTCTTTAAAGCCGATATTCTTGTTAATTGCCCCATTAGATCTTAAATCTATAGGTTCAACAGGACTTTTAACAATTTGGGTCAAATGCCCTCCTTCTTGCAATCTTTCCTGGAACACATCCTGCCTAGCAACCTTTTTCGATTTTACCCCCTCACTCGGAACTACAAATTGGTGATTGACTAAAGATTTTCCTAGTAAGTCTAGACTAGATTCTAGCTGGGGAGAGGATAACAAACCTGAATTAGTTTTGACATGAGTGACCTTTAAGTAGGAATCCAAAATAGAATCCATACGCTCACATTTTTTTCTTCAAGTCAGCGACACGAGTTCATAGTGTCAATTACATCTTTGGCAATATTAGGCAGTATGGATTCGAACTGGGCACTAAAAATCTCCTCCACCAGGTTCCGTAGTAATAATTGAGTATTCTCGTCCAACACCGAGTCTAACTTTGATGGACAGTTTTTTCGACCCTTCTGCCTTTTGTTGATTTTCCTCGAGGTACTCCGTTCCCCCAAAGGCCTCGCAATTAAGCCCCTAGATGGTTTTTCCCCGTCCATAGCTGAAACTTGCGATGGTACGGCCACTTCTCCAATTACAGCACTAGTCGGGGCCTGAGATTCAGAGTTTAATCTTACACCACTAATCAGCACAACTGGATCCAGTGGAACGGGAGCATTAGATAGGGGCTCAAAATCCTCAACAACCCCTCCTTCCTTATGTCTTGAGCCCAAACCCAATTCCTTTTCGGCATTTGCTATCTCGTTATTCAATGCTCCCACGGCCGAAGTTAGGTATGAGATTATAGATGATGACTGTCTCGGTACTTTAGGTTTTGCACCTCTCAGATCTTGGCTACCACAAAGTTTGTGCTTACCCATAATTAGATGTTAGAGGGGTGGCCCAGCCCAGCCTCTTACGGGCTTTGACGGGCACGCCCGCGCGCGTCCCGCGCTGCGGGAGAGCTGCACAGCTGATAAGCGCCTCCAGGCGCTCCGATGACGTCCCCAGCAAGCGACTCCCACTGCCTGCTGGGGATGGTAGTCCAGCCGTTGCCCTCACGGCAGGAGTGAAAGTGGCGGTAAGAGGACAGGAGCCGTTCCCCTCACGGCAAAAATGGCGATGACAAAGTGTGGACAGGAGCCGTTCACCGCACGGCGATGTCCAAAGGTCAGGTGAGGTAAAGGAGAGACCGTTCCCCTCAAAGTACTGCTGTCGGCTGTAAGCGCGTCCCGCGCTGAGGGAGAGCTGCACAGCTGATAAGCGCCTCCAGGCGCTCCGATGACGTCCCCAGCAAGCGACTCCCACTGCCTGCTGGGGATGGTAGTCCAGCCGTTGCCCTCATGGCAGGAGTGAAAGTGGCGGTAAGAGGACAGGAGCCGTTCCCCTCACGGCAAAAATGGCGATGACAAAGTGTGGACAGGAGCCGTTCACCTCACGGCGATGTCCAAAGGTCAGGTGAGGTAAAGGAAAGACCGTTCCCCTCACGGTACTGCTGTCGGCTGTAAGCGCGTCCCGCGCTGCGGGAGAGCTGCACA
This sequence comes from Calotriton arnoldi, assembly GCA_963921515.1. Taxonomy (NCBI): domain Eukaryota; kingdom Metazoa; phylum Chordata; class Amphibia; order Caudata; family Salamandridae; genus Calotriton; species Calotriton arnoldi. The sequence goes on from CAWUFW010009631.1 coordinate 654,478, forward strand.
GCTGATAAGCGCCTCCAGGCGCTCCGATGACGTCCCCAGCAAGCGACTCCCACTGCCTGCTGGGGATGGTAGTCCAGCCGTTGCCCTCATGGCAGGAGTGAAAGTGGCGGTAAGAGGACAGGAGCCGTTCCCCTCACGGCAAAAATGGCGATGACAAAGTGTGGACAGGAGCCGTTCACCTCACGGCGATGTCCAAAGGTCAGGTGAGGTAAAGGAAAGACCGTTCCCCTCACGGTACTGCTGTCGCCTGTAAGCGCGTCCCCTAAAGAGACAATTTGTAAAGTTTTTATGAAATTCTCAAACGGGAAACTCAAAAAGTGAAACAACACAAGAAAAATTCCAAACTAATTTAGAACAATATAGTAAATTTTAATTAATAAAATGACACCAAAATGATAAAATTCCAATCCATAGAACTGGAAATATGAATTTTTAATTAAAAAATAGTGGCAAAAAGCATAAAGTGCCAACCTCAGTTATTTAGTCATGCTAGACCGGGTCAAAGTTGAAAGTGAAGGCCAACAGTGATGGATTTCCTGTCTGATATAGGGACCAGATTCATCCTGGTGGAAAGTTTACCTTCGCACTTAAAAATGTTTATGGAGAAAAGTGGTCACTAATAGGTCATCAACAAGGCAAGCTGGATCTGAAAGAGAGCTCAGCGGTTGTTTGCTAAAGTGCGGGGTCTCGGGGCAGTCGACGACAAAGGCGGGAAATCTCTGAACAAGTGAAGTCTGTGCCCAGGAATGCCTTAGCATCGGTGGGTTGTTGCTGGACATCGGTCCAGATGAAGACCTCCTTAGAACTGTTCTGGAAGTCAGAGCTCCTTCAGCGAGGCAAGCCAGCAAGCTGAGGTTGACCAACGATTCGATGGCTGTGGCTTCCACAGCGATCCCAAACTCCATTGGTTCTTCAGGCAGAAAGTTGGCAAAATGTTTCTAAGTGGCAGATTTTGCAGTGTGGGCAGGAGTATACTTTAACACCAGTCAAGGGTCCAGAACCTGGGGTGGGGAGCACCACTTGGGGGTTAGCACTCACTCCAACAGAAACCAGCAGCAGGTTTCAGGGCAGGTTCAGTTGAAACTGGTCAGCTGCAGGGAGAGAAGTCTCTGGCGGTTATGTCCTTGTAGCTTAAACTAGAGGTCAACCAACTGACCCTTGGAGTCACTTGGGGCCTGGGTTCAAGGCATGCAGGTCCAGTGTTCCTTCAGGTTCCACATGGCAGGATAGTCGTCGTCCTGTTCGTCACAGGGCTGTTCTGAGGAGGGTACTGGGGATGCCACATATGCCGTGTGCCAGCCTGTAAGTGGGGGAAACTCTGGCCACTCCCTAGCCAATGGTGTAAAAGTATCCACGGGTGACCCTACCCACTTTTGCAGCACTTCCTATGTGTCTTAGTGTAAGCTATCCCACAGTGCCCCTCTCTAGTAAAGCTGCTAAGCCTGTTTTCTAATGAGAAACGTTCACCTTGTGATAGAAAGGTGAAAGTTTGTTCAAACATTTGTTTTTGTAATAGTAATCATATAAGAGCAAGAACCCAAGTGGATCTTGCCTACGACATCATATAGTCTGATTGAAATCCAAGATGGCTGACAAATATAAAAATATCTTTTAAATCTTGATTTGTGTCAAATTTGGCACGAAGGTTCAAATGTACACGCCAGTGCATGTCTTGCATGCCCACGTTGGATCTAGACTGTGAAGTCATTAATATAAATCCAAAATGGCCACCAATAATGACACCAGGAATAAGTAACACACACTGTAGCTTAAGTAATCTTTAATTTGCATCATTTATATCCTTACAACACATACTATGAACATGAGGATAGTGTTTCCATTGTATTTAAACAATACAAGACTATATTAAACTCTCATAACATTTCTATAATATGAAAAAATGATGATTTGAGTTTGTACAGTCTTAATCTTGATAAGTTTCCACTACAAAAGCAAAGGTTGGTGCTCGGGAGGCTCGCCTTTGAGCTTTTGCACTGATTTCGGCGAGACTTTTTGCACCCACAGCAAATAATTTCTTTGCTTGCCATAGATGCCTCCGGAATGGTCCATCCATCTGTTTCCAGCCCCAATCATTTAAATTTGGCAATTCTTGCATAGGCACTAAAGTCTGACCCCAAACATAGCCCCCTTGGTCCGCAGATTGTTTAACATGTTGAAGAAGAGCATCTTGTGTGGGTGGGATGTTTTCAATAGTCCTGTTGCCACTTGCAGACATGAATTGGCGAGTACTGTTTATTTCATGCAATGGACTGGTGCAGCTATACATTAGTAGAATGAATCTCTCAACATTTCTGAAGTGAACAGGAACAACAGAACTTGGTCTATCTGACAGAAATGTAAATGTGGGAGTAGCAGAAGATCGTGCCATCCAGGTGTCATAAGCTGCTTTCTTCCCACTCCCATGAAAAGCTGACGTGGGTGTCGCAACCGGTAACAGCATGAGAAAAGGGCAGAGAATCGCGTATATGAACGACTAAGCTTGCTGCAGTAGTGTGACCTGGTATGTAGCGGAACTTTTATCCTGTGACAAATGGTAATCACAGTTCTTGGCATCCAATGTTTTTAAAATTGGCAATCGCAAGAACGACTACATCGGTATCTACTTTGCGAATCATCATTTTGGAATGACCTTCAGTTGCTTCATGAAAAGAATGAAGCATAACTTGTTTGTCTGCTTCCTCATAATTGCTAGGCGATATCATTTTGACATTCGTAATTGGTGCGAACCTGCAACTTTATGCTGACGGGTGACAATTACTTGGTTCCCTTCGATGTTAAGCTGCACACGCCTACTGTCTTGTTTTCATCTCGTCTAAGGAAACTATGCCAATCTTTGGGTACAGGAATGTTGGATTAAACTCGCTTGCGAAGTCCCACACCTCTTTTTTTCTCCAACACTTTGCTTGATGCTTCCAGTAACAAATGTATATATCCCACACAAGATCCAATTGTTTCACATTCCTTGCTTGACTTTCTATGTAGGGTATAAGAACTGGTAAAGCGTAATCATCAAATGTTTTACAAGACTTGGGAGATAGCATATTTACTGTAGATGAACAATCAAATATATTTACATTCACCGCACAATGTTGTGTATGGTGATACTTTTGGCAACGCAGTCCAATAGCTGTGACTTCTGTTCCTGTTAGTTTCCCACTCACAGATCTAGATGGCGGAAAAGACTGATTTTCATGCTTGAAAAATATTTCCAAATTACCATTTCCTGCCTGACACCGGATATATAATCTAGCAAACCGATTTCAATTACTTTTTAACAAGGATAGTTTGTCTTTGGGCTTGGAAGTTTTATGCAGGGTGGTGCTAAGTAATTGAAGTTTGTTCCTTGGAATTGTATCTGTTATGGACTTCGACACGTTTGCAGTACCTCATGAAAATAGGAGCTAAATTGTGATATACCTATTTATTTCATGTGCTGATAACTGCAGCACACATAACTTTGTTGCTGTCCAGATTGAATAGATCACCGCTCTCCTCCGTAAACGGATTACCAACTTCCTCAATTGAGTACAGTAGAGATTTGAATTTCTTTGCGAAAGATTTTTGTACACTAGGTATTTGTTCATTGTGGCAAAGGTTGGGTTTTTTGGCATTCACAAATGTTTGTTCTAATTTATTTACAACCCTGGAAATCTCTGGTCCAGATATCATCCATCTTCTGAGAGCTCCTGGATTTTCTGTCAGACCTACAGCACCTCCATCTCCCTTGATGATCGCATTTTTCTGTTCATGATTTTGATGTAGAGCAATTGATGAGAATGCTCGGTTGCTTTTATTGACAACAAACTTTCCTTTACGAAACTGAGAGAATGTTTGGGTGGCATTCTGCTAGTGTTGCCATGTCGTAAATGTGGACAGAGAGCCATAGAGAATGACTATGATTTGGAGCAAACATCCATGGAACTATCTGATCAAGTACTTGTGCATGCAAATCAAAGTTCTCCAGTATTTTATCTTTCATAGATTCACATGCTTGAATCTTCCTGGTCGTCATGGTGGGAGTCCCACGGTAACAGTAAAATAGGAGTATTTAAGCTTAACATTCAATTCACATTCAATCAATCAGGGGTTTATAAAGCGCGCTATTCACCCGAGAGGGTCTAAAGGCGCTCGAGGGGGGGGGGTGCAGCTCCGGATCAGTCGAAAAGCCAGGTCTTGAGTTCCTTCCTGAACGTGTGCAGGGTAGGGGAGCGTTGTATGTTCACCTGGAGCTCATTCCAGGTCTTGGCTGCGATGTAGGAGAAGGCTCTCCCGCCTGCTCTGTTTCTGTGGATGCGGGGGACTTCTGCCAAGGCGAGGTCGGCGGAGCGGAGGTTCCTCTTGGGTACGTGGAAGGAAACTCTCTCGTTGAGGGATTTGGGTCCGATGTTGAGGGATTTGTAGGCGTGGGTGAGGAGTTTGAAGGTGACTCTCTTCTCGACGGGGAGCCAGTGGAGGTCTCGCAGGTGTTGGGTCATGTGTTCGTGGCGCGGTGTCCCGAGGACGAGTCTGGCTGCGGAGTTTGTGTAGCAGAGTTCTGTTGATTCCGGCATAGAGGGCGTTGCCGTAGTCCAGTCTGCTGGTTATCAGAGCGTGAGTGACGGTCCTTCTGCAGTTGGGGGGTGGGGATCCATTTGAAGGTCTTGCGGAGGATGCGCAGGCAGTTGAAACTGGCGGTAGCGACGGCGTTGATCTGGCGGTTCATGGAGAGGGAGGAGTCGAGGATGATGCCGAGGTTTCGTGCGTGGTCTGTAGGGGTGGGTGGATTCCCGAGAGCGGAGGGCCACCAGGTGTTGTCCCAGGCGGAGGTGCAGGGTCTGAGGATGAGGACCTCGGTTTTCTCTGAGTTGAGCTTCAAGCAGCTGTCTCTCATCCAGGCTGCGACGTCCTTCATTCCTTCCTGGAAGCAGAGTCTGGTGTCTATTGAAATTCAATAGCCTTTAGCAACCTATTATCATAGTTTTAAAACATCCAAACTAGCCCATCAGAGCATAGATAATCGAGTCTCCTTCCCCTGCAGGGCCACCATACCTCATATTTCTTACTGCACGTCATTTTAGGGAGTCTCCTTGAAATTTGCTCAGTCACAGTATTTCTACTGTTACCCTTTTGAACTTCCAGCTTGCAGTTCATCTCTTCGCTTCATCTCTTCTTCTGAGGTACAGTCCAGGAGTGTGTGCCTCTTTTTCTTCATTATGTCTTAGTCTAAAAAAGGGTTGTTTAGGCCCTGCAAAACTTGTGAGAAGTCCAGACTTTATTCTGAACATAAAGAGTGCCTATATTGTCTGTATCCAGACCACCGGCCCAGAGAATGCAAGTGCTGTCGTACTTTTTCCACAAAAACCCTCAAAGACCGTGAGGGTAGGCGGCTGCTTCTCTGGCTGCAAAGGAAGAATGCTGCTAATGACGGTGAGGAGAAGCCCCATACCTCCTCCAAGAAAATAAAGGAAGAAGGGTCTTCCTCTTCGCATAGAGATCCTAAAAAAATCTAGATCTCAGAGTGAAGAAAGGCCTGAAGAAAAGAGGGCTAGAAAAGACTAGCCTGGTCCCTCTTCCTCACACCAACGAGCTGGCTCTGCTCTGCCATCGGTGCCTCGTACTCCCTTCAGGGATTCTTCATCTGCAAAAATCTGCTCGTCAACGACTCAGTCGATGAAGAAATCAGTCTATGGCCTCCTCCTCCACAGAGGCAGGCACTCCGACGGTGTCGTCAGCGACTTCGACTACGTCGACAGTCAAGACGGCGGCGGTGGCTACGTTGTTGAAGATGGAAGTGGTGGTGTCCTGGTCATTGAAAGTTGTAAGGCCGTCTTCGTCGATGAGGGCTTCACCATCGACGGTCCAGCTCATCACAACACAGTCGGCGAGTTTTTCTCTTCAGGCACCGCAGTCGGTTCTGCCGTCGACAACCGCATCTGCGATCCCGTCGATGGCTCACTCGATGAGGGAAAAGGACATTGTTCTTCCCATCCCTCCTGCAGACTTAAAAAAAAATCTGTTGCCTCCTACTCGTCTCTTGGATTTCCAGCAATCCGAGGACAATGGTCTGCATGTTATGTTATATAATTTGTAAAGCGCATGGCGGTCCCGGCAAAGGGACGTCCCAGCGCTGGAAGCAGAGAAAGAAGGATGGGTGAGGAAACTAACGGTCAGCGAATGAGCCAGGTCTTCACCTCCCTTCTGAAGGTCAGGAGGTTGGGAATGCTTCTGATGGAAAGAGGCAAGGAATTCCAGAGAGCCGGCGCAAGCACTTTGAATGAACGCCCTTCTGCTCTGGTTCTGTGAAACGAGGAACTCGTGCCAGATGGAGGTCGGCCGAGGGTAGATCACGTGTCGGTATGTAGGGAAGGCATAGATCGCTCAAAATCGCTGGACCTGAGCCTGAGAGAATCTTGTGAATGAGGCATAGCGCGTTAAATTGAATTCTCTGTTCTATAGGCAGCCAGTGAAGTCCGCGCAGAAGGCCGGAAACCGAGCAGTGCCTAGGCAGGGCAAACAGCGCGTGGGCTGCAGCGTTCAGGGTGCCCTGTAGCCTTTTAGTCATGGATTTGTTGGTGCCAAGGAGCAGTACATTGCAATAGACCAGCCTGGCTAGAACAGCTGGCGAATGTGGGGAGGTAAAAAAAAAAAAAAACGTATGAGTTTGAGGCCCTCCAGCAAGCCGAAACAAGTTCCTGAAACAGACTTGGCATGGTCTTCAAAGGTGAGGGCGCGATCGACCCAGATGCCTAGAGTTTTTACAACCGTTTTCGGCAGAGGGGGTGCGCCGAGCTTCGAGGGCCATCAATTGCTGCCCCAGAGATGGGAGTCTCTACCTAGTAGGAGGATCTCAGATTTAGTGGAGTTCAGTTGAAGACACTTATCCTCCATCCAGGCAGAGATGGCGGTCAGGTCCTCCTGAAATTTAGCGGCAATCTGACTGGGGTCATTGATAAAGGTAAGTACCAGCTGCATGTCATCCGCGTATGACACCAGGGAGATGTTACATGCTCTGGCCAGCGGCCGGATGTAAACATTGAACAGGGTGGGGCTCAATGCTGAACCCTGGGGGACGCCGTGGCGTAGGGAATGTGTATGGGGTGGAAAAGGGGAGCGAGCACTTGAAAGGTCCTGTTAGTCAGAAAAGATGTGAACCAGGCGAAGGTTTTATCAGTGATACTGATCTCACGCGGCCAAAAAAGCAGGATGTTATGAGACCGTATCGAAGGCAGCACTGAGATCTAGTAGAATCCGTGCCGAAGCTCTGCCCTCATCCAGGGAGGTTCAGTAACCGCCAATAGAGCTGACTCAGTACTATGACGGGCCTAAAGCCATTTTGAGAGGGATCTAATATGGAACAAGATTCCAGGTACTGAGTCAGAATGGTGTTCACATGGTATTCTGTGATTTTGGCTAGAAAAGGGAGCAAAGAGATCGGGTGGTAATTCTTTGGTCTAAATACGTTTTTTTCAATAGGCGGATGACTTTCGCATGTTTCCAGGTTTGTGGGGTCTCAGCTGAGGATAAGGATAGATTGATGAGTTCCAGGCAGCTGGTTACGAGGCAGTCTTGGAACTTAATGAAAAGGTCTGATTTAAGAGGGTCATCTGGAGACTTGGATTTTATCTTAGTAAGCAAGGCCTGGAGGCCTACGATGGTAATCAAAGGGAAGGCTGGAACGGAGTGAGTCTCCGTGCCAGTGAGGTAACCTTCCAGGGGGTCCAGAACTGTACTCTTAGGGCAAAACCTGTCATGGATACCCTTAACCTTGTTAATGAAGTAGGTAGCCAATACCTCACATTGGGCATTAGATTTGAAAGAGAAGATCGTTTTAGAGAGGTTATTGCTAGTATTGATTTTATTGGCAAAATAGGCAGCATGGGACTTCCGGACCAGTTTATGGTAGGCTTTAATGGCAGTTCTATATTGAAATTTAGCATTGGAATCATATGAACGTCCCCAGGTGCGTTCCAAAACTTTACAGTTCTTCCTGGCTGCTATAAGTGATTTGTCAAACCAGACATTGGCCTGTGCTTTCTTGGGGTCCATCTGGCCGTGATGCATTTTTCTAGTGCCTGATTGACCCACCCCCTGAAGCAGTCATTGGCCGTCTCGATGTTGGCAGGCAATACTGGTTTTAGAGTGCCAAGAGTGTAGCGGTGGGTAGTGTGAACTAATTTGTGCCATGGGCGTTTGTATAGAGAGTTACGGTGGGGCTGGGATTTAGGACCTGCTAGGTGTATCGAGAAATGGACGAGTGTATGGTCAGTCGAAATCATGGGTAACGGGGGCGGGACCTCTAGGAACGGGATGTTGGAAAAAACAGGGTCAAGGAGTTGGCCAGCCTCGTGTGTGGGCCCTGGAACCAACTGTGATAGTTGGCACGCTGCCATGTTGTTTTGGGACTCTAGGTGGAGATTCATATCTCCGATGATGGTGAAATTGGCTGTGTTAAGCGCCAGTGTGGCGGCAGCATTAACTACTGCTTCTTTAAAAGATTTGGACGGACCTGGAGGACGGTAAACAAGTAGTCCCGAAAGCGTGAACTTGTCAGTTAGAGCCATTTTAAAAATAACACTTTTTGCAGTCTGGAAGGGTTTCCTGAGTAAAACTACATGTATAAATAGCTTTAGAAATCACTGCAATGCCCCCGCCTCTCCCCGTCCCTCTATTCACATTTCTCATGGCGTAACCTGAAGGCATAGCCAGGGCAGGGATAGCGGCAGAGTCTTGAGAGAGCCAAGTCTCAGTCAAGAATAAAATATCTAAAGACTGTTGGGCTAGTAGGTCAAATACTTCTGCATGGTGCTTGGCTAAAGAATGGCAGGTTAGACTGCCGATTTTAAACTCCTTTATGCATGAGAGGAGGCGTGAGCAGTAGTTGACCCTGAAATTGCACTGGCTGCAATGTAGGGAACCAGCGGTGGGAGACCAGCTATGGTTCCCACACGGGAGGGCACTCCTTTGCACGGCAAGCAGGGTCTCACGTCGATAAACTAACCTATGGGGGGGGCAAATGGGCATAGTGCCTGGCTCCTGGTGACGTCCAGGTGCGGACGGGCGCAGATGGGCTTGCCTTTGGCACGCTTTCGCTCTACTTTTTTAGAGGGTGAATATTCCTTCTCTGATGCAAGGAGTCCAAGCACTCAACGCTTGGGCGCATTTCAAGGACACTACCCATACGAAGAACAGGAGGATCATACACATGAGCCTTCCATTAACATTCCCATTTCATAGGTCACTGATCTTTGCATGATGCTCCATGATTACTACAAACATTTTTCTGAGGCTAACTCTGCTCCGCAACCGCCACCTATACAAGATGTTCCTGTTGTCATTCCTGCGCCGCTGGCTGTGCCTACGCTACTAAAAAAACAAAAAATATTCTGCCACCTTTGGAAATACCTGTTCAGTTACAGGACAGTGACGACCAGCAGCTAGAAGAAGGGGAGCTGCAGTTGGACCCAGATGTCCATGATGAATGGGACGATGACGTGGCCCCTACTCCGCCCTCGCCTACTCAGCCTATAGCTTGACTCCCCACCTGCAGATATTGGTGGTTTTCACATTCTCCTGGAACGTGCATCAAGGCGCTTCGATCTCCCTATGCCCGACAAGCAGACGGAGTGTTTTTTATATGATTGTAAACCTACTACACAACGCTCCACTCGGCCCATTCCCATTGTGGATTACTTATGGCAAGAGGGCCTGAAGTTAATAAAGACGCCAGCCTCTATTTCAGTGATTGTACCGAAACTGGATAAAAAGTACGGGGCACCCGAAGACTCTCCTGCATGTCTTATTGGTCATCCTTTGCCTCATTCAGTTATCGTGCAGGCTGCTCAAAGATCTAAAAATCCTTCCTCTCCTTGTCCACCGGACAAGGAAGGGCGGTGTCTGGACAATATTGGCAAAGGATTCTCTGCATTGGCAGCCGCCGCCATCAAAGTCTCCAACTCCATGGTTATCCTTGGGAGATATGACCGACAGATGTGGTCCAACATCTCCAGAGGACAGGAAGGAGGCGAAAGATGTTCTCTTGGAGGGCGAGAACGCCTCTTCCGAGATTATTGATGTGGCTCTGGACATTTCATCGACTACCTTCAGACAGATGGTGGTGGGAGTGGTGGTGTTGAGATGACCGGGATGACTAAACGCTACAACATTCAGCCCAGAGATTCAGATCACGGTGTGGTACATGTTGTTCGACTAATACATATTTGTCTAGCATGTGCATGACGCACTGCAGTCGATAGTCAGACACGGACACAGCTAAATCGCTGACGAATTTGCAGCAAAAGACGTTTTCTCCTTTTCGGGGAAGAGGTAGAGGTCAATATCTCTCTCGACCTCCACTCCAACAGTGTTTTCAACCCTATTACGAGCAGGGATTTCAATCGCAGTACTCTGCACAGCCCTTTCGACAAACCTTGACACCAGCCTACCCTAGAGCATCAGCACGTCGACGCCCAGCATCAGGAGGAAGAGCTCATGACGCCAACAAAAGGCTATGAGAATTCATAGGCCCCTGCTACCGCAGTCCCACTTCAATTCGGCCCCACTTGCTCCAAATTCTAGAGCCAATGGATGCTCATATATTCCAACAAATTGGTGTTAGACTCCCTGGAAACAGCCTCCGAATTTACCTTCACGGAAAACTTCACATCGTCATCTGGCAGTTCTCAAGAGGGAAATCGGATAGCTCCTCTCCAAGCAGGCAATCGAAGAAGTGTCGCACAGTCAGCACTATCTAGGTTTCCACTCTCATTTCTTAATAAGAGGAAAAATAATGGACCTCAGGTTTGCTGAACAATTTCATCAAAAGTCAACCCTTCAGGATGTTGTCGCTCCAGGAGATTTTGCTTCTCATGGACGCAGGGGATATGTCCTCCCTGGATGTGTATTTCCATATTCCCATAAATCTGAAGCACCAACTTTTTCTCAGGTACAAGGTGGCAGGGTGCCATTCCCAGTTCAAGGTGCTGTCCTTCAGGCTAAAGTCACCCCCAAGAGTCTTCACCAAGTGCTTGGCGCCTGTGGCTTTTCTCACAGTCCGGTCACCAGGTATTCCTTTATCTGGATGACTGGTTGGTCAAGGCCCCATCCTTCCAAGCTGCCTGAAGATCTATGGATGCCTGTGTTCAGCTCTTTCGCTCCCTAGGTCTCAAACTCAACAGAGAAAAGTCCTCTCTCATCCCTTCCCGGTCACTCACTGGTGTTTCTAGAAGCAACTCTGGATACCACGCTTTCAAAAGCCTTCCCCCACAAAAAGGATTTTGCGCCTCCAAAGGATAGTGCAGTCCCTATCCTCAAAAAAGTGCATTTCAGTAAGGACATACAAATCAATGCTCGGGATGATGTCATCCTGCATCCCGCTCATCCCACACTGCCGTCTACGGATGAGACCTCTCCAGGAGCAGCTCGATGCCCAATGAACTCAATCTCGGGGCTCCTTCGACAACATAGTTTTAACCACACTAGAAATGTCCTGGTGGGCAGTCAAAGATAACCTTTCTCAAGGTCTATCTTTCCCTACAAAATGAAGGTTGGTAATGACATAGGACGCTTCCATGGATGGGTGGGGAGACCACCTACAGGAGTTACATATTCACGGAAAGTGGTCAGCTCAGGAAGCGCAGTGTCACATAAATCTACTGGAGCTAAAAGCTGTTTTTCTGAGTCTCTAGGCTTTCCTGCCAAGGATCAAGAAATCATCAATTTTCGTCCGCACGGACAACACCACCACCATGTTCTGTCTACTGACACAGGGTGGGACAAGATCTCATGCCCTCCCAGTCCTAACACAGCAGTTCTGGGAATGGCTGAGAGCCCACAAGATATCAATGGTAAATTTGTATTTGTCATTATTATTCTGAAAATGCCACTTTTAGAAAGCTTGGCATTTTCCTGCTCTTAGCCATTTGGTGTCTACTTCCTGTGTCTGGTCACTGGCTGGGCAACACTTCACTTTGTGTATTCCCTCTAGACAGCCACACACAAAGGAAGGCTGGGTGTGACTTCATGCATCTTCCTGGGAGGAAGGGAGGGACGAGCTGGGCACAACCTCACACACCTGAATAGGCTGGGCCCTGTACACACACAAGGGCCTGCATAACCCCCTGTAGTGAGTCTGGTGCCAGGGCAGGAAGAAAGGATCTCTGTGCACTTCAAAGACCCTTCTTTGAAGTCACCCCCCCTTCAAAGGCACAACTGTGTATAAGCACTGGACCTCTGACCCTACCAACTCAATACACTTCTGGAGCTGGAACTAACTTGCCAAGAAGAACTACTGCTGTGCTAAGGACTGCCACTCTGCTGGACTGCTTCTCTGGAAGTCTGCTGCCTTCCTGTACCGCCCTGACTGGACCTTCATCACTTGACCCAGAGTGACTCCAAGGACCAGCTGACAAGCCTTCTGTTCTTAGATGACTTAGGGGCATCAAAGTCTTCCATCCTGCCTCTTTCGTTGTAAGTGGACCCAGGTGCTTGCTCCAGCGGAACCGATGCATCCTCTGCTGTGAGAGCAGGATTGACGCATTGTCGCTGTTGCGGGAACAGAACCAGCACATTGCACTCTAAAGCAGCACATCGCCATCGGAACCACTGCATCGCTGCCACTGCAGAACAACGATTGATGCACCTCTTTGGCTGTGTGGAGAAACCCAGCCCTTCGTCTTCTGAACCGGTGCTTCACCATCATTGCATGGAGAAATCCAATGCATCTCCTCAACGGCGGGATCGACAGATGCATCGCCCGACTGCTCCCTGCATCTCGTTGTTTGACCAGGACTATGGTACTTTTGCTCAGCTGGACTTGTGTGGGTCCTGTATCAATCCTGTGCTCCATCGCGGTTGGCCTGAACTCTTGACTTTGTCCCGGTCCAGCACGACCAATTAACTCTTTAGGCACTTACTGCTCCTAAGCGCTATTTTTGCATTTCATCTTTAAAAATTCATATCTTGGCTTCTACTTATTGGATTTTGGTTGTTTTGGTCTTGTTTTATTTATAAACTCATCTGGTTTTTCTAAACTGGTGTGAAGTCTTTTTGTGGTGTTTTCACTGTGGTACTGTTTGAAGTGTTGCCCTAATACTTTACACATTGCCTCTTAAGTTAAACCTGCCTGCCCTGTGCCAAGCTACAATAGGATGAGCACAGGTTAATTTATGGTGTGTATCTGACTTACCCTGACTAGGATTGTAGTTCCTGCTTAGACAGTGCATACCTCTGGCAACCAGAAAGCCAGTTTCTAACACCAATCAAAATCAGAAATCTAGTTGGACTACAATGCATATGCAGCCCAGTGAGCATGAGTGTGTAGACAGTGTTTCCTGGTAACGATTAGTCCCACAAGATGAGTTCAGGGACACATTGGAACTCTAAACCATCTTTCATTAATGAATAATGCACTCAATGATGGCAACTATAAACAGGATATAGTTTAAAATGTTTGCTTTAAAAATCCTAACCTAGTGTCTAAAATGTGGATGCTAATCTCACAGAATATAAAAGGTTATGCAGTAAATCAGGTTATGGAAAATGAAAACAGTAAGATAGTTATTGATTTCTCATCATCCTAACTCCCTCATGCTATTTCTAGCCGCTATTCCCACTTTTAGCTATAGAGGTAAATCGCAACTTTTGTGAGAAGGCTGGAATATAAACGGCAAATGGTTGAAGCCCACTTCTTCTTGCTGTCGCCTCCATCTAAGGCTGATGCTGCAATCTGGTATAACCCATGCCTCAATAGCTCGGGCGTGAAGTCCCACTCTGACTTAAAGTCCAATACCTTGGATTTTATAGGATATGTTTAGTGATATCTTATATTTTGAAAACAATGAGGATGCTAACAGACACTGAATCAGTGATAAGACAATCAAGGCTACAACTGAGTGCGCTCGAATATCATATTGACAGGATATATTTAGGATTGGGGTGGGCCTTAAACTACCTTGATCTAGGCGATAACCTGCAGTGTTGTGCACATTGAAAATTCCACCTCAAGGCTCTCGGGTAGACACATTCCTCCTAAAGTGGGACTGTGTCTTAACCTTATTCTTTTCCAGCTCTCCCGAAATGTGAGGTCAGGAGGATCAAGCTGAAGGCATCGTGATAGCCCCAGTTTGGGTCATTAGGATGTAGTACTCCAACCTGCTGAGTCTGAGCATTTGCCCCCACGCCTAATTCAGTCTTCCTCTTCGAGAGGATCATCTGCCCCAACTGACTTTTCACAAGCTACTTCTCTGTGTGTGGAGATTGGCTGAACCCATCTCAGTACTTTTGACCTGACTACAGAGTTAGTTAACCTTTTCTTAGCTGCTGGACCTCTGTCTATCAAATCTGTCTACTCTGGTCATTGGGTGAAGTTTGTAGTTTGGTGTGATGACCACTTCAGGCCCCGTTATTTGATGTGCTGTTTGTGTAATCCCTAGCCTGCCACGGTTTTGCTGTGGACACTATTAAAGATTATTTATCTGCCCTTCTGGACTTTGCCTGACTAACTTTGTTTAAGTCGCTGGTTGTGATAAGTTTCCTTAAAGGGTTCACATAAAGGTTTAATTCTGCGCCCTTCTTTATGCCACCGTGGGATCTTAACCTGGTCCTCCTGTTTTTGATGTGCATAACTTTTGAGCCTATGCACAGCTGTACTCTGAGGCTGTTGACCATAAAGTCTGGTTTCCTTATTGCCATACCTTCTGCATGCTGTCAGTGAACCGCAGGTGCTGTCCGTGTAACCTCTGTATAGCATGTTTTCTGACAAACTGGTGTGTGTGCAGTCACCCTTCCACAACGAAGAGATCATTACTCTTCCCACTTTTTTCCCTGCCACATCTCTCTAAGGAGGAGAAGAGACTGCACTGGTTAGATGCAAAGAGGGCTGTTGGCCTTTTCATCAGCCAGATGATGGATTACTTGGTAGATGGCCAGCATGTGTCAGCTTTTCTGGGGCTAATAAAGGAAGGGCAGTTCTGAAGAGAACTTTGTCTAGATGGATCATCCTATGCATGAATATATTATGCCCCGGCCAATCGGAGCTACCTGAGGACCTCTGGGTTCATTCCATGACAGTGAAAGCTGCCTCCACAGCATTGGTGAGGGATGTGCCAGTGATGGTCTTCTACCAGGCTAAGACATGGGCATCCATCCAGGCATTGCTGTCTTGACTCAAGTCTGAAAGGCCCATTTCTCTCGCACAGTTCTGCAGGACATCTTGTCCAATTACCTATAGTTATTGCTAAGATTTGGGGGGGGAGTTTTTATCTAAACAAATAAGAAATCATGAGGCAATGGTACTGATTTCTCATGTAAGTATCTTTTCTACATTCACTACAGTTAAATGTATTTCCTTAAGTGTCTGTTCTTAGTAATAGAGATGTTATACACTTCTGGGATTCTTGAACCTAGAATTTTTAATCCATGTTTGTAATAACAAAATTAATACTATTATCAACTACATATCTTATGACAAAACTGAGGCAACTATGTTTTCTCTTAATCAATTCTCACTATGGTTACAACTTTTGAAGCCACGTTCTCCAATTTAAGCCTGTTCCGAGTTTTCTAAAACTTCCCTTCCCATTTAGATTATTTCAAACCCTGTTAATGCACCGAGTTTTCTCACGTCAGTTATGGGTTCAGTTCTAATTAGTGTGTGAACAAAAGTACACCGCGTCCTGAAGCTGTTTCAGAAAGAATTGTTCATTGCTTGACTCAAATGATCTCCTTACTTGCCTGCAGCTCTATTCTAAGTGCTTTCATGATTCAAGCAGCTAAAAGAGTTGGCCTGAAATGCTTTCTTTTTCTCAGACAACATCTGACACAGGATGATATTCCTAAGCAAAAGGATGGTTCCAAACTGGGTTTCATTGTCCATGTGATACAGAACTGATGATGAGCTGAATCGCTGCCTGTCCCACACTTGCCTTTAAAGAGGCACATGGATATGGCACGATTTTAGTATGGTGGAGAACAAAATGGCTATTGAGATTTGGGAAATCTCACTGGGTTTCAGATTCTACAGAAAATAACACCGGAACAGCAGCAATCCATAAATGTGCCAAGTGATAGCTTCCCTGGGGCGTGGCTACGTCGTGCTGCGGAATGGCCGCCTTCTGAAGGGGCGCCGCAGACCAGGCGCCAATATCCTCTGAAATCACCGTTTAAAATCACCATCTGCCAAAGCTGCTCTATATAATATGCTGACGAATTGACCTGCACCACCCTGCAAGATCTGGAGGTCGAGAACCGAAAAGGCTCTGTGCTACACGACCCGCCAAGTCGCGGCCTGGCGGGCAGAGGAATATGGCCCCCGCGCGCTGATGGGAAGCGAACCGACACTACTAAGCTCCGGAGCCCCGAGCACCATAATTGTGACTCGCCGTGTTTTTGGAGGTGTGGGTGCTGAGCCAGCAGGAAGAGCTGCAACGCCACGATCGGACTAGCACCATACGCAATTTTTGTTTGGAAGGAGACCTCTCCGGATTCGAGAGCGGAGATGCCGCGATATCCCCATGCTGCGTATCTGGGCCCGATCAACAAAGGAACTGAGGATTGTGTGGTGCAACTGGTCGGCGGATCCTAGCTGCTGCGAGGCAAACCGATTGCACTGACCTGGGAGAAGTGGAATCCTGAGCTGCGGCGTGGGGCGGTGAGTGTGGGCCGGGAGGCTGGGGTGGTGCAGGTGCCGCGCGTGCTCCTGCTGCACAGGCCTGGCCCCCGGATTCTCCGTACTGACCAGACTGTGGGGGGCGGCGTAGTTAATCCCGCGCTGCGGCGGCCCCTGTTTGCGCCGAACCGCGGATGCGCTGCAGTGCCACGTTGGGCTGCGGAGTGGGCGTAGGGGTTTGGTGGACCTCCGGCTCCTCTACTGGGCCTCCCGCGCTTCTGTGAAGGTGCGGGGTCCCTGATTGGGGATCGGATGTGCCGCTTGCTCCGAGCCTGCCCTGAGGTTGATGGGCATCTGGCAGTAGCTCCCTCCCGCTGCCAGACACGACAAAAGGCTCTCCTCTGGGGTGGTGTGTGTGGCGCGCACTATACCCTGGTGCAGGCTTTGGGCCCAAACTCAGTTCTTGAGCTACAGCTTCTATAAGGCACTGGCTGACTAAAGACACACGCAATAACTGGCAACAATACAAAAGGTGTAACTGTCCTGGGTTAAAAACACGTTGCCTGGGTCTCATATCGCTATCTTGAGCTGCTGCCACTACCGCCAAAATGGGGAAGACTGACCCCAAACAGGCGAAGCTGCCGTTTGATAATAAACGCCTCACCCAGACCAATGATGCTGGCCCTGAGCTGGACCCAGCCCAGGGATCCAAAGCCCTTGTGGACAATCAGGAGGAAGACATCCGTGCCATCTTGCTTGACGTGCGTTCAAGCATTAAAACCGTTGATAATAAGATTGACACTCTAACCTCAAGCCTGGAAGCCGTCAAAAAACGTGTGGATGCGCACGAGAGCCGTCTTGACACTTTAGAAAATAGATTATCAGATACCCAAGACTCTAATGCAGAATCCAGAACACATATCCTCAACATCGAAAAAGTATTGGCTGTGATCAAAGATAAAAATGAGGATTTGGAGGCGTGCTCCCGCCGCAACAATCTGCGCATTACCGGACTGCCGGAATCGACAGCTATCCCAAAAATGGAACCGTACATTGAGGACCTGCTACAGGATTTGTTTGGGCCGGTACTCTCACAAGTTCTAATCGTTGAAAGGGCACATCGTACCTTGGGCCCTCGGCCTCCGCCGGGAGCCACGCTGCGCCCAATAATCGCACGCCTCCTGAACTATAGGGACAGAGATGCGTCCTTAGAGCAGCAAGGGAAAAAAGCCCTATAACCTACCAGGGAAACACCCTGTCTTTCTTCCCGGACTATACACCCACGGTCCAGGTGGCGCGTAGGGAGTTCATGCCAGCGAAACACATCCTACAATCAGCCTCCATTGCCTATGCTATGCTATATCCAGCAAAACTTAAAATCACATTCGAAGGAAAATCGCAATTCTTCAGACGCTAAATCGGCCCTTACGTATGCCAAGCACATAGGTGCTAAGACATCCCATTTGCCTTCCTCACAACAAGCGACTTCGGATCAAAACCTGAGTGACAATGATTGATGTGCTGTTCAGTGGATATATTTTGTATTGTATACCCTTTAGTGTAACCGCGCTGATCTTTACGCTGACACCTGTTCTCTCAGTTTAACCCTACAGCAGTTTCATCTGTTTTGATTATATGTTGGTGCAACCTTCTCCTTTGGCAGTTGGAGTATTACTTGAAAACGCCTGGTCACCCTGCCACATGGCAGGTTAAAGCTGACATCCCAAGCCTCTACGGGAGATCTCCCATGTGTTTCTGTTTTGATAAAAGGGTTTTTAAAGGGTGGGGAGGAGGGCATAGTTCACAACCTGATTGGGAGATTGTTGTGGGTGGGGGGTGGTTTGGAGGGCACATAGTTCACTCAGGCGCATGGGCTGTAACTGCACGGCATGTATGTAAATTGAGCTGTTCCTTGATTCCTCTCAATGATTACTCTAACGTCTACTGTTATCCCCAATGTACAATGCGACATCGCAATGCATTTTTGATTTGCAGGACAATATATGATTCATTACTGCTCAAAGGTACATATAACATACACCTTTTCTACTAAGTAATGGCTGAGGTTAATTTCCTTACTTGGAATGTCTGCGGGCTTAATAATTTCAAGAAAGCACGACTGATACACACTTACCTTAGCAGACATCGCATCGACGTATGTTTCCTCCAAGAAACTCATTTGAGTTGTGCCACTGACCCCAAACTAAAAAATAGATCCTGGGGGAATACATTCGGCCCCTACTCTAACTACGCATGGGGTGTCTCGATTTTACTCAGACGGGGCCTTGGCTGGTCGACCGCGCATGTCCAGGTAGACCCTGAGGGAAGATACATCATACTAACTGGTACCCTTATGACAACAACAGTCACCTTAGTGGCAATATATGGACCAAACGTGGATGATCCACAATTTTTTCTCACTGTGTGGGCCAAGATAGCAGCACAGGGAGGGGACACGATTATTTGGGGGGGAGACTTCAATGCCACCCTCAACAATAACTGGGATAGAGTCGGTGCTACCCGCAACCCACACTTGAATGCCACCCTACAACTCAATTCTATTATCCTTGAACAAGGTCTTACAGATATCTGGCGTAGCAGGAACCCAACCACGAAAGAGGGAACTTGTATTACATCATACCATAATGCATGGTCAAGGATAGATTATTGGTTAGTCACATGTGATGTTGCCGCCTGGACCATAGACACAAAACACCTCGCATGTACACTATCTGATCACACCACGGTGCTGCTGCGCTGGAAGATACCACAAACATTACCCCGCGCATTTAGTTGGCGTCTGCCACCGCATGCGCTCCGGGATTCCGCATTCAGAGAGGAGATTAGATCTGACATTGCACAATACTTTTCCATTAATGAAGGTTTGGTGGACTCCGCCTCGACCTTGTGGGAAGCGTTCAAGGTGGTGATTCGGGGTGGGTGCATTTCAAAGCAGTCAGGGGTGTTGAACTCTATTTGTTCTACTATTGCAAGACTGGAGCTAGAGATTAAAACTTCAGAACAATTGTTCTTCCAAACCAGGGAACCTGAGCACTTGGCCACCATAAGGGAGAAACTCTCAGAATTTGAGGTAGAGGCAGACAGGGAGACCCGATTTTTCGGAAAATATTCCAGAGCGCGAAGTTATGGGGAAGGAGATAGGCCGGGTAAAACTCTGGCAAATGCACTTAGACAGCACGATTCTCCTGCTTACATAGCCGAATTATTGGATGAAGACGCTTCCCCCATCAGAGGCCAAGAAGAAACACATAATTATCTAACTAAATATTACTCCTCCTTATATACGGCAACGCAGTCTGCACCCCACTCAGACCTTGGAGACTACCTGGAGTCGATTGAGCTGCTATGGTTGAGCGAATCCCACCGGGAGTATCTGGACGAGCCATTCTCGAAAGAAGACATTACACAGGTTATCAGTAGTTTACCTGGCGAGAAGGCGCCAGGGTTAGACGGCCTGACTACCGCATTCTATAATACCTATGTAGAGGAGCTGGCACCTAGGTTGCTGGATGTACACCAGGAGTTGCTAGAAATAGGAATCCTCCCACTGACTATGCGTGAGGTGGCGATCATTGCCCTTCTAAAACCTTAAAAGGCGTCTAACCAATGTGATTCATACAGACCTCTGTCGCTGATAAACGTAGATGTTAAGATCCTAGCCAAATTAATAGCTAACAGACTCCAGCTGCTCCTATCACTCATAGCCAGACCAGACCAATCTGGATTCATCCCGGGTAGGTCAACGGCTCACAACTTGCGCTCGTTCTTCGCCACGGTGCACCAGATTGACCCTCAATTGCCTTCAGTCGCAGTATTTCTAGACGCAACAAAGGCGTTTGATTCTTTGGAATGGCCCTTCTTGTTCACTATTTTGCCCAGACTGGGATTTAGCCACAATTTTATTAAACTAATCCTATTCTACACTAAACCCACAGCCCGTCTTAGAGCTAACAATCGGAACCATTCTATATAACATGTGGAACTAGGCAGGGATGTCCGCTCTCGCCACTACTTTTCGCAGTGGCAATGGATCCCCTGGCAGCCAGAATCCGCCAACATCACTCCACTTGTGGTCTAGTATTCACAGACTGGAATCTCATAATATCAATGTATGCAGATGACATAACACTATATCCGCAAACCAGATGACAACCTCAACCCTGTGTTGCGAGAGGTCCTCCGATATGGGGGTATGTCTGGCATACAGATTAACTGGTCTAAATCCTCTATTTTGCTGCTGACTGAGGCCCCACTGGAGACCCACCTGGAATTCCTGCTTAAATGGGCAGACGGAGCTGTCAAATACCTGGGAGTGTGGTTGAGCTGTGACCTGCAGGAAATATGGCGAATGAACTTTGGTAAATTACTGGACTGGTTGGACCAAAAAGTGAAATTCTGGACTGCCCTACCTCTGTCACTAGCTGGCCGAATCGCTATCACTAAGATGATCGTTCTTCCCAAATGTTTATACTTGTTCGTTAATATACCCATACCATTAGCAAAGGCCTTTTTCAGCTCCCTGAGATCTGCCGTGATCGTCTTAGTTTGGGCCGGTAAACAACCCAGCGTGAGCTGGGAACTATTAACACGTCCTCTCTCTGGGGGTGGCCTGGGCGCACCTGACTTCGAACTGTACGCACTGTGTGCGCAGGCTCAATTTCTACAATTCTGGATACACCCCATCCCATTCCAACCGCACATGGCCATTGAAACTGATATTGCTGATCCTACTCCTCTACATGTAGCTGTGTATAAACCATATCGCAGAACAGCTAATGAAATTAATACAGTTGAGACCCTTAGATGGGCCTGGGAGGGTTTGAGGAAACCGGTGGGGACGCCACTGGTCTACGCGCCCTCTACACCAGTTGCACACCACCCCCATTTTGCCTTTCTCAATGATAAGGGCTCCATAGCGGTAAGGGCAGGGAGTGGCAGTACCTGCTCAATCCGTTTGTGTTCCGTGCCTGTGTGTGAGCGTGTTTTTAAGATCTCTATTTACCTGCTGTAACTAAATGCTGTATGTGTGCTTGGCCTACACTGTGATATTATTTTAAAACTGTAGCTCCCAATCTAATTTTTAACTCCTTTTAAATCAATCGGCACCTACCTCGGATTTTCGTCTGGGAGGTGTGCTCTGCATGCCCCGGTCCACCGCGGCAATTAGCGCCGTTTGAGTGGAGGGCAGTGCGCCATCTTGGGGGTACTTCTGGATCCCGGTGGGGCTGGAGGCAGCGGTCTAGCTGGGGGAGGGATTACCCTATTTTAACGCGCATGCTGAAACGGACGCGCTGCGGTAAGGGCAGGGAGTGGCAGTACCTGCTCAATCCGTTTGTGTTCCGTGCCTGTGTGTGAGCGTGTTTTTAAGATCTCTATTTACCTGCTGTAACTAAATGCTGTATGTGTGCTTGGCCTACACTGTGATATTATTTTAAAACTGTAGCTCCCAATCTAATTTTTAACTCCTTTTAAATCAATCGGCACCTACCTCGGATTTTCGTCTGGGAGGTGTGCTCTGCATGCCCCGGTCCACCGCGGCAATTAGCGCCGTTTGAGTGGAGGGCAGTGCGCCATCTTGGGGGTACTTCTGGATCCCGGTGGGGCTGGAGGCAGCGGTCTAGCTGGGGAAGGGATTACCCTATTTTAACGCGCATGCTGAAACGGACGCGCTGCGGTAAGGGCAGGGAGTGGCAGTACCTGCTCAATCCGTTTGTGTTCCGTGCCTGTGTGTGAGCGTGTTTTTAAGATCTCTATTTACCTGCTGTAACTAAATGCTGTATGTGTGCTTGGCCTACACTGTGATATTATTTTAAAACTGTAGCTCCCAATCAAATTTTTAACTCCTTTTAAATCAATCGGCACCTACCTCGGATTTTCGTCTGGGAGGTGTGCTCTGCATGCCCCGGTCCACCACGGCAATTAGCGCCGTTTGAGTGGAGGGCAGTGCGCCATCTTGGGGGTACTTCTGGATCCCGGTGGGGCTGGAGGCAGCGGTCTAGCTGGGGGAGGGATTACCCTATTTTAACGCGCATGCTGAAACGGACGCGCAGCGGACGCGCGCAGCGTGCGCGCCTAAGGCAAGCCCGTCTGCACCCGTCCGCGTCCCGGGAGCGTCCAGCGCCAGCCACGCTGCCCGTCACCTGACCGAGGTGCAGGGCGGTAGGAGGTGCTTCAATCGGGAGGAACTTCTGGCTCTTGATCATACTAAGGGCAAATGTGGTGATCATTGGGTAGCACTCCAAAATCTGACTAGGATGTGCCCTAAATGTAAATTTTGTTTCCAAACGGAGCTGTTATCCCCGGCTCCCGCAGCGGCCTTGGCTCCCAGGATTGAGAGTGGAGACTGTATTCGGGCCGTGCTCATCAATTCCCGCTCACTGGTCAAGCATGCCCCAGACATCTATGAGCTTCTTCTTGATGAACAGTTAGATCTGCTATTTATAACTGAAACCTGGCTTAATGAGTTCTGTGCCCCAGTGGTTGAGTTAGCCATCCCTAGGGGATACAAAATAGCGAGGCTTGACCGTAAAACTGGCAGAGGGGGAGGGGTCGCTGTGGTGTATAGGGACACTTGGATTTTTTCCAGCGAGGAAACTCTGGGCATAGTTGATGGGGAGGCTCTTGATTTCTCCATCATTTTGACACCACATTTTACGCTTGGCGGTACACTCGTGTATCGCCCCCCTGGCCCCCCTGGAGCATTTTTGAAAGCACTGGATGAAGTTATTGTTTCCCGAGCCTTACACTTTTCGAATTTCTTACTTCTGGGCGACTTTAATATCCATTTAGATTGCCCGGAGGCCAATGACTCTAGGGAATTAGTGGACTCGTTCAACTTAGCACAATTGTCCCAATGGATCAAATCCTCTTCCCATAAGGGGGGTCATACGTTAGACCTGGTTTGCTCCAACTTTCCTTTGTCCATTAGGGACCCTCTCCAGGTCTCTTGGTCAGATCATTACCTGATCCAGTTTTCTTGGACTATTGCGAAGCCCCGTCCCCTACAGCTACGGTCCAAGGCAGACCATCACGGAAGATAGATATCCCTGCTTTTTCTAGGGCTCTACTAGCTTCTCGGCCGACTGTCACCTCTAATCTAGAAGGAGCATTGGATGGTTTTGATAATTGGATCTCCCAAGGTATTAATTCCGTATCCATACCCCTCTCTAATAGGCGAGCGAGAAATGCTCCCTCAAAGCCTTGGTACTCGGTTAAACTTAGAGAGCTCAAGCAGGGTTGTAAAAAACTTGAACGCTGCTGGAGACTGGAGTATTGTCCCCTGGCCAAAATCACCCTTCGAAAGGCTCAGAGAGACTATTATGCAGCTATTGGGGAGGCGAAAAGCTGCTTTTACGGGGAGCGCATTGCTAAATCTAATAACAACTGCAAAGAAATCTTTTCGATTGTCCAGAGCTTTCTATCACCATGCGCCGAACATACTGCTCTGCCGGCTTCGTCTCAATGGTGTGAGGAGCTGTCATGTTTCTTTTTGAGAAAATACAGATTATCCAAGAGAGTCTGGGGATGGGATCCCGTGAGCAGGTAGTTTCCCACTCCCCTTACATTACAGCCCCTATCCCGGCAGTTCCCGCTCTGACGAATTTTTCTCCCATTGCTATGTCAGATTCACTGGCTATTCTTAAATCACTTAAGTCGGGCTCTCCCACAGATCCGTGTCTGGCGAGGGTTCTAGCAGGGGTTGCGGAGGTGGTCAACCTTGAAGTAAATACTATTATTAATCTATCCTTACTGACTGCCACTGTCCCATTGAACTGGAAACAGGCTAAACTGCTGCCACTTCTGAAAAAGCCCATTCTAGATCCCACCAAACTTGCAAGCTACCGTCCTATCTCTCTCTTACCGGCATTGGCAAAGGTGTGTGAAAAAGCTGTCTTCCGACAGCTAGACGCCTATGTTGAGTCATCTGGCATTCTCCACCCTGCCCAATCCGGATTTAGGGCTACATATAGTACAGAGACTGCGCTGGTCGAAATGTCAGAGGCAATAAGGGAGTGCCTGGATGCGGGTGGCAGAGCGGCCCTGATTTTGTTGGACCTCTCTGCCGCCTTCGATACGGTGCCCCATAGACAATTATTAGCTCGACTTTCGAACATTGGCGTTTCAGGTCTTGCTTGGGACTGGCTTAAATCCTTTTTAGATGACCGCACCCAGCAGGTCTGGATGCCACCCTTTTCGTCGACTCCCAGGAAAATGTCCACCGGAGTTCCACAGGGCTCTACTCTGAGCCCTTTACTTTTTAACATCTATATAACACCCCTGATCTATCTTGCGGAGGAGCTGGGAGCCAAGATCATAGCGTATGCCGATGATACCCAGCTCCTTTTTACCTGGAAGGATGATGACCTGTCCTCGGAAGTTGCCCAGAAATGCCTCTCGACTGTTTTCAAATGGCTCGCACATGCTCAACTGAAGTGCAACGAGGACAAGTCGGAGGTCCTCCTGTATGGATCTTTCCCTCCTTCTTTCAGAGAGACCCTGTGGCCTTCAGACTACCCTCGGCCCAACTCAGTGGGCAATCCAGTGAAGAACTTGGGGGTCTGGTTTGGTGAGGACCTCAGGTTTTCCGCACAAATTAAGAAACTTGCGGGGGTATGTTTTGGTACTCTCAAATCCCTTAGAAAGTTTTTTCGCCTGTTACCTAGGTCAGCGAAAGAAATGGTCACCCGTGCCCTTATTTTGTCTCGCATTGACTATGCCAATGCCCTGTACATTGGCATACCAGGCTACCTGATAAAAAAATTGCAGATAATACAGAATGCAGCCGCCAGACTTCTGCTGAACATTTCAAGAAGGTCTAGTGTTAGACAGCATCTACGTGATCTGCATTGGCTCCCTGTGATCCATAGAGTGCAATTCAAAGCTCTCACTCTGGCTCACAGAGCCCTGTATGGACTGGGGCCGATGTACCTCAGGAAGCGTTTTGCCTTTTATGCTCCTAGTCGATCTCTGCGCTCAGTCACCCATCGACGGGCGGTGGTCCCCCGCTTTCGCAGGATGCGTCTGGGGGGTCACTCCCTCTCCGTTAAAGCAGCGTTGGCATGGAACTCCCTTCCTGCGGAATTGCGGAACACCCAGGATCCTAGGCTCTTCAAAAAACAACTAAAAACCCTTCTTTTTAATCTGCCCATTTAAATCCCTGCTTCACACGGCTATGGTCACTTCCCGCGCCGGGACACTCTTGAGTATCTGTGCGCGTTATAAGTGTATTATAACATAACATTGCAAGGGCGCGCGACATGGGTGTTTCCACACTAGGAGATCTGTACCCACGGGACACCTTTTTAGAGAAGCCACAACAAGAGGGAGACACGCCAACACCACTCTTAAACTTATTCCTGTATTTCCAACTCCGAGCCACCTGTAAGGCTATACAGCCAAATTGTCCAGCCCCCCCAGATATAACGAAGCCTCTGGAACATTAATTAACCACGCCCTCACCTCGTAGATTAATTACCAGATTGTACTGCCTCACACAAACAAATACCCCTTGGGTTGCCCCCAAGGCACTTGCACAGTGGAGAATTGATCTGGACGACCTGCCCACAGACGAACAATGGCTGTTCTGTTGCTCACAGTTGCGATATTTATCCCCGAATTATAAGCTGAGACTGATCCATTTTAAATGTATACATAGAATGTATTGAACCCCCCTGCAATTACACAAACTGGGGCTTTGCCCCGATTCGTGCTGCTGGAAGTGTAAACGGGAGGCAGCGGCTTTCCTACACGTTGCGTGGAGCTGCCAACCCATTGCTGAATATTGGAAAGAGGTGTATGAAACTATCCAAGCTGTCACTGCAGTGTTGCTGAATCCTACCCCGTTGGTGGCACTGTTGGATTATGTAGGGGACATCCCACCCGTGAAACGCCGCTTGGTGGCCATGATGCTACTACTAGCAAGGCGCAGACTAGCTATTCGTTGGGGCACACCTAGGGCCCCCCGTGTAGCCTCATGGGTGCAAGATATCGCTTACAGTCAAGAACAGCTGGCGTTATTTTGGGATTTAATGCCGGCAGCATCTCGCCCGAGGGATATATGGGAACCTTTCAACACTTGGCTCAGGGAACATAGTACAGAACTGGATACCTCTGGTCAAGTCCCAGCTGTTTCCTCACCCAGATCACAGATATAACCACATTCAATCTTGCCACTTTCTTGACAGGCCCTCCCTCCGTGTGGAGTCGACCTAGTCTGAACTCCAGTATATAGCCACTTAAGGTCATCCTGCCCTTCCCGATCCATTGGTCTTATAATCTATATGTTTAGCTGGCCATAATCAACACTGCCTGCTCTCAGTCAACAAACATATGTGAATTGTGATTGTGTGATGTTCAGTTGTATCTGTTCTGCTTCCAATAGTACGTAATGTTGGGGAACTGTCAACCTGACTCCTTCGATATTGATATTTCAAATTAGAATGATGTAATCCGTGCCTATGCAGTGCTGTTGGACACGCGAATGTATTTCTGTTAAATAAATGCCTGAACAAAATTTTTAAAAAAAGAATTAAAAAAAAAAGTGATAGCTTCCCTCCGTGAATGTAGCCATATTGTCCAATCAACAGTGTTTGAGGCTTGATAGTGCCATTGGAAGAACTTATGCCAAGACTAAAATATTTACTGCCATGTAATGTCACATTTTCTTACATCATTGCACATCTGCCAGCATCCAAATGGGCACAGTTCATCATTGCACATCTGCCAGCATCCAAATGGGCACAGTTCCATACTTTCACCAGGTACTTTCTCCGCGGAGAGTGTTGTTTTGCCTGCTCGATCCGGCAGGGAGTGCTGGTGTAAAATTCACTCCTTAAACCCACTTCCTTGGAAGGGCATTGATTTTGTATAGATTAACAAGTGGGGACATCTACAGCTATAAGTATACTCTAACTGTGGATTCTTCAGAGCTCACCCTTCCCCTGTTCTGTGGAGTGGACCTTTGGGCATTAACAAGGTCCCAAGTAGCTTTGCTTACTGACAGTGAAAAATCAGTTCTGTTAACTTGAGTCCGCATTCCTGGGCACAGAATGGTCTAATGATTAAACTGATGACAGCATGCAGCAGTGAGGCACCCTTGTGCAGCTTCATGTCTTCGTGTACAGAGGCAGGCAGGACTTGCAACAGAGGTCGATGCCATGACCTGTCATCATGGAGAAGTTATTGCCAGAGTTTCCAGATCCAGACCTTAAGTTAAAAACACAGCAGCCATTAATGGAGAGCTTGGTTGTACCCGCTTCCTCTTGCAAGCTTAACCCTTTCCCTCCTACTCCCCCCAGACAAGTAGTCAAAGTGGAATGATGTGTGGGGCAAAAAGGTATTTTCAGGCAATTTGACTGTAGGCTCTTTAAAGACTTCTTGCATGCTGGCTTTCTACTACCATACCCTTTGGGATATGGTGTGGAAGGTTCTGCCTGCTTTGTCAGTGGACCTACTCTCTTTTTTTGCTGTTCAAGATGGTTAGGGCACAGCCAAGCAAATCGTTCCTAGACTCCATGGATTCATTTGCATGAAAACATCCTATAAATCGTCCATCTTTGATACACCCTACCTATCCTTTCAGGATGCTCCTCCTCGCATCCCTCCTGTTCTTACTGCTGTCTCAAAGGATCATGCAAAGATCCTCTCTAAGGAGTGGATCTTTAGAGAAGAGCTGTGCTCAACAAGGGTGCAATCGAGCTGGTGCCCAAAGCAGAACTTGGACGAAGGTGTTACTGTAGTAACCTCTTGGCCCCAAGAAGGACTGGAATCTACAGCTGATTCTGGACATCGGGGTGCTGAACTCCGCTCTTTAGAATGTGAAATTAATATTGTTGTCCCTTGCCCAAGTCTTGTTGGCCTTGGATTACAAGGACTGGATGATTTCCTTGAATTTACAGGATGCGTACTTTTAATTTCAGTTCCTGCAGTACCGTAAGAAATGTCTACATTTTGTGGTAGTTTCCACTTACTACCAATTTGCAGTCTTTCCCTTTGGCCTTACATCTACCCCTCTTGTCTTTACAAAGCTCATGTCTGTAGTTGCAGCCCATCTTCAAAGGTCAGGTACTTGTGTCTTTACTTTGACTGGCTGTTGAAGGTGGGCTTGCTTCAGCTAGCACATTGTCACTGTTCAGCCTGGGGTTCTCCATAAAAGAGTCCAAGCCCCACCTTGATCCCACACAGGGGCTACCCTTCATTGGGACAATTTTCAACATGGTCAGCTTGAAAGCCATTCCATCCCTGCAACGAGTATGGGACATTGAGGCAATGAGCTGATGTGCCACTGAAAGCAGTTCTTCCAGCCTTAACAATTTTCATGCTACTGGATGTTATCCTCCTGCATTCTGTTGATGTTTTTACCTCAAATGCAGGCTGTCCAGTGCAACTTGCACCATCTGCAGACTCGGCACTTCAGTGCTTTTTGGACAGGATCTGCATTTCCAAACAGACCTCTCTGGATCTGCGGTGGTCTAGGAAGGATGGCTATCTGACTTGCGGCAGGTCCTTATGTCTTCCTCTGCCAGTTGCTATAGTAGCAACTGATGTAGCATCTCTCTCTCGTCACCTGGATGGAAGTGGAGCTCCAGGGGCAATGGTCCCCATTGGGGCAGCACTGCCACATAAATCAATTTGAGTTACGTTATCTAGGTTTGATCCTGAAGGCATTTCTACCATCTATCACTGGCCACAAAATGTGTTAGTATGTTTAGTGAGGATATTTAGTCAAGTCAGGCCCTCGCCAACAACATTATCACCATTTGGTCCTGCAAAAAGCATTGCAGTGTGGGCATGCACAGTGTGTGTGGAGGCACTAAGATTGTGGCACTGGCTAGCACCCAACTGATCTCCCTTTTGTCGAGTCATATAGAGGGTTCCCTCAACATCAGGTGGAGGAGCTCCGTAGTTGTCAACTTGCTGACTGCTAATGGCATCTTCACCCAGCAGTAGGTCAGGACATCTTTGCCTAGTGGGACAGATCCTTGATGTACCTTTTTGCCACCTTCAAAATGCTCAACAGCTTTCCCTTTGCACCACCTTCAAAGATGCTCAACAGCTTTCTTTTGGCGCCTTTCCAAGGATCTCTAAGAGAGGTGTTTGGCTTTTGATGGGGAGTCAACTTTCTGTATGTGTTTCCACCATGGGCTCTGAGGAAAGTGAGGTCGGGCAAGTGCTGGTATTCTAGCAGCCCCGATTGTGCTTGCAGGATCTGGTCCTCAGACCTACCGAGCAACTGCTGAGCTCATCCTTTTTGCTTTTGGGGAGGGCAGTGGGTTTCACCCAAATCTCCACAATCTGCACTTTGATGGGTAGAGCTTAATCAGGACCAACTGAGAGACCTTGAATCCAACTGAAGAGGTGGATGTCATTCTTGCCACGCACTGTCATGGGCGTCATTTAGGGGCAATCAGCGGTCACAGCTGTGACCTCTAGCTTGCTTCCTGCTACTCCTGACACTTCCTTTGCGACTCCTGGCCTCAGAGGAGGCAAGTAGCAGGGAGCAAGCTAGAGGTCACAGCTGCGACCCTTGACTACTCCCAAATGAAATCCATGCGAACTGTCCTTCCACTACGGCTTTATTCTCCTTACAGACAAAGTTGTCTGATGTGCTGCTGTTTGTTCTGTCTTTGTCTCATCAAAGTTTTTCTTTGGATACAGTTTGTGGTTACTTATCGCTCCTTTCGGCCTTTCTTTATTTGCCTGAGCACTCCTCATTATTCAAATCTCCTGTTGTGATGCTTTTTATAAAAGTGTTGTACCTGCTTCCTCTACTTCTTTTATATACTAGAGTGGTCCTTAATTTGGGCTTGACTTTCCTGATGTGTACGCCTTTTGAGCAGCTTAGTATCTGCATTCTTTGGCTGGGTACCTTGAAAACTGTGTTTCTCATTGGAATCACTTCTACCTGCCACATTAGTGAGCTTTAACCTTTGTCGGTTCAGCTGCCATGTATGACCTTCTTTCCAGACAAGCTGGTTCTTAAAATGCACAATTCCTTTCGTTCAAAGGTAGTGTTGGCTTTTGATGTGAGGCAGTACATCACTCTTCTCACATTCTTCTCGCCCTGGCATCCACCTAAGGAAGAGGAGGAGAGCTTATGTTGTTTGGATCTTCACCCGTGCCTTTAGTTTTTATATTAGCAGGATTAAGGACCATAGTCTTGAGGATCAGGTATTTATTGAATTTGTCGGGATAAAGAACAAGATGGTCCATAAGCAGACTGTCCAACTGAATTTTCTTTGATATTAGGATGTGCCACGAGCTGGCAAAAAAGATGCTCTAGAGGGGAGTCTGCTACTATGATTGTGGCTAGGCGTGTTTCTGTAATGGACATCTGTCAAGCTGCTACGTGGACATGGCTCTACACTTTCACCATGCACTACAGCATTGATTCAGAGGTCCGTAGGGAGTTCAGTTTTGTCCATTCGAGAGATCTGGGTTAAATCCATCGTTCTTTTGCTCACCATGCCACCCCAGTTTAGACCCAGCCCATAAGCAAATCAGTCTTGACCCCTTCTCCTCATGGGAACAGCTAGCCCGAACTGCCAAGCCAGGTCTAGGTCTAGGTTGAATCCAGTGGCATCTTGTTGTGTTTGCTATGTTCGCCCTAAGTGGCGATGGGTATGCCCAGACGTGGGTCCCTTGCTTGTTGTGCCACTGGATTCAAGCTAGCCTGGCTGATGAGGGGTGATACCCCAAAACCGGTCCCAGAATGCTTCTTTCCGGTCCACGGAAGACCTGGCTTGGCAGTTCGGGTTAGATTGTTCCCATGAGGAGCAGAATCAAAACTAATTTGCATATGGCTGGGTCCAAACTGGGGTGGCATAGTGAGCAAAAGAACGATGGATTAAACCCAGATCTCTTGACTGGGAGTGAATGGTTGAAAAGTTTCAGCACTCTGTCCATCACTTGTTGTGTTTGCTATGTTTGCCCTACGTGGCCAAGGGTATGCCCAGACGTGGGTCCCTTGCTCGGTGTGCCACTGGATTCAAGCTAGCCTGGCTGATGAGGGGGTGATACCCCAAAACCGATCCCAGAATGCTTGTTTCTGGGCCAGGGAGGACCTGGCTTGGCAGTTCAGGCTGGACTGTTCTCAATATAAGCAGGGTCAAGACTGATTTGCATTTGGCTGGGTCCAAACTGGGGTGGCATAGTGAGCAAAAGAATGATGGATTAAACCCAGATCTCTTGACTGGGGGTGAGTGGTTGAAAGGTTTCAGCACTCTGTCCCTCATCTTATCGTGTTTCAATTTTAATTGTTATCCAGAGGGCAATGGAACAGGACCAGAGGCGTGGTTATATATATAAAAAAAAAAATCTATAACTACTTTGTTGGCGTCCCATTTTCAAATAAATATATATAAAATATAACGCATGCACCTAAAATGAAAAATAAATGCAAGTTAAAGTAGTCTGTGGGAAAGACTTTCTTATATGTTATGAAAGTTAAATTGGTTAATGGGATCAAAACAAATGTCTGTAACCAGACAGTCACAGAACTGAATCCTGATTGGTGCACTGGGGGATAGTGAGGTGTATTTATAGTGCTGCGTGGTCCTAGCCTGCGACTGAAAGCACTGTCAACATGCAAATCAATATTTTAAAATGTATTCCTTACAGTATAAGCGAGGGTAACACAAAATGTGTGAGGATATTTAGTGTTTAAGATAAAACAAGTGTATTAAAATATATATATTTTAGTAATGCGCATGTTTGGATGGAAATGTCCCTCGCATGGTGATGGGGGTGTACACCTACCCTGAGTGCTCCAACTGCAATGATGTCTGAATGCCTGGTGCTGATTTTTTGTTGTCATGGGTGAACACGAATCATGCTTTTGCGCAATGACAAAATCCTATCATGTATTCTGATCTTTTTGGACCTGGAGGGGCACCCAAAGAACTACCCTGATAGTGGTGAAAGGCTACTGCCTTTGCCATGAGTTAAGCAGCACAAGTGCAGGAGTGTCAGCATACTGTGTAGTGATCAGTAGGAGTGAACAGGCCTTTTTTACCTGTCACCTGAGTGAGGCCTACCGGCTCACTCATGTAAAGTTCAATCAATCAATCAGGATTTATAAAGCGCGGCTAATCACCCAATAAGGTGTCCAGGTGCTTGCAGGCCCTGGAGACTTATTCGAACAGCCAGGTCTTGAGGACCATTCGGAATTCCAGATGTGAGGTGATGGTCTGGAGGTGGGTGAGGAGGCTGTTCCAGGTCTTTGCTGTGATGTGGGAGAAGTAGCGTCCTCCACTTCTGCTTCAGTAGATGCAAGGAGTATGGGCAAGTGAAAGGAAGGCAGAGTGTAGTATTCTCGATGGTTGGTGGAAGTCCAGGTGGTGGTTAATGTAGGCGGGTCCTTGGTTGTGAAGGACCTTGTGTGCGTGGGTCAGCAGCTTGAATTGGCATTTCTTCTGTAAGGGTAGCCAGTGGAGTTTCCTGAGGTGGGGTGTGATGTGGGTTCATCGGGGAAGGCCGAGGATGAGTCTGGCTGTGGCGCTCTGTATGGTGTGAACTCTCTGAAGGTGTGCAGCGATTCCTACGTAGAGGGCATTGCCATAGTCCAGTCTTACGTAGCATGCGCAGAGTGAGGAAGCAGGTGGAGGAGACGGCGTTGATCTCTGATTTCATGGTGAGCTTGTTGTCGATGATTCCGAGGTTTCTGGCATAGTTGGAGGGAGAGTGCAGGTCCTAGGTCTGTTAGCCACCAGGAGTCATCCCATGTGTTGCTGCTGTTGCCATAGTTCAGTGCTTTCTTCTGGTCTGTGTTCAGCTGCAGGCAGTTGTTCTTCATCCAGTCGGTGGCATTTGTCATGCATCTGTGAAAGTTGGTTCTGGTGGTGGTGTGGTCGTCAGTGAGTGAGAGGATGAGTTGGATGTCATCTGCGTAGGAAATTATGTTGAGACCGTAGGATCTGACGATGTTGGCCAGCAGGGTCAAGAATGCGTTGAAGAGCGTGGGGCTGAGGGATGAGCCCTGGGGGACACCGCAGGTGATCTCCTTGGGTTCAGAGGTGAAACGTGGGAGGTGGATCCTCTGGGTTCTTGCAGTGAAGAAAGAGGTGATCCATCTGAGTGCGTCCCCTTGGATGCCGATGTGGAGTCTTTCGATCAGTGTGTGGTGGGATACTGTGTCGAAGGCTGCCGAGAGGTGGAGGAGGATCAAAGCTGCTGTTTCTTCTTGGTCGAGGAATGTTCGGATGTTGTTGATGGCTGCGATCAGGGCAGTTTCGGTGCTATGATTGCTGCAGAAGACTGATTAGGAGGAGTCGAGTGGCTGGTTCTGCTCCAGGTGTGTCATGAGTTGATTGTTGATATTTTCCAGTACCTTCGCTGGGAATGGGAGTGGGGAGATTGTCTGGTAGTTTTTGAGTTTGCTGAGGTCGGCGGAGGGTTTTTTGAGTAGTGGTCTGACTTCGGCATGTTTCCAGGCATTGGGAAAAGTTGGGGTGGTGATGAAAGTGAGTAGGGTTGTGAGTTCCTGGCCGATCGATTGGTTTCAGAGGTTGAAGATGTGGTTTGGGAATGGGTCTGTGGGAGCTCTCAATTGGATGTATTTCATGGTAGAGGTGGTGTCCTGAGTGGAGAGGATGTTCCAAGTGGTCAGTGTGTGGTTCGTGTTGGTTACGGTGGAGGCATATCTGTCGAGGAAGCCCATACGTGTGGTTTAGGGTTCAAAGTTTCTGTATATGGTTACGATCTTGTCGTGAAAGAAGTGGGGGAGGTTGTTGCACAGCTCCTGTGAGTATGTGATGTTGTTTTTGCTGGCAGCCGGGTTGGAGAAATCCTTAACGATGTCAGAGGTGTCCTTGCCGGTGCCATCTCCTCTCCAACTGTTTGCTGTCTCGTTTCACTGTTCTGAGTTCTTAGGTGTACTAGCTGGCCTTTTTAGAGGATTTTCTGTGGATGTTGCTCTTGATGGGGACAATGCTGTCTGCGCAATTGGTGATCCAGGCGGGGAAGTTTTTCACTCCCTGTTCGAGGTTGGTGGCGGTAGCAGGGTTGAAGGTGTTGAGGGCATTCACCCAGATGGTCTCCGAGATTTTATTCCACCTCCGGTGGGAGGCGTTGGTCATCTAGGGGGTGGCGGTGCGGGGGCTAGAGATGCTGAAGTGGATGATGGCGTGATCGGTCCATGTGAGTTCTGTGACGTGGCTGTATTTGACGCGGTTGCTGGAGGTGAAAATTGCGTCCAGCTTGGGGTCATTGATGTGGAAATTTAGGTCACAGAGGAAGATATAGTCCTTGGAGTCTAAGGCTAGGGGCACAATGAAGTGTGCGATGGTGTTGCAGAAGCTGGAGCATGGGTCTGGGGGTCCATATGCAAGGGTTTCTCTGATGTTTGTCTTGTCGTCCGGTGGAGCTTGAAGTTGAGATGTTTCATGGGGGTGGTGGTGGTGTCGGTGGTACAATGTATGGCCTCTTAGTGGATGATGGCTGTTCCTCCCCCCAGCTTGTTAGTGCGGTCCTGGTGAGTGATTGTACATCCGTCCGGTTTGCTGTGACAATGCCTGGGGTGGATGTGGGGTTGAGCCAGGTCTCAGTGAGGAAGACTGTCGGGTGCAAGGGTGACGATGAGGTCCCATAATTCAGGGGAATGCTTGCCTAGTGAGTGTGTGTTGAGAAGGGCGCATGCAAGTTGTTTTTTTTGTTCAGGTGGTGTCTGTGGTGTGTTCGGGGTGGGGCTGGTTGGTGTGTGCGCAGTTGCAGGTGAAGTGGCAGTGGGTGCAGGGGAAAGGTCCTACCGTAGAGCTTGGGTCGGCGTGATGGCAGTGTTTATTGTGGCGTCCGGGGTCGAAGGTGTAGAGCTCAGCTATGGTGTATCTTCAAAGAGGGGAGATCCAGGGGTCATGGCACTGGACGTGGTCCAGACAGGCACAGACGGATTTGTGTTTGGCGTGCCTTCAGCGCTCCAGCGGCACGCCCTCTGCGTGGTCGTGCGACGGCCTGCATTAAGTAGGTCCTGGGGTGGGTGGGAAAACCCCAGCAGGAAAATCCGGGCAGCTGCGGTGTCACTGGATCAGTCTGAAACAAGCAGGACCTGGAGGTCACAGGCAAGTGGCAAGCTAGTGTCCATGTGCCTACTGATGTGGTTGCGCTGCGGCATGATTAATTAGGTCCTGGGGTGGGCGGTGCTTCTGTTGGTGGGAAGATCGGTGAGTGGGAAAACCAGGTCGGAAAAACCAGACAGCTGTGGTGTCACTGGCTCAGTCTGGAACAAGCAGGAACTGGAGGCAAGCTAGGTGTCCAGGTTCCGCAGCTGTGTGCTTAACTCACCTTTGGCCTAGGTCAGGTTAGCTCTTGTGTGTTTTTTTGCATGTGCTGGATGTTATATGCATGATCTGGATGTTGTATGCATGTGCTGGGTGTATGTGTGCCTATGAATGGTACAACTCATTGAAGATGTAGTGCTGTGCTATGCGTGTGTGTTGTATGCATTGGCTGGGTGTATGTGTATCTATTTACAAGTGTGAAATTCCATCCAAGAAAGGTTCCAGGGCCCACTGTAAGGGTCTAGACCCTGCAGATCACCAAAGAGCAGCTCCTTTTAGGGGCACAAGCCCTCACCCACCAACGGTTGCATGCTTCATCATCGGGCTGTGCTCCTCGTTGGGCTGGCGCTGCAATGCCCAACTAGCCCCACAAGGGGGGGTACTTTGCCAAAGATCTTTTTATGTCACCTGTTGGACAATGATTTATAGCCAACAAGTCCTTCTAGATAGTCTTCCCAAAGGATTCTAATTGTTTCGTAGACTGTTCCAAAAAGACAATACTAATAATAACTAAGGGTCCCCTATCAACTTATTTTATTTGGTGAGCCCCTGTTAATGGTATAAAATAAATTTGTGGATCTTTGGAAAGTATTACGTTTCATAGATATTTCTTTTTGGTCAAAAAAGTTTATGCCTCAGTTGTCTCTACACGGATTAATGGCACTTCCTCAGGACCTATAAGTGACCTAATCTACTGTGGTAGTAATGTTATCTCAATGTGAAAGTGATCTACCATTAGTATAGCAACGTATGCAATAAGGTAAGTGGCCCTGAACGGCCACGCATAATCTGGATGTGTTCTGTATTCCTGCTTTGATGACTGTAGTCATCTACTGGGCACTTTTAGTGTTTCAGCGTATTCCCTGTGTAACCAGCCACTCCCCCAGGGCTGGCCCCTACACTCACTCCACACCCATCAATCACAGGTGTCACCGGTCAGGTGACCCTGCTAATAAAAGGTGCCAGGCGCACTGCGCTGGGCCAGTTCCAGTAATCCTGCTATTGTGTGTGTGCAGAGCAGGCCTAGAAAAAGGGAAGGGTGACGGCGCCTGGGGACGAGTAAAGGCAGGGCCAGCAGGAACAGCTCCGACAAGAGAATGCACCCTAGGACCCTCAAAGTAAGGAAGGGCCGATGCATGTCCATGCTGTGACTTGCTGAGGCATCTGCAAGCTGCCCCGCCTGCCGGTGTCTGTCCCAGTGAGAGAGGGAGGAGGAAAGCCTTCCCGACATGGCACAACACTCCTGAGCCCACACCAGCATCTACAGCCCGCATCGGAAGTGATGACACCGTGCAGCTGGTGGGTGGCAGCTCTAATGGGGGCTGACGTGAATAGGAGTTGCCACGTAGGACAAGGGTACCCTTTGATGCCCCCCCCTGCACCAGGCGCCAAGCTATGTCTGGCAGTGCTCTGTAAATGAAGGCATGGCCCGCAGCATGAGAAGCTGCAGTCGCCCGTCTTTGAAGCGGCAAGCCTGACCACAGAGGTGACGGTCAAAGGAGCACCGCCATGAATATTTCCATGCCCCATTACCAATCACCTGGTCCTGTAGAGTGCCTGTGAAAATGCAGAGGTGTTGCGGCCCTGCTACAGGTCTTCTGCCTACGAGGCTGCACTGCCATCTCCAGTGACTAGCAAGGTCTGCAGTCGGAAGAAAGACTGCAGAGGCCTGATGAATATTGCTGCAGTGCCACCTAGTGGCTCCTTGGGGTACTGCACCTGGACAAGCAAGTGATCCATACGGGCAAGGTCCCATTTTAAAGAAGCACTTGGCCCCAAGTTCAATCCTCCACTGCATCTGTGCACACAGGGCCAGTGACAACTATGTTAACAGCCAAAAAATATAGCACCCCGCTGCAAACACTGCCTGCAATAATAGCCCAGTCAGGTAGGAAGGGAGATGCTCTGCTGCTCATCCTGCACTGCCTGCAGCAGCAGAACTGCGCAAGTACCCGTGTTTGCTGCCACTTTGCCCCCTATATTATACTGCTCTCAGGGAAGGTGGAGAGAAGCGCATGCCCCCTAGTGGCAACAGGCCACTATTGCTTGGCCAACACAATACAGAGACTGCCAAGAGAGTGACACACACCCCTGTGGGCTGGTTATCCTTTGAAGGGGATAGACTGTGAAACCCCTGCTGAGAGAGAGCACCAAATAGCCCACAGCTGCCCCGCCAATAAAGCTGCCAAGAGTACAGCGCCAGCCAAGTTGAATAAAACCAAAGGCAGCACCCTGAAAGAGGAAAGGAACGTAGAGAGACAGCAGGTGCTACTATCTCAAGGGGCACAGAGACATTGCAATACTGCACCTGAGAGGCCAGAGAGAACGAAAGAGGCCAGGAAGGAGAGAAGCATGAGCCACCAAATGACCAGCTCCCAGGGATGGCTTAAAGTGCATTGGCCTGAGTGAAAGTGGCCATCGGCAGTGAGAGACTTTGACAGCCCCTGTAATGAAGGAGCTCTCCGAGGAGAGGAAGGGGAAAGGTAGAGGCCGCACCAGCCGGCCAACCCAACACAGAATGGTCACAATTGGCCCACCGAGCATGTCACCTAGAGTGACTGACCTTGCCAAGCAGA
This sequence comes from Calotriton arnoldi, assembly GCA_963921515.1. Classification (NCBI taxonomy): domain Eukaryota; kingdom Metazoa; phylum Chordata; class Amphibia; order Caudata; family Salamandridae; genus Calotriton; species Calotriton arnoldi. The sequence goes on from CAWUFW010009631.1 coordinate 692,949, forward strand.
ACTGCACTTGGGCAGGACCAAGTGCTGTGACTGAGTATCCTCGAGGCGCAAGCAGTGCGTCCTCGAGTGAAGAAGAGGCGAAGGAAGAAGGGTGACCCTCCACCCAGGGCGCGGAGCACCAAGAAGATCCCTGAGGGAAGGGACAGGACCTGTGAGAGGTCCACAAGAAGAAAGAAGACCCATGAGAGACCACGAGGAGAAAGGAGACCTGTGAGAGGTTCACGAGGAGAAGAGTCATATCCTACCGACAGTACAAGAGTCCGGTCCTACAGGTAAGACAGGATGCTACCAGGGAGGTCCCTGTAAAGAGAAGGTCACAGAGAGAGGCCTGGTCAGGAGACAGAGGAGAAGAGAATCAGTCCTAGGAACAGGACGCAACCAGGGAGGTCCATGTGAAGTGCATGTCACATCGAGGGGCCTGGTTGGAAGGGAGAAGAGAGTGGCCTGGAGCCACGCTGTGAATGAGTGAAGGAGGAAAAGGAAGTGGCATGATGCCACAGCGTAAAGGAGAAGAGAGAAAGGTGCGTGATGAACCTGTCACACGGAAGATCCCAACAACCACAGGTGTGCAGGAAGAAGAGTATCAAGCGTCATCACTCCGAGCAAGACATCACCACCTGCAGCACAGGTTGTCCAATGGTAAAACTTGTCATCATTGCCATGTGCATCAGTCACCTAAGGAGCATCACACCACCAGGGTGGAGCCATATGCCTGCAAAACAACCAGATGTTAACAAGGCATCCCTGGTGCCGTGGGAAGCTGGCCACCCAGAAACCTTCTGTGAGCCCCCGTGAACTTGAGACCTGCCGAAGAGAGCATACGCGACCATTGGACCATCCACTCTTGGATTTGCACGAAGCTTGGACGTGGCCCTGTTGGGAGTTACACAGCAACCTCTTTGCATGGCCTATGAGAGGCCCCGCACAGCCCACGCAGTCCCGTGGCAATCCAGGGGCAAGGGCCTTGTAAGAATTCCGGTGTGAGAGGAAATCCCAGCAAGAGAGATACAGCAGCTCCAACACAGGCACCGGGAAGCATCGAGGTCACGGACGGAGACTGGTCACCCAAAGGCTGTCTGATGAAGGCCTGTGCACCTGAGTCCTGATGGCCAGAGCACACAGACCCTGAGACAACCACCCTTTGTGGTTGCAAGAGCAACTTGGATGTGATCCTGTTTGCAGCTCCTCAGCGACGCCTTCACGCTGCCTACGAGAGGCCCGCAAAGTTCACACAGTCTTGTGGCAGCCCGGCAGAAAGGGCCTCAAAGAAATTGCTGTGAGAGGGGAGTCTTGGCAGGAGAGGGAAGTCTGAAGCTGCTCCACCAGCGGGCACTGGGAAGCATCACGGCCTTCCCGAAAGACTCCCATCCATCAATGTCGTACTCCGTCCTTGAGGGTTGGCCATCCATGGAGCCTGGGCACCTTCAAAGAGATCTCCGCAGTGGACTCCACCGCCACTCCAGATGCACCCCACGTTGAACCATGTAAATAGCCTCCAACACCGTGAGACCAGGCCGGCCCGAACGACCTCGCCAAAGTGGACTAAAACCTCATGGACATGTGGTCGCGAGATCCAGGACTGTCCTGCAGATGCCTGAAGAGTCTCAGTGGTGTTTTGTTTTGTTGTTTCATTCTTTCCCACATTTTGGACTCGTCGTTTCTTTTCAATAAAGTTTGGGAGGGATGTAGTGATCTGCTGGACACGTTCTAGTGTTCCAGCATATGCCCAATGTAACTAGCCACTCCCTGAGGGCTGGCCTCCACATTCACCCCACACCCATTCATCACAGGTGTCACCAGTCAGGTGACCCTGCTCATAAAAGGGGCCGGGTGCACGTGCCCTGGGCCAGTTCCAGTAACCCTACCACTGTGTCTGCGTGCATTATTCCCAAGTATGCCGGCCTAGTGCCCACTAGTTTACAATGACCTGTATATATAACAAGCATTTGCAATGCAATAGGTCCCGCAATTGCGAGATTTTAAGCTATTGGCACTGTAAATGACAATGCTTTTTATTTATGTGTTGAAGAAAACCTGCAATAATAAAAGGCACTGTCATTTACAATACCAATAGGTGAAAGTTTCTAAAATGCGAGACCTATTACATTGCAAATTAATCCAAACAATTACACCAGTTGAATGGCCTTGTATGTGGTGTTCTGTTATTGCTGAAATGACAGTAGTACTGCTACAGCAACAAATTATCTTTTTATAGGGATAGATGAATGGCTTTTTGCTGTGGTTGCGCTGCCACTACGCCAAGCACTTGTGAACACCTTTGGCTGTGACTTGATCCTCAAAGGTAACAGTAAGCACTAGTAAGTTTTTAACTACCACAAAACAAAGGTACTAAACTAGAAGTGGGATAGGAAAAGGGGCGAGTACCATAGGTAAACAGTAATGAAAACATGCAAATTTATGAGAAATACCAACTTCAGAGAGAGGGCCGCGTGAGAGGATAGCAATGACAATGACAGTACTTCAGGAACAAGCACCTATAGAAAGAATGTAAAAACTGCGATACATAAACTAACTGGTATCATCTACTGCAGAAACAGAATTCTCTAACTCATTGTGGCACATGGATTCATTCAACGTGCCTAATCAATGACCACACTTTGTTAAATTGTTGCAACGGATCGATCCTTTTTAGACCAAGGAAGGCTATACTTTTCCCTCTGCACTTCAAAAGAATGGACACCCAATAACAATATTTCAGATTGACTGCATGCAAGTGCCGAGATCATGCCATCTGCAAGACTAGTTATGGTTGAGTGCCTTTGTTGTAAACAGGGAGAGCAGATGGTAATGAAATGATACAAACAAGGAGATACAGGATTCAGGCAATATTGATGCCATAAATTCCCAAAACGTCTCTGTATTTTTCCGAAGTTCAAGGACATTTGGGCGTCCAACCTTTTCTGGAAAAGTCCATAATGAAGAAACATGCATAAACAAACTACTAAATTGGTGTTAATCAACAATGGCAGATTCATTCCACCCTAAATTTTGTAACAGGGCCATTATAATGCGAATCACATGGGAGAATAACTCCTCAGCCGCCTTGTCCAGCTGCAGTTTGTCTGCAAACACGTGAAGGTGCTTCCATGTAGATGATGTTGATTTACGTGTGGCTGTGCCCGGGGCTTGCCTTGCTTGTTATGCGTAACCGTTAGCTCTTAAATCTGTGACATATTCTGTAATATTCCTCTATGTTACTCTATAATACCATGCTGCAAATATTCTGCTGTCTCCCCTAATTGCTGCGTGAAATGATTGAAAGCCCCAGGAGCCCGTTCATGCCTAATACTTGCCCCTTCTAATGGCAAGGTGAAGACACAACACCATTTTATTGTAATTGTATTTATATAACGCTTACTACCCCCCGACAAGGCTTTGAAGCGCTTATCTGGATATTAAGCTTTCCAACTTCAGAAGCTGCGCAGCTCTATACATTTTGCAAATCTTTGCTTAGAAAAGGTTAGCAAATTGTGCGGAGGAAAAATAGTCACGACTTCACTCTGCCTTAATCTTCTATTGCTCGTCGACACTGGTTGCTTGAAAGACAGGGCATTGTGCATCACTAACTAATAACCCCCCCCCCCACCTCCATCCCTTTAGAAGTTGCGGGGTTTCTGTCCTGCAGCCATTGGAGCTACTTTGCACAAGTGTTGCACAAGTTAAGGCAATCTGTCAAACATAAGTGTAATGGTTAGCATTCCTGTCTTTGCGGTTCCGCTAGCCGGAACCTGTACCCACATCATCCGCAGGCCAGGCGTGGCCTGCGGGGTTGAATAAAAGGGAAGAGCCCGCTCGGGAGCGATCTTCCGGCACAGAGTAACTGTGTGCATGTGTCGTGTTTATAGCTGGTGGCTCCGTACATGTAATAAGCCTTCCCTTAGCCATAGTGCATGCAGGGTCAGCACATTGGCGACGAGGGGGGCCATGACCCTCGCTTCGGACAGCTGCCCCTGTTCAGCCTGCTGCTGAAGTGCGCGACGCTCACCGTGCCGAGGAACCGCGACTGCTGCGTCGCCCAGGACGGTGGAGGTGCGTCCACACTGTGTGGCCCAAGCGTCCCGCTGCCCAGAGAGAGACACCCCGACACTGCCAAGCACCCGCTTCTGCCATCTGGCGTGCCGCCTGGCTCCGTTATAGCCGCACCGAGTGCTGAGGGGGCATGGCCTCAGCGAGAGGAGCGTTGTGCAGTGCGACGGCCGTCTCGCATCTGAAACGGGAGACAAGGCCCTGCCCAGCGTGCACACGCGAGGAGCGTGTCTAAGCACCCAGCGACGCCCCAGAAGAGCGTGGAGGCCCCTGGCTGCAAGGGGAGCCAGTGGGAACAGAACCAGTTCCTGGACGGGGGCAAGGAGACGGTGAGGAAAAAAGCACACAAAAAAAGCACAGTAATGAAGCAGTTCACGTGGGGAGAAGACAGAGCAAGCACCACTCGGGGTTAAGGGTGCAGGAGGACAAAAGGAACAACAGTAAAGGGGGCAGTGAGGAATCACAGCACGCCAGGGAGGAAGACAAAGGAGCAGCCGACTAAGGTGAAGACACAACAGTAGAGAGAGGTCAGACACAAGCCACTGCCACATCAAGAGGAAAAGGAAAACGAAAAAGGAGAGCACAGAAGGGAGTGAGAAAGACGCCCACCCACAAGAAAGATGGGTGACGAAGACAATGTGCAAGTACGACCCCACTTCCCGGTCCAACATGCACTCTCCGGGGTACTGCCACCTTTTAGTGAACTAGAAGATCCGGCTACAGCGTCCCCGAGGTGGAAAATCTGGATTGAACGCCTGAATAACTATTTCGTTGCCACTAGGGAGACCGACGGGGCAGTGAAAAGGTCGTTACTCCTCCACTATGCCGGAGACTAAATATTTAAATTGTTCAAGCACCTGCCGAACACGGGCATTGCCATGGATTACGAGGCTGCAGTAACGGCATTAGATGCGCACTTCGACCCCCAACTAAACCCAGACTTTGAACGCTTCAAATTGCGCCAAGCCCGCCAAAGGGAAGGGGAGTCGATTGATGCGTTTTACGCCCGCCTGCGTGAACTGGCCAGCACGTGCACGGAGGACGATCAGCCAAAGGAGATAAGGGCCCAGCTCATCCAAGGATGCAGAGACAAGACACTCAGAGGCCTCATCCTGCGTCAGCCAAACATCGCTCTGGAGGACATACTTCTACTAGTGAGGACCCATGATCTATCAGTGGCCAGGGCCAACGAAATGGACCAGGCCCTCACCAAGCTGCAAGGAAGACCGGAAAACGTTAAGACTGAGCGGGCTGACGCCCTCCGAACAAGACCACAAAATGACACACCCAGGAAGGCAAGGCCCGAAGCGCCCAAGACGCGGTGTGGGTACTGTGGGCATGAACCGCACGCTGCAAAGGACTGCCCCGTGCTAGGCAAAACCTGTGCCAACTGTGGGATCCCCAACCACTTTGCTGCAGTGTGCAGCAGACGGAACCGAGGCCGCGATACCCGAGGACAAAAACCACCATCACGGACGGTACGACAACTGTCCCTAGCTGACCCAGCGCAGAAGGAGGAGCCACAAAGGACAAGCTGGAGGTATCAAGGGCCAGAAGACTCATCCACAGAGGAGGATGAGGGGGAAACTTACCTGATCTCGTTCGCACAAGAGGTCAAGCGGCGCCAAAGGCCACAACCCACCTGCATGGTCAGGATCGCAGGCACAGAAGTAACGGCGATCATCGATACAGGAGCATCGGTGAACGTGATGGGCCTCCAGCAATACCGGCCCCTCCGACTTCATCTGCCAGTCACCCTGTCCCGGACCAAGATATTCGCCTATGGGAGCCAAACCCCTCTGCCACTGAGAGGGAAAATATCCGTCCCGATCAGGTCGAACGACCAGGAGGTCACAGCCATCATTCACGTCATCGACCGCGAAGCAGATACCCTACTAAGCAGCCACACAGCGGAGGACCTAGGTCTGGTTTCTTTTGCCAGGAGTGTCCAAGCCCATCAGGTTGATGAGCTGCTCGACCAATTCCCAGAACCCTTCCAAGGACTCGGACGCATCAAGTGTGACCCCATCAAGCTGCTCATCGACAAGTCCGTCATCCCAGTCGCGCTGCAACACAGACGAGTCCCCTTCCACCTGAGGCCGTTGGTGGAGAGAGAACTGGAAGTCCTTGAAAAATAAGGAGTTATTGAGAGTCTCAGGACCGACGCCCTGGGTGTCCCCGATGGTTATCGCAGAAAAGCCCAAACAGCCAGGGGCCATACGCCTATGCATCGACATGAGGTTGCCTAACCGGGCCATCAAAAGAGAGCGCCATCTGACGCCAACCATGGACGACATAATTGCGGATGTCAACGGGTCGAGATGGTTCTCTAAAATCGATCTGAACGCAGGGTACCATCAGCTTCCGCTAGCGGAAGAAAGCCGCTACATCACCACGTTCAGCACCCACATGGGGCTGCGTCATTACAAACAACTGAACTTCGGAATATCCTCAGCGCCAGAGGTATTCCAGAACACGATACGTGAGATGCTGTCTGGGCTACCAGGGGTGATAAACGTCAGCGATGACATCCTGATCCACTCTGCCGTGGCAGCTGACCATCACAAACATCTGAGAAACACGCTGCGGCACCTCAGCGAACATGGGGCGACGCTCCACAGAGAAAAGTCTCTTCTTCCAGCCTTGTCTAGAATTCTTCGGGTATGTGTTCAACCAGGAGGGCATCCAAGTAGATCCGAAGAAGTCGCATGCCATCCGAAACGCTCCAGCTCCAACCACACCTACCGAAGTGAGGAGTTTCCTAGGTATGGCTACTTATTGTGGGAGATTCATCCCCGACCTAGCGACCCGTGCCGAACCGTTGAGAGCCCTCACGAGAGCAGACACCAAGTGGCAATGGGGACAGCGGGAAGAGGAGGCATTCCAGAGTATCAAAGACGCGCTCCTGGGAGAGGCCACCCTCGCCTACTTCGACCCAGCGAAGCGGACAGAACTACTAGTAGACGCCAGTCCGGTGGGGCTAGGAGCGGTGCTGGAACAGGAGCCAGGCAGGTGGGCACCGTTATCATTTGCCAGCAAGTCGCTCACCCCCACTGAAGCCAGGTACGCTCAGATCGAGCGAGAGGCCCTCGCTATAAAGTGGGCCTGTAATAATTTCCACCTGTACCTGACAGGCCAGCCGTTCACTGTGGTCACCGACCACCAGCCCCTGGTTCCCCTCTTCAAGGGATCAGCCCCTCATCCGCCCCCCCGGATCGAGCGATGGGCGGTACAACTCCAGCCGTACCAAATGGAGGTTGTGTACAGACCAGGGGCGAAGAATCCTGTGGATTTTCTATCCCGACACCCAGCACCACAGGAAGAGGTGGGCGACGTCGAAGGATCGGAACAATATGTCAACATGATCTCTGTGGCGGCGTGTCCCCAGGCTATGACGCTTGCGGAAATCAAGGAAGCCGCCGAGAAAGACACCATGTACACTCGGACCCTCCAGGCGGTCCAAGAAGGGTCATGGAGAAACTACCTTCAGCAGACCAACGTCTGGGCACCGGAGGACCGAGAAGGGCTGACGAAGATATGGAGGGTGAGGAGCGAGCTGAGCGCCACAGAAGACGGAATACTACTGAGAGGCTCGAGGCTCGTGATACCACAGGCACTGAGACACCGAGCAACCCAGCTAGCCCATGGAGGCCACCAAGGCGTAACCAAAATGAAGGCGAGAATGAGAGAGAAGGTCTGGTTCCCTGAACTTGAGGAAATGGTTGAAAACCTTGTTTACCGTTGCCCTGCCTGCCAACTAACCAGTGCTCCGAGAAGCCGGCCCGGTGATCACAGAAGAGGCCTGCACTCTCCCATGGTCGAAGGTGAGCATAGACTTTGGGAGTTTCCCCGGAGGGAAACACATGCTCGTCCTTGTGGATGCATTCTCGAAGTATCCCATAGTAGAACCAGTTGTGTCGACCGTCTTCGCCCATGTGGCCCCCATTCTGGAGATAGTGTTTGCTACGTTTGGATTTCCCCTGGAGATCCGGAGCGACAATGGGCCCCCGTTCCACGGGACTGAGTTTGCCACATTCCTGCGTCAGCGAGGAATCCGCCACTGCCGCGTCACGCCTCAATGGCCCCAGGCCAATGGAGACGTTGAACGTTTCATGCGGACTCTAAACAAAATGCTACGCATTGCCACGGTAGAGCAAGCGGATCCCGAGCAGCGTCTCCACAAATTCCTCAGGGAGTACCGGAGCACTCCACACTGCACCACGCTGCAGAGCCCGTGGTCCCTCATGCTCAAAGGCCCAAGGAGAGACCTTATCCCTACGTGTCCAGGGTGGACACCTTCGCCTTTACATGCCCAGGAAACTCAAGCAAGAAGAGAACAACAGAACAACCGAGCCAGTGCTCGACCCCATGCTGCACCGCGGTCACTCCAACCCGGCGCTACAGTCCTACTCAAAGACCGCCGGCCAGGGGGGAAATTCCGGACTACCCATGAACCAGGTACCTGGATAGTCGTGGCCAGCAATGGAACCATGGTGACGGCCCGGAGAGGGGGCGAGGAGATATCGCGAAGCATTTCCTGGTTCAAGGAAGTCCCCACTGAGGCCCCAGCTGGGCCTTCAGTGGGTGACCCCCGGCTCTCGCTGAGCCCAACCCGGAGCGTCCAGGGCATGGAAGCAGAAGATGGGGGTAATGTGGCGGAACCCGCTCCCCAGAGCATGCCGCCTCCCTGTTCGCCTCCCAGCCGACCAACACCCGGGGAGCCACCCCTAAGAAGCCAACCACATCGTTAGTCTACGGCCCAATCCTCGCCCTAACCATCGGCTCCAGATTTTGCATGCTAAGGCCGTATAGACTGATGTCACCGAACTATGTATGTTTTACTGGACTCTCAGAAGTTTTATTTTCAAGAACCAAGTTTGAGAGGGATGTAATGGTTAGCGTTCCTGTGTTTGCGGTTCCGCTAGCCGGAACCTGTACCCACGTCATCCGCAGGCCAGGCGTGGCCTGCGGGGTTGAATAAAAGGGACGAGCCCGCTTGGGGACGGTCTTCCGGCACAGAGTAACTGTGTGCATGTGTCGTGTTTATAGCTGGTGGCCCCGTACATGTAATAAGCCTTACCTTAGCCATAGTGCATGCAGGGTCAGCACAATAAGCAGCTCCTGAGCAGAACCCTCCCCTCTGTGTGTGCTTTGGCACGCAGGATACGCACAGAAGCGTGAAGTGGACGGCGCGCACTTTGAGGACTGCTCAGTGATGTTCTATTATCCTTGCCGCTCGCGCACATTGGAAAATACACTGCGCCGAGTTCACATCCTTGGTGAAGTGCAAAGTTTTTCTCGATGCCGTGGAAGAGGGGTTTTAGCATTACACTATGCTATAAATCACCTTAGTAACATGACGTGCGCAGGGCACTGATAAAAAAAAAAAAATGCTGCATACTATAAATGTCTAGATACAACTTGCAGCCAAAACACATTGTTGACCAAAAACAGTCGGCAGCCGTACATAAACCGAAAGCGCTCCATGCACAGCCGTGCATAGACAAATAAAAGCGGGCGCAAGCTAGCTTCATTAAAGTGAAACTGTGCCGTGCCACACACTAGCATTAAATTAAATAAACAAGTAGTCCCCAAATAACAAATAACACATACTAGTGTAAGGGAACTGTAATTGGCCGGTGCTCCTCGCGAAAAACCGGAAATGATGTATCGGAGCGCTAACGGATAAGGAGCAAGGAAACAAAAAACGACGCACGAATTAACCAATTGCAAGAATCATGCCAGAATGCCAGATTACACTCTGTAGAGTGATTACTGCAGGTCTTGCAGACAGCACATGCGCGCTGATGCTCGACCTAAAAAAGAAGATACATGCGTTCATATGTGCTTTTTATATAGATATCCCAAATATTTGTGAAATCATCTAGCTATGTCTTGTTGTGATATCATAACACTTTTTATCTCTTATACAAACAGTTACCCTCTATCCATTGCTAATAGATTCCGTGTTTAATATATTACTCCCAGTGCTTTATCATATTTATAGTATATTTTCTTTTTTCATATGGTTTAATAGCACCTAGTGCATTACACGTGTGTTTCATGCATAGCTCTCTCAATCAGTTGTCACCACATCACATGCAGGGTGAAAAAAGTGCTGAGTCACCCTCGGACATATAACTCATTCGCATATTTTAGTCATAACTTCTGTAGGCCTTGCAAGCAATTACTTCCAAGGGCATTGCCCCTTTTGAAATGTAATGAGAATTTGACATGCAACTATAATATTTCCAATATGTCAAAAAGTGTGACGAGAGTAAGTTATTCATATATCGGGCAAAGCGACTTCATGCGTAGGCTACTCCTATGAACGAAGGGCCCCTTGAGACTGGCGGGATCTTAGACTAACTGGGGGTTACCTGTAAAATGTAGCCCAAGGCGAAAGTATCATACCAGTTGCCAGACTAGCGATGCCTGTTCCTTTAGCTTAGTATTGTCATGGCACTTACTTCTCTATCCATTCGTCCCTGCGATATGCCTACCGTCAACCACCAACCTGAACATGTATTGTTCGGCCATGATGCCAGGAAATATGCCCCTGTGGGACTTCCTGTTTGTACATGCTCCTTAGTAGGTCGGGCCCTGGGACTTCAGTAATAAAAGGCCTCAACCCCCACAGTTGGGCCCAGTAGCTCCTGTTTGCCCCTACGCCCTCTGAATAGGGTTCTGACAATGCAATCAGACTGTATCTACTGCAAACCTGATTTTTTTAAAGATTCCTTCAGTAGGACACACTCCAAAACTCCGCTTATAACACCCCTATATTACCTCACAAAAACAATACATCTCTGTCAGCATGAAGCCTTATATGATTCCATCAATTAAAGCCCTATACTGGCTCCCATTCAGCCTTTAGATTAGCTGATTAACAAGTTGTTGCACACACTAACGTGTCTTTAAGGTAGGAGGCACCAGGGCGAAAATACGTTTTTCTTACGCTGCCTTTACCTTGGTTTCACAGAACTGGAGACCCACTTCCTTCCAGCCAGAGCATCCGACGGTCTGCATTATCCGATCTGGAATTGTGTTTTTAACAAAAATAATGGGACCTGTTATTGGAAAATATAAAATGATTGGGAATGTTGTTCCCACATGCTTCAGTCATCCAAAAGCCATTTACAGGTAGAGGGAGGCTTTGTTTGTTTTTTCATCGCGCCCTGTGTCTCATGGTGTCATGCTTTCTCTGTCTTATCAGCCCACTTGCAAGGTGCCCTTAAAAGACACCGGTCCCCATTAGGAGCTGACGAAGTGGAAGGCTCTTAAAATTGTTAATTTATTGATCGTCTTCCTATCTTTTTTTATATTGGTTCAGCATCAAGATGCCTTAGTGTTCGTTGTACTATATAAATAATAACTGCTCTCATATCTTTCATGTACAGATTTTCACTGTATCAGTGGGTGTCCTAATGCAATGATCATTATAGAAGAACTCTAGCAGAAATGAAATGATGGGGTTGTCCTTTGGTGATGGAGCTTTGTCACCTAAAGTGTAGCTGAGGTGTCGGATGCCTGGCCTAGGGGTAGGTAGAGAGATCGCTCAGCGATGTGAAGCTTGAACATTTAATTTATGTCTAACCAGGGCCATACCTCTGCTGCCTAAAGCAAAAGCTTCTATGATCCGTTTCTCAGAGTGCATTGTAAGACAGATATACCATTTGCTTTAACATATGCTTGGTGTGTTTTTTTCCAGTATGGTGTCTATGTAAAGGCAGCACACACGGACTCCCTATCAATCCTGGAGGATATCCAGCCAGGGGAGAGGGGGTTGGGTTGATAACTGTGGGAGTTTTTCCTTAGTTGAAGGCGCTGTGATTCTTTGGCTCTTTCTATGTTCACTAGATTTAGAATTCTGCTTCAGCCTAGCGACTCATTCTCAGCTATTAACAATGCAAATTACATGAGACACTCGGGTATAAATACACAACTTACAATAGTTTTGATCAATACTTAATAATAATGTTCAACATACACACAACTCACACAAGGGAAGATCTATAAGGTTTTGTATTTTGGTGTTTAATACAAAGTCTTTATTACCAAATGGGTATCTTCTAGGATACAACTACCATATCACCTCTTTGGTTGCATAATGAAGAAGTCTTTGAACAGTAATAGTTCTCCTTTGTTAAATATTATTGACCTTGGTTGGAGTTCTGCAATCTTTGCTTTTTTCCAGTTTGCTAATGGCTCAACAGCTGATGCGTTTTAGTACATTTGTCCTTTACTGATCCCAAAGTCAAATCTTACACACTGAGTGTAGGAGACTCTCTATTTCCAAATGGATTAATTATCAAAGTCACTGACCTCTTTGTTTTCTTTGACATTTGTTGCAGGTCTGGGATCGTTGAATACACCACCACGAGCAGATAGCAGCTGCGCTGGATGAAGATGCGCTCAAGGAATTCCAGCCTCAAGAAACTCAGGAACAGGTAAGCATGAAAAATTGTCTTCTTTTTTAAGAGGAAGAAAGCCAAGCACTTGCACATGGCATGGATTAAATAGCCTGCCATCCAAGATGGCCACCAAATCACGTGGCTGTGCCAAATCTTGCCGAAATATTCACCCAGAAGTTTGTCAAAGGATACAGGAGAGGGCTACAGACAAGGCAGCAAGGAGGATTTCCTTTCTGTAAGACTAAAAGTGCTAACAATGTGCTATGGAATTTTTAACTCTATGTTCCCCTGGGTCTGGGCACTATTACTTTCAATGACTATGTATTGTGGCATAAGCCGGTTGGTGGTGTCATCTGGTGTTGCAGGGATTCTGCACATGTACAGAACTATGCGCAGGATTATGGGACCTTGGTGTATAGGGGCTGTGCCTTCCTTCCTCCTTAGTAGCCATGAGCCCAGGACCGACTAGCTATAGTGTCTCACTCGCTCTCCCACACAAACACGGAGAAGCAAATGATTAGACAACCCAGAACACAACACTCCCGGATCTCTCAGGAATCGTGGTAACAAGACACACCTTTTCGATTACACTCTCGCTCCAGTCCACAAAAGATCTGACCGAGACATGAATATAGTTTAAAATGTTTATTTTAACTAACGTGCTCTAACATGCAGTATATGAGCCACAACAAGCAGAAAAATGCATAACAGTAATACAGTTAGCATCACAGCCAGTCCATACATCATGTAGGGAGATGTCATCGTATAATGACAATCGAGAAAGGACTATAAAGCCTAACCTCCCTCGGCAGGAATGATTATTATTATATAATAGAAGGTCTCTGGGTTTTGTCAGCAGACCCCATACCTTAAAGCATAGATGGGATTTCTACATCGAAGCTGGGTGTTGCTCTTCTCCCTGGAAAGGTCCCTCTCCAAGTGTGTGTTACCTAAACATGTATCCCTGTAATATCAAAGTACGAGCTTCCACCATCAGCTGCGCTAGTGTGTTTTATCTAGGTGCTAGGGCCTGACCAGACCAGAATAACAAGGGGCATTGTTTATCGACCTTGCTCACAATGTTCAGACTGAACTCCAGTAACAAGCAGAGAACGAACACAGCAAACAGTTCTCATGTGAAAGGCATAAACAGAGTCTTGCAAAAATAAAGTTATGCAGTAACATGCGCAAAAGCAGCATCATGGTTGCACGAGCCATGCTAACGTAGTGATGTCGACAATGTCCCTATCCGCCACGTGACACCCTCCCCTTGGCCAGGTCGTAGCATATAGCCAAACAGAATGCAATGATAAGCAGAAACAAAGACGCCAGTGAAAAAGTCCAAATCGGAGTAAAAAATCTGAAATTTGAATGTAGCCAACTAAATAATTTTAAATTTTTTTTTTTAAGATTGGTCTGGAAGAGGTAACCAAGTACATGCACCTTGGAATGCAATTAGTTCCAAAAGGTCATCACCATCATTCAAAGTGAAGAGGGATGCCATCCAGTTGAGCAGGTCGAAGGAGCAGACATGCTCTTCATAATCCAGTGTCTCCAGGAGCATAAAAGGACAACTTGCGTAATATTCGATGAAACTTTGTTGCAGGAGGCGCTGCGCAGCCTCACAGGTATTCCAGTGCACCAATACTCCAAGTGCAGCCGCACGTATCAAATTGCCGTTCCCAGAACAGGCTTGATCATGGGCCAGCAAGGGACCCACCAACAGATCATAATCCAGGTTAGCATGTGACGTATTGGAGAGGCAGACATCCGGGGCCAGTAGAACGGGCACCGTCTGCAATAGAACACAGGTTGTACGCAATTAAAATAGGCGAAGCGGTAGGTAAGTCCATAACCCACTCCCAGGATCGCCAATGGCAAGCATCCAAAAAGTTGTTGCATTCGCTCACGGTACAGACGCACTTGGCCGGGTCTGGGCGAGACCACAGGACGGGCAGCCATTGCGTAACAACAGTAGAAGTACCAGCACACCGCACTCCAGTAAGAGGATCAATGGAAACCCTCCGAAGGCGCTGGAAAAAATAGAATGAATAAAGGCCGGTATTACTCAAAAAATCATCTGAAAAGAGGAAACAAGGCCAGATCCCACAAGTTTAAAAAAATGTGCAAGGCCTTCAGTTTCAGACGCATTAAATATCTGATGAATTAATTCCCCAAAATGCAGTGGGAGATTCGTATTCAAGAGTGACTTAATCTCACTTGATGTTCTCGCCACCTGCAATTCGAAGGTCTCTCGAGCTGATGTGAGAGTGACTTCTTGTTGAAACAATAGAGCTTTGAGTCTGCTTAGTTTATTGAAGTCTGTTTTTAAAGTGGGAATGGAAGGCCACAGTGAACTATCTACACTTCTGTGCAGGGGCGGAAAAAGCACATTGCTGCAACAAGTAACACAATGGGAAACCGTTACTATATAAGGAATGCCAGCTCGTAAACCACAGCAATTGTGGTTATTTAGGATAAGATAACTCCCATTAGAAAGCAAAGTTAACGTGGGAACAATTAACGGGACTGGTGTACCTTTTAGAAAACAGGCCAAATTGGGCGCAGATACGTTGCAAGCGCCGTGAAGTTGAACCTGTGTACAAACTAAAGCATGTCCCACAGTAGAATCACAGTCTTCCCCTGTCAGGAAAACTTTCTTATCGTCCCATAGACGGCGGAATGTAAACGGTAAGGACCATAATTCGTGCAGGAAAGTACTACCAAGGGGTTCAAATCTACCGTTTGGAAAATGTTTCATACATGCAGTAAATCGAAAGAGGGAAATGGGCAAAGAAATAACCCCATGATCAAAAGGAAAAAAACTGTCAGAAAACCTGTCGACATGAAGAGGAATATCATTGTTAGCACCATCCAAATGTATGTCCATGGAGGAACCAGATAAGTTCTTCGAAACCAGGAAAAGAAAATGCAAATTTTCATTGGTGGAGCCGCCACAGAGGATGTTGATGAAGAAGATGAAGAGCTTGAAGAAAAGTTATCTCTATCCTTGTAATAACCACTAGTTCCTAGACGACACAATGGTGGTTTATCAGCATTAAATGAAGATTGTACAGCAGTAGTGGGAATATCAATAGTGTGTTCCAGTGGTGGAGTAGCATACTCAGGGGACGCAGCATATGTAGATGACGACAAAACAGGCAAAACATCGATCAAGGTTTCAACGTCGCTTTCCTGGTTTGCAGGAAATGCTGTGGACGACATCTGTTGCAGAGAAACATCCCGCCGACGAAAGCTATTAGGCATACTATTTAGTATCGGCCATATGGTGTAACTTGACATGTTCAATGGAAATGTATCGTTCCTCCTTCCAACCAGGTAGTGGAGGCAAAATCACTGTACGGGTACCCTTTAAACCAAGAACAGGTACAGGTGGATGGTAGGATGGACCAAATTCTTTTTTGTTCTCCAACTTCTCCCGGACCAGATCACCCACTTTAGGAAGCCAGCCGCACATAGGAATCAGCACCGCTGCATCCGTGGACGAGGGCATATGATCCTTTGCAAGGGCATCTTGAGTGTTTTGTAGATCCTGTAACATAGCACAATGGTTATCTACGTCAAATGTTGCGGCAGCCGCCGCAACGTCTAGACCTTCAAGGTCTGGCACAAACATTTTAATGCCAAAGAGCATTTCGTATGGGGTCCGCCCACCCAGAGATCTTCTAGGGAGATTATTTAGTGCATGTTGGACACCTTAGAGATGAGCCAGCCAACTCCGACCAGTACCTAAAACCCTAGCTGTCAAAGAATGCTTTAAGTCACGGTTCATTCGCTCCACTACAGAATTGACCTCAGGCTTGTATGGTGACGAAAATTGCAGCAGCACCCCCAATGACCTAATAGCATCCTTGTAAGCCTTAGAGGCAAACGCTGGACCTTGGTCAGAATGGAAGGTGCCGCCGGCAAATGTTCCGACAAAGACATGCAAGTCTCTAATGACATTTCGAGCATCAGCACTAGGTTGCGGCCAAACCCAAAGGAATCTCGTGCATGAATCTACTGCAACTAAAATATATTTATATGCAGTGTCGGATGACAAAGGACCGCAGTGATCAAGGTAAATACAACCAAATGGTTGATTTGAAATGTAAAGTTGCGTATGAGGTGGACGTTCAACAGTAGATGGTTTAATTTGTTGATAAATGTCACAAGATAGAACATAATTACGAGTCTGTTTATACAGGCCACACCACCAATAACGCTGCTGCATGAGAGACACCGTCGCTGAAACTCTAGCATGTGCAGATGCCATGCCCTCAAGAGCTGCTGTGATCAAAGGAAGCCTGCAGTCCTCGTTGGGAATCGGGCGATCCCCAACGGACGGTATTGTAGCAAACAGTACTTGCTCAGGTGACAAATGATAAGAATATTTCGAAGGAAAACCCTGTGGGAATGACGTCCCATCCTTCGTTACCACTATACCAGCAAGTATGTCATTGTCTATTTTAGTCATGGGCCTTGTTACGGCTGCTACTGAACAAGTGGCTACTGCAGATTTGGCTGCCTCATCAGCCATAGAATTACCAACAGCATGTGTTCCCAAACGCTGATGGCCAAGAGTATGAATAACATGTAAGAGCTGTAGATTCTCCTTAAGAGCCGCCACCCGAACCCAAAGCGTTTTGTTTTATTGCGCTGCCTTTAGAATCGCTCTAATCATTCTGTGACCAAAAGAACAAATTGTCATTAAAGGATTGCACACAGTAAAATGATTTGCACACTATAAGAGTAGGCACTGCGGGCTTAGCGAATTCTAAAGCCAACAACAAAGCATGCAGCTCAGTCAATTGAGCTGTACAGTGTCATAGAGCCTGTGTATGCACCAAGGAAGACTTAAACTCACTGTCAACCATAGATCATGCCACTATAGCGCAGGCAGCCGAATAAGCCTGTTTAGAGCCCGCAGCTGGTAGAGCAGATCCGTCAGTATAAATGATACATTTGTACCAATCCAGAGGAAGGAGAGACGATGTAGGTGGATGAACCTGTTTGTACTGTAAAAACTCCTGCATCTGCAATGATGGGTCAAAGATAAAAGTGACATCAGCCGATGTCAATGAACTCACCCACTGAATCCAACGTGGATGTAAAGCTTTAGAATTCGGAACACTCGCCTTCGTGACAGCTTCTAGAGCAGGCACAGACGAGACCATAAGAATACGCTTTCCTTGAGCCATAGAGCGTTCCTTAAGCATCGCCATCTGGACTGCTGTAAGAATTTTTTCGATCGAAGAGAAACGCATCTCCGCCGAAGTGTACAAGTGCGATTTGTATGCAATTGGGACTGTATCACCCTCATTAAACGTCAAGTACGTAAAACCGACCGTACCCGGTACAATCTGTATGACTAAATTTGTAGAATTGTCTCTTGTTAAAAGAAAGTTTGTTGCAAGCATATCTGCCTGCAAGGACTGAAGAATTGCGGTGTGTTCCAGAAGCCAGCTGGAAGATGAAAAAGTAGGTTCTATCAATGCATAAAGCGGCTTGATACGCTGGGCATATTCAGGAATATATGTTCGACCAAAATTCAAAAACCCCAGCAAAGATTGTAATTTTTTAAAAGTTGAAGGGGGTTGCAATTATGCACATTTCTCCAAGAAATGAGGGGCTAAGCCCCTACCCTCGTTGTTGAGTTTGTAAGCCAAAAAGAGCACCGCCAAAAAGTCGATGTGAGATTTAGCAAAATTAAATTTGTACCCCAGGTCGGCAAAGGACATAATGACACGATCAACGTGGACTAGATGCAGTATCAACTCATCATCTGTCAAATAAATGTCATCAACGTATGAGAAAGCGTCTGGGTCTATGGTATTCAAAAGAGGCACAATGCGCGCAGCAAAAGCCCCAGGAGTATTTTGTAGCCCATAGGCAAATGCGTAAATCTTTTCTGATTGCCGACTGCGGTTAATGCGGTCAAGTCACGGCTGTCAGGAGCCAGATTGTGACTGTAAAATCCAATGGATATATCAAGTGTTGTTTTATACTTTTTACGTACTATGTTATTTATCAACGCAGAGCTGTGAGTGTTTTGTACGGCAAATATACGAACATGACTATTCAAATTCCTGTAATCCAACACTATACGATAGGAACCGTCCGGTTTCACTACCGGAAAAAGAGGATTATTCATTGATTACAGGGTTCAATTACACCCTGATATTCCAATTGGGTCAAGATTTCACTAACGGACGCTTTGGCGTCTCGCTTTACTGGGTACTGGGCCTGTGGCATAGAACGTAAAGGTATCTCATTTGCCGGTGATAACTTTTCACAACCCACTTGATTAGGATACACAGCCGGCGCTAGGGCCAAAGCCCATTCTGACGCGTAAGCCTGTTTAGCCTCATCCGAGACGTAACAGGAAAAACGAGGAAGTATTATGTCCTCCCCCCCACGACGAAGCCAGGATGAATGGGGGAGGCCTATCAGCCTCCGCCTATGAAATGTCATAAGAGGAAGTAAGGTTTTCCCAGAAGATTGCCTTAATTGTCCATCTGATATCACCCTCAATTTGGAGGATTATCTCGTAAAGCCTATCCGGGGGAGCAACTCTAGTATCTGCTGTCTCCACTGTTATAAAAGTATCAGTCGCTCTCGCATCCAGACAAGGACTGAGTGCCTCTCGCACTATGAGAAAAAAGCCGATAGGTAGTAGTGTTCCCTATGATGGAAATAACCGCACATCAATAAGGACAACGTGTCTACAACTGACAATAATGAGCGTGAATAATTTTGTTGCTATAGTTACAACGGGGTGCTAAAGTAGCTTAAAACACCTACCTAGAGGTGCTGTCAGCACGTTACAAGATAACATGCATATCAATACACAAGAGAAAAAGCTGTTGCAGCACACCCATTACTATGTATAACAATCCAAAAACAGTGTTGGACAAATACTAAACACAGTCTAGATTCCAATATATTCGTAAGCACATGAGGATAATCCAATCAGACAAATGATATACAGAGCATTAAAGTAGTCCAAAAACGTCATCAGTTGATAATTGCTTTTCTTTTTATTAGTTTCTTAAAAATTCCCAGCACACGATTTAGCCGACACGTGTTTCGTCTGTACTCAGACTTTTTCAAGGCAAAATGGGAATAATGAAGCAGTAAAGTCCAATGAGGAACTGTCCACACGAAAGTATCTCCACAGCAATGGCCAGACTTGCCATTGCTGTGGAGATACTTTCGTGTATAGGGTCGCAAACGTACTAGGGTTTTGCCCCGCTATTGCTGTTTACCATGAGGATGCTGTGAATTGCAATTAATGCTACATACGGTTTATACATATAGAATTCCGCTGTTTTGTAGTATACACCACAATACTCACGGGACAACACTTCAGCAGTGCACAGCTTATAATTTGGATATTCGGGACTCATTATTGCTTCGTGTTTCGTACTACAGCTGTTCCTTTTGGACCATCTGGTACATCATATGAACATTTTGGGCTTCGGAACACGCAACCGGACGTACTACTTGGACAGTTCCTCATTGGACTTTACTGCTTCATTATTCCCATTTTGCCTAGAAAAAGTCTGAGTACAGACGAAACACGTGTCGGCTAAATCGTGTGCTGGGAATTTTTAAGAAACTAATAAAAAGAAAAGGAATTATCAACTGATGACGTTTTTGGACTACTTTAATGCTCTGTATATCATTTGTCTGATTGGATTATCCTCATGTGCTTCGGAATATATTGGAATCTAGACTGTGTTTAGTATTTGTCCAACAAATTCTGAAACGGAAGCTGTCCCTTCTGCTTAGCTTTTACTTCAAACTGTCGTGGCGGATCACGTCTTTGTCGAGTGGTCTTGCCTTGTCTGCGATCCTGACGCTCCCCTCCACCGAACTGTGGGTCTGATGATTCCTGAAAGGAACGAGGAGATCGCGTATCAGGAACCTGAAATCTTTCTGGTGTCTTAAGTTTAGTACGGTCACGCAAATCATATCTACGTTCAGAAGTATCAGGTGTCGGTGAACCTGCATGCAAACCTTGTTTATGTTACTGCTGCCGCTTATTTTTATTCCAGTTCTTCTTCTGGAAGACTGGACGCCCCTCATTTTCTGGCAGGGACTTATTTTGTGTTTGAGTAAAAGGTTTAATTCCCAAATTATTGCGCCCAAATGATTTATAAACTTTTGCTATAATCTTTGGCAATTCACGTTGTTTATCCACGTCAGCGACTGCCTCAAGTCGCTGACTCACCTGCAAGCTAACTGCTTCACCCTTGACGTTAGCAAGAATCATGTCAGAGACAATAGGGAATGCCCCCACTAGCCTCATCCCCAGTTCCAGTGCGGCCTCCGCCCCGCGTTCATCCTGAACTTTCTTAAGAACCGTCGGAAGCACTGTCCTAGAGGTGGTGCCAAAGCATAGGGAATAAACCACTGCAACCACCTTCCCCCAAGTGGTGCAATCAGCTAAATTGGGAATTAAACCCCTCGGTAAACTCATGGTAAGTATCCTGTGTTTATCCACAGGAGACGTGTGAGGAAAAACAGCTTCGAGTTACTCAAACTTCTCGGGTAACCAAAAAGGGAATTCATCCCTATTCTGAGGTCGCTTCCCCATCACCGAATTAATCATGAAAGGGCTTATCACCATGCTACCTTGCCCCGGCGGCTGTGCAGCACCTGTCGGAACCGCTGGCATATTAGGAGAAAGATATTCTATGTATGTGAATTAAAGACGTGTGTAATAATCGCAGCTCTGCATGTGAAAGTCAAATAATTTGGATGTGGAATAAAGCCCGCCAAAACGGGCCAAGTGGCCCCGTCGACCGACAAGGGTCCTAGACAGACCACTGAAACAGGGTGAGGTAAGTCACCATTAAACAATATGGTGTGCTCTTAAGCTGATAACGGAACTTCAAGTAAACGATACGGGCGGTAATGTTGTGGCACCGCACCTAGTACATATTCATGAAAGAAATTATAATTTCCCTCATCCACAGGAAACTTAACGCAGGAGTAAAAAACCTCGAAGCGGTAAGCTGCATCTGCCTCTACGACAAATATGAAATCCGCTCCCGCAACTAGGACTCCATTTGCACTCAAATGTGCAGTAACCGCAGCACGGTTAGGTGCAGCTATGACTATCGGTTGCGCCATTATAGCATAGAGTGCAAAAATGGGCTAAGAATAAAGAGAACCTTTTAGATTTCAAACTTGAAAAACCTATAAAATCGTCTATATAGGAGGTAAACTCCCCCACACCACGGACGTCTCTGTAACTGGTGCGAAGGTATCGTGGACAAGTGCAAGCGCTACTCAGGGGTCCCGTGAATAAGTACCAGACCAAACGTTGTGGGCCCCATGTTGCAGGGATTCTGCACATACACAGAACTATGCGCAGGATTATGGGACCTTGGTGTATAGGGGCTGTGCCTTCCTACCGCCTTAGTACCCACAAGCCCAGAACCGACTAGCTATAGTGTCTCACTCGCTCTCCTACACAAACACGGAGAAGCAAATGATTAGACAACCCAGAACACAACACTCCTGGATCTCTCCGGAATCGTGGTAACAAGACACACCTTTTCGCTTACACTCTTGCTCCTGTCCACAATAAGATCTGACCGAGACACAAATACAGTTTAAAATGTTTATTTTAACTAACGTGCTCTAACATGCAGTCTACGAGCCACAACAAGCAGAAAAATGCATAACAGCAATACAGTTAGCATCGCAGCCAGTCCATACATTATGAAGGGAGATGTCATTGTATAAAGACAATGGAGAAAGGACTATAAAGCCTAACCTCCCTCCCCCTTGGCGGGAATGAGTATTATTATATAATAGAAGATCTCTGGGTTTTTTTGGGTTTTGTCAGCAGACCCCATACCTTAATGCATAGATGGGATTTCTACATCGAAGCTGGGTGTTGCTCTTCTCCCTGGAAAGGTCCCTCTCCAAGTGTGTGTTACTTAAACATGTATCCCTGTAATATCAAAGTGCGAGCTTCCATCAGCAGCTGCGCTAGTGTGTTATGTCTAGGTGCTAGGGCCTAACCAGAACAGAATAACAAGGGGAATTGTTTATCTAGCTTGCTCACAATGTTCAGACTAAACTCCAGGAACAAGCAGAGAACGAACACAGCAAACAGTTCTCATGTGAAAGGCATAAACAGAGTCTTGCAAAAATAAAGTTATGTAGTAACGTGCGCAAAAGCAGCATCATGGTTGCACGAGCCATGCTAACTTAGTGATGTCGACAATGTCCCTATCCGCCACATGACACTGGATCAAAGCAGTTTGGGGAGGAGGCATGGGCAGAGAATGGTAAGTCTTGGGTCTGACCAGATACAGGGGTCTATGGGAGGGCACAGTATAGATCATGTAGCCTGTGACAGTCTCTCCCCCCAAAGGTCATATCACAGGATTTGGTTTTGAGGGATTTCTTGGTGAAACAATTTGACCAACCTGGAAGCGAGCATGTCTCTCGTTGGTGCCCAAAACCTGTCTTCTGGTCCGTACCATTTCCAGTCTACCAGGTAAAAGAGTTTTCCATCCACCCTTTGGCATCAAGTATGGCTTTTACTTCAAATTCTAAATGATTGTCCAAAACAATAGGAGGTGGTGGTGGTGGTCAGGTCTCATGTGTTTGTAATATGGTTTCGCCAGGGAAACATGGAAGACTGGGCGTATCTTATGATTGTTAGGTGAGTCCAATTAGACTGTCACAAGGTTTAGAACTAGCGTGATCTGATATGGATCAATGAAATGTGGTTGAAGTTTTCTACTTCCACTTAGTCTCAGGTTCTTGGTGGCTAACCAAACTTGATTCCGATCCTTAAATGGGGGTTCTGGAGTTCGTTGGTGATCAGCCTTGTTATTGTTTCTTTCCTTTGTCAATTCTAGTTGGTCTATAGTTCTTTTTTGAATCTAGACTAGCTTCAAGTGATGTTCCTCAACAGCAGAAATCGCGGTGAAAGACTTATCCCAATCCCTGAGAAGCGCCCTTGAGTAATGTCCAAAAATAATAAAAGAAGTGGAAAAGTTCAGTGCTGCATTGGGTAGAATTGTTATAAGCAAATTCTGCAATACCTAACTCGTAAACTCAATTGGAACAATGAGTGGTGAGTAAACATCGTAAATATTGCTCAAGGGACTGGTTCACCCTTTCTGTCTGACAGTCAGTCTGGAGGTGGCAGGCTGATGACAGACGAATGTCCAGAGATGCATACATTTGTCTCCAGAATCAGGAGATAAATTGGAGTCCTCCATCAGATAGTATATAGCAGGTAACCCATGCAGTCCTACTACATTTTGGATAAAACCGTCAACAGATCTTTAGAAGATGGGAACTTTTTCAAAGCGATAAAATGGGCCATTTTTGAGAGTGTATCTACTACTACCAAGATGGTGGTAAAGCCCTTTTGAGGGTACATGTCAGTGATGAAATTGATGCTAATGGTATGCCAAGGAAAGGGTTGAATTCGCTTGAGTTGTAATAATCCGGTGGGACAGGAATGTGAGTCCTTATTATGAGCACGTAGCAAACTCTGGACTAAATCGTGTGCCTCTCTAGAGAGAAGTTTTGTTAACCTCTGGGTGACCTGCAAGAGGTAGGGAATGATTTCTTTAGCAAGCTGGCTCTCTATATATTGTACTAAAATGAAGTACACTGTGTAGAGATTCCTGTGGATCCCTGACTGGTACACAGAGGCTAAATTAGATAAAACTAATGCTCTTTTTGTGGTAGTGAGGGTGAGCAGTTAGGCTTATCAGATGGTAGTGCTAAGCATTTGTTGTGCTCACAGAGGCAATAAATGAGACAAATTATAACAATAGTATTTATTTTCATGTAATTTTTAAGACCAAGAACACAGTAAGGTAAGTACTTTCAGAGTTATGATTTTTCAAAGTTCAGAAAATACATCACTTTTGTTGCACAATTACGCACCATTGAAAGCAATGCAGGAGGGTGTCAGTCTTGGGGCAGCAGCTCTTCTTTGTCCTTTTCCTTCTCTTGTTCGTTGAATCTGATTTTCAGGTCTTGGGGTGCCACTTAAATACTGTATTTACGGGTGTTACAAGGGGAGACAGGTAGTAGCCAATGGGCTACCTACCTTTTAGGCTGTCTACACCCTCTAGTGACCACTTCCAGTGGGAAGGGGCACTACCATAGACCTGATACGTTGTTTTTCCACCATCCCAAGATGGTGAAATTTCAAGAGAGGGGTTCACCTCACCTGCCCCACCCTCGGGGTGGTGTAGGCTAAGTTGGGACCCTCCTCCTACTCTAACTAATTTTCCTGCCTTTCCTCCCACCAAAAGTGGAGCAGGAAAGGGGGCTTGGTCTTCCCCACTATCTGGAGGTACCTGGGTTGGATTTCAAAGGCAGCATCGCCCTTGAAGCTTCCCACCCAGGAAGGCCATCCTGTCCTGGAGGAGGTGGGAAGCACCTCCGCCCAGAGCAGGCTTTGTCTCTGTCCTCTGTCTCACCCCATGAGGTCAGAAACATGCCTGGTGGTGGCAGACTGGCGAAAACAAGTCAGAGACCACACCTGTGCTTGGTAGGTTTTCAGGGGACCCTCTGAAAGGGTCTCCTGTGTGAATTTATTAACAAACCCATCATTTGGTACCAAACACCTTCAAAATCAGTGAAACCATCATGGAGCTAGGAAACTTGTGTTGACAAGTATCCAGCCCATGTACTCGTTATGGCTTCCTTGTGCACTTACAATATCTCAGAGTAGACTGAACATTGTTGGGGCATATCTGCTCATGCTGATATTCTCACACATAGGATATAGTGCACCCTGCCTTAGGGCTAAAGGCCTCCAGTAGGGGTGACTTGCCTATACCTTATGCAGTGTATGGGGGACCTGGCACACAGGGCTGTGTGCCATGTCAACTCTTCGGATTTCTCTGCACCAAGACACGTAGCCTGCAATGGCAGTATGCATAAGTCTTATAGAGGGATCCCTGGGGTGGCACAATGCATGCTACCGCCCTGGTGGACCCTCTTCAGTAGCCATGCAGTAGGTACCAGGAGTACCATTTATTAGGGACTTACAGGGGTAGCTGAAGCTATGCCAATCATGGTACAGTGTTTAGGAAAGAGATCTGGCACTGGGAACCTGGTTAGCCGGGACCCAGTGCACTTAAAATTCGAAATCACATCAGACAGGCAAAATGTAGGGGCTAGCCATGTCAAAAAGAGGCACTTTCCTACATGCCCCCCCCCCAAACAAAAGAGGATGAGACTAACCGTTCCCTAGAGAGTCTTCATCTTCTAAGTGGAAGAACCTTGAAAGGCCATCTGCATCGGCATGGTCAGTCCCAGGTCTGTGTTCCACTGTAAAGTCCATTTCCTGTAGAGATTTGGACCACCTTAACAATTTGGGGTTTTCTCCTTTCATCTGCATGAGCCATCTGAGAGGTCGGTGGTCAGTTTGGACAAGGAGGTGAGAACCAAACAGATATGGTCTCCGCTTCTTCAGGGACTAAACCACAAAAAAGGATTCTCTCTCCAACACTGCTCTCTGGGGAGAAGCCTCCTGCTTATAAAAGCAACAGGTTGGTCATGGCCATTGTCATTGGTCAGGGATAGGACCGCTCCTATCCCATGTTCAGAGGCATCTGTCTGCACTATGAACTGCTTGGTATAATCTGGAGCTTTTAGAATGGGTGCTGAGCACATTGCTTCTTTCAGGGTGTCAAAAGCCTATTGACTGCTCACTGTCCAGTTAACCTTTTTGGGCATTTTCTGAGAGGTCAATTCTGTGAGGGGGGCCACAATGGACCCAAATCCCTGCACAAACCTCCTGCAGTACCCAGTCAAGCCAAGGAATGCCCTGACTTGGGTCTGGGTGGTTGGAGCTTCCCAATCCAGAATGGTCTGGATTTTGGGCTGTAGTAGCTGAACTTGGCCTCCACCCACAAGGTGGCACAAGTACACAACCTTGCCCTGCCCTATCTGGCCCTTACTTGCCTTGACAGTGAGGCCTGCACTCTGCAGAGTTTTCATGACCTTTTGGAAGTGGATCAGGTGATCCTGCCAGGTGGAATTAAAGACAGCAACATCATCCAGATATGCTGCCCCAAAGAATTCCAATCCAGCAAGGACTTTTTTCACCAACCTCTGGCATTCTTTAATCCAAAGAGCATTACAGTAAACTGGAAGTGCCCATCTGGGGTGGAGAAGGCTGATTTTTATTTGACTCCAGTGCTCAGACCTATCTGCCAGTACCCTGATGTGAGAGAAAAAATAATCAGATATTTGGCTGCCCCATACCTGTCAATCAATTCATCAGTTCTAGGAATTGGATGTGCATCAGTTTTTGTGACTGCATTGAGGCCCCTATAGTCCACACACAACCTCATTTCTTTCTTCACACTCTAGGAATGAGGCTTGGGGACTAATACAACTGGGCTGGCCCAGGAGCTCCCTGAGTGTTCAATGACACCCAATTCCAGCTTCTTGCTTACTTCAGCTTTGATGCTTTCTTTGACATGATCAGACTGCCTGTAGATTTTATTTCTGACAGGTAGGCTGTCACCAGTGTCCACATCATGAGTACACCAGCTAGTCTGACCCTGTCAAAGAAAAGAACTCAGCAAACTGATTTAGGACTTGTCTGCAATCAGTCTGCTGTTGGTCAGTGAGGGTGTCTGAAAAGACCACCCTATCAACTGATCCATCTTTAGGGTTGTGAGAGAGGAGATCAGGGAGAGGTTCACTCTCTGCTTCCTGTTCCTCATCTGTAACCATCGACATCAGCCCTGCTATTATAGGATTTAAGGCTATTTACATGTATGACCTTCTTGGTGTTCCTACATGTGCTAATGTGCACCAAGTGGGTGACCTCCCCTTTTCTCTCAAGGGTAGGGTAGGGCCCAGTCCATTTCTCCTGGAGGGCCCTAGGAGCCACAGACTTCAATACCCACACCTTCTGCCCTGGTTGGACCTCCACCATGGCAGCCTTTTAGTAATACCAGAACTTCTGGAGCTCCTGGCAGGGCTCAAGGTTTTTATTGGCTTTCTTCATGTACTCCACCAAGCACATAATCCACAATATCTTGTTTGGGTTCTTTGAGAGGCCCCTCCCATCCTTCCTTCACAAGACATAATGGACCTCTTACTTGGCGTCCAAACAAAAGTTCAAGGGGGAAAACCCTACGCCCTTTTGTGGCACCTCTCTGTAAGCAAAAACAGACATGGTAGTAAGACATCCCATCTCCACTGAGTTTTTCAGGGAGTCTATCAATCATACCTTTTAGGGTCTTGTAAAAGCTTTCAACAAACCCATTTGTCTGTGGATGGTAGGGTCACCCCATACTCATTGCACATGTGTTTCAAGTATGCAGACATGAAGTTTGTACCTCTGTCTGATACTACATCCTTGAGAAACCCAACCCTGGTGAAGACACCAAGGATGGCCTTGGCCACTGCAGGGGCAGTGGTTGTCCTCCGGGAAATTGCCTCACGATACCTAGTGGCATGATCCACTACCACTAAGATAAATAGGTTTCCTGCTGCTGTTTGAGGGCCAAGGGGGCCAACAATGTCAACTCCAACCCTCTCAAAGAATACCGCAACCACTGGGACTGGAATTAAAGGGGCCTTTAAGTAGTCTCTTGTCACTGGCTTGACAGGAGGCACAGGAGTTGCAAAACCCCTTCACCTTCTGGGACTTTCTTGGCCAGTAGAAATGGTTGACTAACCTACTCCAGGTTTTTGTCTAGCCAAGATGCCCAGCTAGGGGAATGTCATGGGCCAATGTTAGGAGAAACTCTCTAAACTGCTGAGGCACTACCACTGTCCTAGTGGCACCAGGCGTGGGGTCACTGGCCTCAGTATATAGGAGTCCCTCCTCCCAATAGGTCCAGTGGGAACCACTGACACTTCCCTTTTCCTGATCAGAAGCTTGCTGCCTCAGGCTTTAAAGAATGGGATAGGGTTTCTGCCCCTGGCACAGATCTTCCCTAGAGGATCCACCTGGGCCCAAAAGCTCGGCATGTAAGACCCAAGCTCCAATGGCTCAGTTCCCTTTGAGGCTGACAAGTCTTCTCCCTGAGGAGAGGGGACTTGATCTAGGGTCTATGTAGAAGCTGGTTTCCCAGACTTCTATCTCTTTCTCTTGGAAGGCTAGTCCATAATTTCAGGATCCAACACTTCTTTTTCACCCTGGGTTCTACTCTGTGCTCTTGTTTTTACACACACCCATTCAGGTATTTCCAGCATTGCTGCATGGGTTTTCTTTTCTACCTCAGCCCATGCTGAGGACTCCAAATCATTTCCAAGCAGACACTGTACAGGAATACCAGAAGATGCCACGACCCTTTTGAGGCCACTAACCCCTCCCCAATCTGAGGTCACCAAGGCCATTAGATGTTCCTTAGCCTGATTATCAGCCTTGAAGACTGTATAGGTCTCTCCATGGAGATATTGATTTCGGGACACCAGTGGCTCAGCCACCATGGTGATGCTGACACCAGTATCCCTCAGGACTTCTACCCAAATCCCATTGATATTTGTATCCGGATTACTGGGCTAGACAGCCATGATAGCTACATCCGCCCCTCCCTTTGACCCTAGAGTTGTCTTTGTGAGCACTTTGACATGGTCAGTGCTCACCTGTTGTCCCATCTGGAGACTCGCAATTGCATTTACTGCAGGTGTGCTAGAGGTATTCTTTTTGTTTTTACAGCTAGGGTCTCCAGTTCGGTGTTCAAGGACCTTACAGTCATGACACCAAGCCTTTTTGGGAGCCCAGTTCTTACCCCGGTACCCACCATTGGTCTGTGAAGAGTTTCTGGGCCCACCCTCCTGAACAACCTGAAGACGAATTTTTATTTTTATCTTTTGGCCACCATCTTTCCCTTGGGAGGTTCTTTTTGGCCTCTTTCTTTTGATCACCCCCACCCTTGTTTTGACCCAGTGGTGGTCTGCCTTCTTCCCCAACTCTAGAGGGGAAAGTGGACCTAGGTCTGCCAGATGCTGATGTAGCTTCTCATTGCAACAATTACTTAAAAGATGCTCCTTCATAATTAAATTGGAAAGCCCTTCATAGTCATTCACATTGTAATCATTTAACAGTAATGGCTGGCAGGGAATGAGGGTGGAGGGGCGGGGGAAGGAGGTGGAGAGGGGGGTCCCAGGCGGCCAGCCAAGCAGTCATATGCACTTAGTGTGCACAAACCACTCCTCCCCTGTGCCTCCAGCCCCACCCTAACCCAGCCCTGAAACTGTGAGAAATAAAATGATAATAACAATGTTATTATCATTTTATTTTTCCTGCTCAAAGAGCAGTGGGGCAACGCTCCTCTGCCTTAGTGGAGAAGCCGTCCCTGCCTGTTAACTAACCACCTAGTGTTTTCACTCAAAAGTCAATTAATTCTACCCAGGACTGACTCTGGGTTTTTCGAGTTTCCCTGAATCTTATTCCGTATTCTTCAGTGGTGAGTCCAAAGCCCTCAATCAGAGTGCCCTTGATGAGGTCATAAGACTCAGCATCTTTCTCATTCAATGTCAGGCGGGTATCCCTGCATTTTCCTGAGAATTTGTCCCTCAAGGGAGAAGCCCAGTTTTTTCTAGATACTTTTCTGGCTACACAGGCTCTCTAAAATGTTGAACCATCTGGTGATGTCATCACCATTAGAATATTTAGGGGCAATCCCTTTGGGGAATTTTGAGTCCTAAGAACCTTCTCTCTCCCTATTTATATGTATGCTGCTACCAGAGATAGTTCCTAGGCCTATCTCTTCCGCTGTCTTTCTATTTCCAGGAGCTGGGCTTCTAAGTTCAGTCTCTTGGTCAGTCTTGCTAGCATGATGTCCTCATCTGAGGGGGTCTCCCCTGGTTCTGAGTGGACTGACTCATGTCCTTTCTCAGCATCATCTTCATTAGTAGGCTCGTCATCCTCAGACTGAGCTACTAGTTCTTGATTATCTCTCTCAAACTGAACTATTAGTCTTCTGAGATTTTCCTTCTTGGGACTTTTGCCTGGTTTGATACTATAACCCTTACAGAGGACTCTGCACTGAGCATGGCTTAGGTCCATGTAAGGGGTCAGGTCAAGATCCTTAGCTTGGTTATCGGTATCACACATTATTTTACGAAAGATGGGACCAAGTTAATTGAAGTTAAAAAGAATATCTGCACACTCAATACATGTCCTAACTACAGCATAGATTTTTAAATTTCTAACCACTTTGTTTCAGGGACTTAGCCAAGGCCCTAACATTTATTTTTTTGAGATTTTGAAAAAATAGACCAATCGAAAAAATAAAATAACTAAAGACAATTTTTGGATTTACTCATGAGATCACTTATTGACAAAGTGGTTCCAACAGATGCAAAGTCTTTTTATCCCACCACTGAACCACCGATGTAGGAAGCTGGCTCTCTATATCGTGTGCTAAAATGAAGTACACTGGGCAGAGTCCAGTGGATCCCTTACTGGTACGCACAGGCTAAATTAGATAATACTAATGTTCTTTTTGTGGTAGAGTGGGTGAGCAGTTAGGCTTATCAGAGGGTAGTGCTAAGCATTTATTGAACTCAGAGGCAATAAATGAGATACACACTCAAGAATAAATCCGAGGCCAATTTATACAAATAGTATTGATTTTTATTATTATTTAAGACCAAGAATTAAGTTCTAAGGTAAGTACTTTCAGAGTTACGATTTTTCAAAGTTCGGAAAATATATCTCTTTTGTGCGCAATTACGCACCATTGAAAGCTTTGGGGGAAAAAGCAGAAAAATGCAAATACAATCAGGCAATGCTTTCATGATGTTCCCCTTCTCATTTTAGGTCGATGTCAGGACCAGGTCCAAAGTTCCAGCAGGTGACGTTCGGGTGCATCCCGGTTCGGTCGGGAGCAGAGTGCTGAGGGTCTTGGAAGCTGGTGCGCAAAGCCGAAGGGAGCCACTTGAAAACACTGCACAGGAGGACTTACAGGCAAGTCCGATGGGTTTCCTTGGAGGGAGGAGGTCTCAAGGGCCTGGGGACTACGGGAGCACCGCCGGTTCGTCGTTACCGGGGTCAGTGGGGCTGTGTTCAGACTAGATAGGTCAGCCAGGCATCGTGCATCTTGAGCTCCTTGCAGTCAGGAGCAGGCAGCTTGGAGAGGCGATCTCGGGACAGCGGAGCCACTCAGGAAGTGGGTCTCACCGGTCTATCATCCCTCGATGGGTACTTGCTTCTGGAGTGTTTGGAGTCTAGAGTGGACTCGGTGCTTGCCATTGGGGGTCTGGTACCCCAGGTATTTGGTACGCCTCAGCTCGGGTAGGTCCTGCTGCCTCCAAACTTGGTGAGAGCACAGATCTGACCCTCCAGAGCTGTTGTACCTTTTCTTGCATCAGTGCTGCATCGAGGTCATCTGGGAGCAGCAAGTCAACAAACCGGACCTCACGGGCCTGGTGCCTGTGGTGTGCAGGGGAGTGACAGCTTCACTCCAAGGGAGCTTCTTGGTGATTTCTTGAAGACTGGAGGAGCTCCGGGGTTCTTGAAAGCCACCCAGTTGCAGGACGAGGCAGCACACCATGATTGTAGAGTCTTCCATGCAGCAGGCAGGGTTTGTCCCCAGTTTCTTCTGCAGGAGGGCGTCAGTCTTCGAGCAGCAGCTCTTCTTTGTCCTTTTCCTTCTCTTGTCCATCAAATCTGATGTTCAGGTCTCGGGGTGCCACCCAAATATTGAATTTAGGGGCGTTACGGGGGAGACAGGTAGTAGCCAATGGGCTACCTAC
This sequence comes from Calotriton arnoldi, assembly GCA_963921515.1. Taxonomy (NCBI): domain Eukaryota; kingdom Metazoa; phylum Chordata; class Amphibia; order Caudata; family Salamandridae; genus Calotriton; species Calotriton arnoldi. The sequence goes on from CAWUFW010009631.1 coordinate 725,141, forward strand.
CTTTCAGGTATCTACACCCTCTAGTGACCACTTCTAGTGGGAAGGGGCTCTACCCTATACCTGATAGGTTGTTTTTCCACTGTCCCAAGATGGTGGAATTTCAGGAGAGGGCTTCACCTCACCTGCCCCACCCTCTGGGTGGTATAAGCTAAGTGGGGACCCTCCTCCTAATCTTACTAATTTTTTCACCTTTCCTCCTGCCAAACGTGGAGCACGAAAGGGGACTTGGCCTCCCCCACTATCTGGAGGTTCCTGGGGTGGATTTCAAAGGTGGCATTGCCCTTGAAGCTTCCCGCCCAGGAAGGCCATCCTGTCCTGGAAGATTTGGGCAAAAACAAGTCACCAGTGCTTTTTAGGTGTTCAGGGGACCCCCTGCACTTACGGTTCAAAATCCCGTCAGGCATAAAGTGGGGGCTAACCATATCAAAAAGAGGCACTTTCTTACAATTCCATTCCAAAACTTGCTGTTGCAATTCTGGAATGAGTGCATACATTAGTTGATCTTAATACACCATGCAATCCACAAAGGTTTGACCCTCTTTTTTGGGCCACACAGCCTGAACCAGTTTTCCATGTTCTTCTCTCAATATAGTCTGAAATGCATCTAAATGTACTACTGCTATTTTGTTTTCAGGGATAATTTTGGGAGGATCAACCACTTGTTTAACAGTTTCTATAATGTTTATTCTGGATAAGGCATCACCGTTTTTCACTCCTGGGCGGAAGGTGATTACAAAATCGTATTCTCTCTCTAAAAACAAATCCACCTCATTTGTCTTGCTGACTTTAGAAACTCCCAGTTCTTATGATCAGACTAATTAGAGACTGAATGACGAGCCCCTAGCAAATAATGTCACCATTCTCGAAAAGCTAACTTGATGGCAAGAAGCTCTTGCTCAGCAATGGTATAATTTTGCTCTGCCAGAAGAAGCTTCTTTGAAAAAAAGCTACTGGGTGTAGCTGTCCTGAATGTGGGGTCCTTTGTGAGAGTACCCCTCCTACCACTCTCAGAGATGCATCTGCTTTGACCAGGAAAGCAACAGCAGGGTCTGGGCGTCTTACCACAGGAGCTGAGGTAAAGGTTCTTTTTAAGGTCTCAAAGGCTTTTTTGGCCTCTGCTGTCCAAGTGAAGGATACCTCATTTTCAAGGAGTTTTGGTACTGGGGTTACAATTTTGGAGAAATGTCTGATGAAGTGCCAATAAAAATCTTCAAATACCAAAAAGCTTTGAGCATCTTTTTTTGTGTGCAAGGTTTATCTATATTTTATTTCCATATTGTATTTCTGTTATACATATCTGAGAGCATAATAGCGAAATCCCAGTCTTACATCTAAGCTCATAAAATACAAAGTATACAGCAAAAATAAATAAAGAAATAACCGAAACGACTACTATCAATAGTGTTTATGGTAGTATTCCAGTCTGAAACAGGAAGGGGGAGTGGGGAAAAGGGGGAGAACGGAGGTAGGGGATATAAACAGTTGAGAGGAACAAGATTAGTATCAGCAGTGCAATAACTCTTATAAGCTACAAGAATTTTAACAATTTTAACATAAACCCACTACGTCCAGTGCAATACTCCATGAGATAAGTAATCCAAACCATCAATTAAATGTACTTTGACCCTGAAAAGATATGATTTCCAGGGTCACAGAGATAAGTATTCATACCTTTGCCTCCATAAATTCTAGGAAAGGACCCCAAACGCCCAAATATGTTACCAAGTTCTCATGTAATGCATCGGAAACTTTCTCATGGACAGCGATTCTGCATAATTCAGTCAGCCACTATGAGCAGGTGGGCCCTGTCGATTGGCGCCAATGTCTCATGATACATATTTTTGCACTGCTAGTGCCGTGGCCACCCATCTGTGTTTGAGATGTTAAATTTGAAATGGAGGATACATCGCCGAGAATAGTCAATTGGGGGGATGAGGAGAATGGGAAGGTGCTATGCTGTTTTATCTGCTCCCACATCAATGACCAGTATCTCTTGATACTGGGACAGGACCAGATGATGTAGATCAGGTCACATTTGGATGCAGAGCATCTCCAATAATTGTCATGTGGAATGAGACCCACCCTTTTGAGCTTCCAGAGAGATCAGTACCAGTAATTTAATATTTTAAAATATACAAATTTCAGCTGTCATTCTGTCAGTGCCTTATAATGATCTAGAAGGATCTTATTCCATTTCTCTGAAGTATATTCAATTTCCAACAGGGATTGCCAGGAAAGGCGAGCGCTGGTTGCATAAGGGAGGGAGTATATTATCTTGTGCAAAACTCCATAAAGTCCGGAAACTAACTCTCTGAACTTTCGCAGATTCTAAAGTATTGCAGAATCAGAGATTCTACCAGAGCCACTGTGATGGGCCTAAGACTGCTCTCAAACAGTGTAACAAGTGCCAACCTCTCCACTCATCACCCTTCTGTAGTGTGTATTCCTCCTTTAGGTGCTGTGGTGATTTAAGTTCCCCATTGTCTATTAGTTGGTCTATACATTGTGTGGTTTGTCCCTGATCTAAATGGCTGAGTGACCCCAAATAGCAGCCCATTGGTTCAGGAATGGGTGAACGCCGATTTGTGTGCCTCCGTCCATACTTATATTGAATCTTGAATTATTTGGTTATCTAATGTCTCCCTTGTTAGATCTGTGAAACACATTGGGGTAGTTCCTACCTGAGATTTCATACTTAGTCGTTCCAGCTTCACCCAAGGTGGTAACTGCGATTGGGGTGGAAGGTGGAGTGCAAATTGTGAGAAGGCCTCTCGATATGGAATCTGACCACAGTTTTTAGGGGCAGTGGTCATCTTAACTGTTTAGACTCTACCCCATACGAACAGATTGAGTTGGGTCCATTTAGTAAAGTCCCTTTTGGCTTTATCTATTAGAGGAACCAAGTTGTCTTCCATGAGACGTGAAATTTCTCTGTTTACCCTGATACGCAGATAGTTGAGACAACTGAACTTCTTAATTTTTTTGGGGAGAAGAATAATTTAGGATTGCTTCAGCCTTTCTATTGTCCATTTTTATGCCTTCAGGGTTAATGAAGAACCCTAGAAATTCTACTGTGGTGGAGTGAAACAAGCATTTCTCTAACTTAGCATATTAGAACTCATTTGGTGTAAAAGAATTATGATCTCATTGATAAGATTCCGTATCGTGAAGCTTTGAAAAACTAGCACAAGCAAATTTGGATTACTCAACGTTTATGTAGGGAAAATTGAGACAGCTCAGAATGAGCCCCATGACCTTTTTTCAATAGTCAAGTCCCTCTCCTTCATGGAGCGCGTCTCTACCGTGATTCCCCCTTCTGAAGTCAGGTGTAACATCTTAGCACAGTTTTTCTTTGATTAGGTAGCCTCCATTTATGCTACATTTTCTGAGGCAGTCAGAAATGCCCCCTGCCTCAAAGTTTGGTTTGAGCCCATAGAGGAAAGTTAAGCACTTCCGGACTTTAAATCTAGGGCCGGACTGGCTTTAGCGGGCATCAGACATTTCCCCTTGAGGCTGGAAGGGTGGGGACGTTTTTTAGCGGTGGGGGTTGCTTTTGTTACTGGTCCCGGTTTTGTAGTGGTGCTGCAATATTGGCAGTCAGTAACAAAAGCAGCAGTGCACACTTGCACACACTCCCTTCCAGCCCCCAGGGACGGCTGGGCTGCTTTGGGTTTCCAGTCCGGCCCTGTTCAAATCCATAACTACTGAGGAAGTCACCCGGATTATGGCGTCTGTAAAATCAGGAGCGCCCTCTGACCTCGCCACCCCATGATCCTGGAACACAGTGTTTCGTGCATTGCTCCAGTGCTGTGCAATCTGTCTAACTGTTCCTTTAGGAGTGGACAGGGACCTCAGGCATGGAAGTATTCCCATATAGTGCCTCTACTTAATAAGCCACTGCTTTATGCTACCAAACTGGAGCTCTTTAGGCCTATTTCTTTGCTTCCTTTCACCTCAAAGGTAGCAGAAAGATATGTAAACCATCAGCTCTCTTCTTTCATTCAAGCAAGTGATCTCATCAGTACAGTACAGAATCAGCACTTTTATTTGCTGCTGAATCTCTCCGCCAAACTGGGGACAGAGGAGATACGATTATGTCCTGCTGGACCTCAGCACATCGTTTGATACCGTGTCCCATAGCCTCTTGTTAGAACGGATGTGAAACTATGGGATTGGCAGTAAGGTTCTCCAGCGGTTGGCGTCTTTTTTGCAGAACCACACCTTTCAGGTAGTACTCAAACCATTTACCTCAAAGACCTTTACACTGCAGCATAGGTTGCCCAGGGCTCTCCTCAGCCCGACATTATTTACTCTGTACATACACCCCCTGGCGGACATATAGTCGAGCGACATTGCTTTACTATTGTGTCGTACGCCGATGATACTCAGTTAATAGTCACTCTTTCTCAAAATGCGGCTGAATCTGTAGCAATGCTCCGCTCCTGCTTGTTAGAGGTAGCAGTATGGATGAGCCTCAGCTGTCGCAGGCTTAATGCGGGCTAAACCAAAGTCCTCTTCCTCAGTAAACAGCCGTTTTTTGGTCTTTGGTTTGGTAGCCTGATACGATGTGACCTTTTCCAGGGCCTAAGCCCAAAGTCAAAAACTTAGGAATCAGGTTTGACTCCAAACTGTTATTCGACAATCAAATCATGAGCCTAGCAGGATAATGTTTTGGGATTTTTAATTCCCTGACAAAAAGTCTTGCACTTTTGCCAGAAAGACAGAGGTTCAGTCTTTTATCATGTCTGGGCTGGACTAGTGTAATGTTTTATATCTAGAAGTCTCTAGGCACGTACTATGAAACTCTAGCGGGTACACAGCATGCAGCCTACTGCTGAATTTGCCTAGATACTCCACCTCAGCTCCTGCTTTAGCCAAATTGCATTGGCTCCCTTTGAAAGAACGGGTCTCTTTCAAAGCTCTTTGCTACTGCCACAGAATCCTTAATGGAAGAGGCCCTAGCTACCTGCATTGTATGATTACAGCATAGTCCCCTAAAAGAACTCAGATCAGTCGATGCTTCGCTAGCATCCATCCCTAGAATCAAAAGAACGCGCATCAGGGGATGCTCTTTTGCCTTCTCAACAGCAAAATTGTGGAATTCTCTACCCTTTTAACTCAGACAGGAGAAGTTAGAGATCTCTTTTTGTAAAAAAAATGGAAAACCTGGCTCTTCAGATCCATTTAAGCTTGGCCTCCCAGCTCTTGTGCTCGGTACGAAGGATAGGGAACCTCAGCGCTGGGACACGTCTATTGACGTAACTATGCACTCTATAAAACACATTGTTATTATTATTATTAAGTGGTTCTCTCAAAGCCGTTGAACTGCTCTGATCTGCTGGACATGTTCCTGTTCATTCTGTGAGACTATGAGGATGTTATCAATATAGACAACTACGCATATATCTAGGAATTCTCTGAGAACTTCATTGATTAAATAAATTGGAATTCAGCAGGACCGTTGCAGAGTCTGAAAGGCATAACACATTATTAGTAGAGACAGTATTTCGTACGAAATGCGGTATTCCACTCATCTCCTTTACAGATTCGGACAAGATGATACACTCCTCTGAGATCCAATTCGGTATAAATGGTAGAGTTCTTTACCTGGTCCAACAGAAGAGGTATTAAGGGAAAGGAGTACTAATTTTAATTTTTTATAGTGACCTTATTTAAGGCCTTAAAATGAATGCAAGTTCTCAATTCACCACTCTTCATAGGAACGAAGAAGAGCGGACAAGAGACAGTAGGCACCTGGACACCTAGCTTGCCACTTGCATGTGGCCTCCAGTTCCTGCTTGTTCCAGACTGATCCAGTGACACTGCAGCTGCTCGGGTTTTCCTGCTGTGTGGTTTTCCGGACTGGATTTTCCCACTCACCGTTCTTCCTGCCAACAGACGCCCTGCCCACCCCAGGACCCACTTAATGCAGGCCGCACGACGACCACGCAGCAGACGCGCCCAGCAGGTCCACAGCAGGAGCGTGCAGCGGGCGTGCCACTGGCGCACTGAAGGTGCACCAATGGCAAGTCCGTCTGCACCCGTCCACTCCTGGACCATGCCCAGCGACACAACCCCTGGCCCTCCCACCCCTGAAGAGGCACCTTCGTCGAGCTCTACACCCTCGACCCCAGATGCCGCAACAAACACTGCCACTGCGTCGACCCATGCTCCACGGTAGGACCTTTCACCTGCACCCACTGCCACTTCACGTGTCACTGCACACACATCAACCCACCGACCAGCCCCACACCAAACACACCACAGACACCACCTGAACAAAAACACCAACTTGCATGCACTCTTCTCAACACAAGCTCACTATGTAAGCATTCCACTGAATTATGGGACCTCATTGCCACTTTTGCACCCAAAATCATCTCCTTCACTGAGGCCTGGCTCAACTCCACATCCGCCCCAGACATTGCCACAGTGATCCCCGACAGATATAAAATCATTCACCAGGACCACACCAACAAGCTGGTAGGAGGAACAGCCATCATCCATAAAGAGACCATACAGTATACCACCACCACCACCACCACCACCGCCGACAACACCACCACCCCCATGGAACATCTCAACTTCAAGCTCCACACGGACGACAAGACAACCATCAGTGGCACTCTCCGATACCAACCCCCAGGTCTGCGCTCCAGCTTCTGCAACACCATCGCAGGCTTTATTGCACCCCTGGCCTTAGGCTCCAATGACTACATCTTCCTCAGTGACCTAAATTTACACATCGACGACCCCAAAATCAAAAACACCACACTACTCCTTGATAGTATGAGCAGCCTTGGATTGACCCAGATCGTCCATGAGCCTACACACACCGCAGGACAGATGCTGGACTCAATTTTCACCCCCAGCAACCACATCAAATACAGCCATGTCACAGAACTCACATGGACCGATCACTCAATCGTCCATTTCAGCATCTCCAGCCCCTGCACTGCCACCCTCAAGATGACCAATGCCCCCCACTAAAGGAGGAACAAAATCTCAGAGACCAGCTAGGTGAATGCACTCAACACCTCCAACCCTGCCTCCTCCACCAACCTCGAACAGGGAGTGAAAAACTTAAGCGCCTAGATCACCAATTGTGCAGACAGCATCGTCCCCATCAAGAGCAACATCCAGAGAAAATCCACTGTAAAGTCAGCTGGTACACCCAAGAACAGAGAAACAGGGCAGCAAACAGTTGGAGAGAAGATGGCACACCAGCAAGGATGCCTTTGACAAGGCAGTCTTCAAGACCTCCCTCAACCTCTACCACTGCCTGCGGAGGGCAACAAAGAAGACATCCCTTGCTGCACGCATGAAAATCAGCACCAACAATACCAAGGAACTTTTTAACATAACATCGTTAAGGAATTCTCCAACCCGGCTGCCAGTGAAAACAACATAATACCTTCACTGGAGCTGTGAGACAACCTCACCCACTTCTTCCACAACAATATCGCAACCATATATAGAAACTTCGAACCCCAACCCACTCCTACGGACTTCCTCGACTGATACGCCATCACCGTAAGCAACATGAACCACACACTGACCACCTGGAACATCCTCTCCACCCCGGACACCACCTCCACCATGAAATCCATCCACTCGGGAGCTCCCACAAACCCACACCACATCTACCTGGGAAACCAAAGGATTGGCCAGGAACTCACCACCCTACTCAACACCTCTATCACCACGCAACATTTCCCGACGCTTGGAAACACGCCAAAGTCACACCACCACTCAAAATACCCTCCGCCGACCCAGCAAACTCAAAAACCTCTGGCCAATCTCCCTGCTCCCATTTCCCAGCAAAAGTACTGGAAAAGATCATCAACGATCAACTCATGACACACCTGGAGCAGAACCAGCTACTCGACGCCTCCCAATCTGGATTCCTCAGCAATCACAGCACCGAAACCACCCTGATCGCAGCCACTAATGACATCCCAACCCTCCTCGACTGAGGAGAAATAGCAGCTTTGATCCTCCTCGACCTCTCGGCAGCCTTCCACACCGTATCCCACCACACACTGATCGAAAGACTCCACACATCGGCATCCAAGGGGATGCGCTCAGGTGGATAACCTCCTTCACGGAAGAATCCATGGGATCCACCTCCCACCTTTCACCTCTGAACCCAAGGAGGTCACCTGCGGTGTCCCCCAGGGCTTATCCCTCAACCCCATGCTCTTCAATGCATATATGACCCCGCTAGCTAACATCGTCAAATCCCATGGTCCCAACATAATTTCCTATGCAGACGACACCCAAATCATCCTCTCACTCACCGATGACCCCACCAACACCAGAACCAATTTCCACAGATGCATGACCAACGTCGCCGACTGGATGAAGAACAACTGCTTGTAGCTGAACACTGACAAGATGGAAGTACTGATTTTTGGCAGCAACACCTGGAATGACTCCTGGTGGCCATCAGACCTAGGATCCGTGTACTCCCTCCGACCACCCCAGAAACCTCAGAATCATCATTGACAACAAGCTCACCATGAAAACACAGATCAATGCCGTCTCTTCCACCTGCTTCCTCACTCTGCGCCTGCTATGTAAGATCTTCAAGTCGTTACCCCTACACACGAGACGTACCGTGACACAGGCTCTCATCGCCAGTTGACTACGGCAACGCCCTCTACGTGGGAATCGCTACACACCTCCTACAGAAACTTCAGACCATACAGAACGCCGCAGCCAGAATCATCCTCCGCATTCCCCGACAAACCCACACCAGACCCCACCTCCGGCAACTTCACTGGCTCCCCTTACAGAAGAGATGCCAATTCAAGCTGCTGGGCCATACATACTATGCTCTACACAACCAAGGACGTGCGTACATTAACCATTGCCTGAACTCCCATTAACCATCAAGATGACTACGCTCTGCCTCCATTTCACTTGTCCATGCTCATTGCATGTACTGAAGCAGAAGTGGAGAACACTCCTTCTCCCACATCGCAGCAAAGACCCGAACAGTCTCCCCACGCACTTCTGGACCATCACCTAACTTCCGGAATTCCGAATGGCCCTCAAGACCTGGCTGTTTGAATAAGCCTCCTGGACCCTCAAGCGCCTGGAAACCATATCGGGTGATTAGGCACGCTTTATAAATCCTGAATGATTGATTGATTGATTTAGAATGGCAGATAAATCTGATACTTAGTAACTCATCTAGATAGGCTTTTAAATGTACATGTTCTTAATCAGAACTGGAAACACAATGGGGCCCCCTGTAATCAGAATAAGTACGCCCTGACAGGGAAAAGAACAAACAGGTAAAGACTTGACCAGGGCCAGGTAACTAATAAAACAATGCAGACAGATTAATCCCAGTCAACAAGGAGATCGATATGACAAGCTGAACTTTATATAAAAATATTTATTTAGTTATTGTTAAACATTTCATTAAAAAAACCAATTAAAGACAATCTATTGATTATTTATCAATAAATTGTCTTTAATTGTTTTTTTTAATGAAATGTTTAACAATAACTAAATAAATATTTTTATATAAAGTTCAGCTTGTCATATCGATCTCCTTGTTGACTGGGATTAATCTGTCTGCATTGTTTTATCAGTTACCTGGCCCTGGTCAAGTCTTTACCTGTTTGCATGTTCTTAATCAGTCAGGGCCTAAATTCGACTGTACGGTAAGGATGCTCTGGGGCACTAGATCAATACTGCAAACAGTACTACGGTGTGGTGGGGAAACTGTAGCCTTTTCCGTTCTAAACACATCACAGTATTTATTCCGAATGACAATCAGAAAGTAGTTCCTCCTGTGTACTCAACAGAGTGACACAACAGATGGTGATAACGAGATCAGGAGATTCTTGGTAATAAGACAAATGGGGGGGGGGGTTTCAAGGTGATATTATGTTTTGACCAATCAATGATGGACTTGTGCAGTTGGAGCCAAGGGACTCCAAGAATTGCCCCAAACCAGGGCATATCTATCAAATTGAAACTGATGGTTTCCATATGACAGTTATCAAACATTATCAACAGTGGTTCAGTATGACTAGATATTACACCTGGGGATTGTTCAGAACCATCAACTGCTCGAATTGGATCAGGAATTGCTTTCCTGACACTGGATATCTAGGGAATTAGCTAAAGAGATGTCAAGGAACTTTCCTATAGTTCTTGAATCTATCATCACATTCAACACTTTTCTACATTGTTGGAATAGGATGAGGGTTATAGGAACAGTTAAGTGTTTTGACTCAACTGTAGCCACATTTAAGATTTTGTGGGAGACCAAGAGTTGAACAGTACTCTGCAAAATAGTCTTTTCTTTCACCGAGTTTGTTCATTTCCCGATTCTGACCTGGTGTTTTGGAAGTGAGAGCCTCTGTTTTGGGATTGTTTGGTTTTAGAGAACAATCCCGGACAAAGTTGGCTTGACTTACCACAGTTCAGGCACAGATTTAACCATTTCCTCTTGTCTTTGTCCTCTTTGGAGAGGGGCCCAAGTATCCCTCCTTTCTGCATAGGTTCAACTTCATCTGACCCCTCATTTTCAACAGTCTTTCTCTCTTGTCGAACGACTACTACACAACAATTTACTCTAGACCTTTCTCCCTTACGTTCACTCAAGCAGTGGTCTAGTTTGACAGTTAAGTCAATGAGTTCTTCAGCATCTTCAGGAGGTTCAGCTATTTAAGACAAAGCATCTTTAAATTCATCACATAACCCCTGGTAAAATAAGCAAGATTGTACATCTTCTGGTCAGTTTGCCTCTGATACTAGCCTTTTAAAGTTTGCAAGATACATTAACAAATCTTAATTTCCTGCATTTTAAACTCAAGAGCTCTTTGTCTACAGCCTGCACGCACTTGTGTTTGGAAAACAGTTTTCTCATTGCCTCCTTGAAAGCAGGATAATTATAGAGAAGAGGATCAGCTCTCTCTACCAACGGGATGCACCACAAGGCAGAATTTCCCACCATATTGGTCAGAACAAAAGCCACCTTGGCTTTTAGTGGGACCGGAGAAGGGGTAGTACCTGAGATGTTCATAGGGATTCGAGATTCCTTTAAAAACGGAAGAGACCAGGGGGTCTCTCTAGAGTGATATCTTTCTAACGCCACCCTTAGTCTCATGTTCTCTGAACATAAAGCATGTATCTCCCCTTAGACACCAACTAACATTTTAGTGACATCTGACAAGGAAGGTTCACTAGCTTCTAGGGTTTTGGCCAAAACCTGGGGGTTGATGTGCTCCTCCTCAAACTACATGTCACTCAGGCAGCTTATTGGTTCTTGGGCTTGGCTTTCAGTCAAGGACTAACCTGGTATTGCCAAAGGTGACAGAAGTTGCAGGAGCAACAGTGGTCCAACAATCCCCCGGCGAGACGCGTTCACCAATGCGTGGGAAACACTGATGAGGGTATCCAGTCAAGGGAAAGGGGGTTGGATCGATACCTGTGGGAGTTTTTCCTCAGTCGAAAGCGCTGCAATTCTTCGGTTCTTCCTATGTTTGCTGGATTTAGGATTCTGCTTAAGCATAGTGATTGCTCCTCAGCAATTCACTATGCAAATGACATGAGGCACATTTAAATGAAGTATAAATGAGCAACCTACAATAGTATAGATCAGTACTTAATAAAGTTCAACACACACAGATAACTCAGACAATGAGCAGATCTTCATGTCCACAGGGAATATCTATGAGGTTTTTTCATTTTGGGATTTTCTTACAAAGTCTTTATTCCCAGATAGGTATCTGTTAGGAAAGGGCGACCAAATCAGATCTTTGGTTGCATAATGAAGAAGTCTTTGAACTGTAATAGTTCTCCTTTGTTAAATATTCTTGGTTCGATCTCTATAACCTTTTTTCTGGTTTTATAATGCAGCAGCTGAATGGTTCTTATAGGTTTTAGCACATTTGTGTCTTTACTGAGCTCAAGGCCTACTCTTACACACTGCGTGTGAGAGATTCTCTACTTTTAAGTAGATTAATTCTCAAAGTCACTGACTTCTTTGTTCTCCTTTTTTTTGTTGCAGGCCCGGGATGGCAACGAGTAGAAGCTGCCCTGGATGAAGATGCGCTCAATGAATTCCATCTTCAAGAAACCCAGTAACAGGTATGCGAAGAGCGGTCTTCTTTCTAAAAAGGAAGAAAGCCCAGCACCTGTACACGTGCAGGTTGTGGCTTAAATAACCTGCCATCCAAGATGGCTGTCAAACCATGTGACTGCACTAAATCTTGCAGAAATATTGCGTGATTTCGCCCAGGCTCGTGTCAATGGACACCGGAGAGAGCTACAGGCCAGGCAGCACGGTGGGTATCCTTTCTTCAAGGATACAAAGCACTCTGAAATTCTTAACTTTATTCCCCCGGGGTCTGGGCACATATTACGTCCTGTGACAACAGGATGTGGCAAAAGCTGGTTGGTGGTGTCATCAAGGCGGTTTGGGAAGGAGGCATGGGCTGAGCATGCTAAGCCTTGGGTCTGATTAGATGCAGGGGCCAAAGTGAGTGCACATGCAGGGTTACAGATCATGCAGTCCGTGACATCAGGTTTGGGAGGGTGAGTGTATTTACATTTGACTGGTGATTGCCCAGGCACAGCTAAAAATTGCTGTAGCTGGAAAAACAAAAATACATTTGTTGAGCTATCACTGGGCATAGGTACATCGTGTGAAATTACTGACACTCAGACTAGACATACAAACTACAATGAAAATAGAAAATGATAAACATGGAAGGATTTCCAGCTGACTAGTTTGCATGGCACCTTCACCTATTGACTTTAAACATGCTAACAGTCCATTTTCTAATTCCATTCTCACTCCTCTTCTGTAGATATTCAATTGTTAGGTTCTACCTCTTCAAACTAGTGGAGTTTGGCAGCAATATGCTTATGAAACCTTATTCGGCTGTCAAACTGACATAACTCTGATATTGTGGTAAAATAGGATACCAACGCAAAAGCGTCGCACAACAAAAACACTACTTTTTTACACTACTTGTTTCTGTGTTGCAATGACAAAATAGTAACCATGTTGTCGGCCTAGTGTCCCTCTTGTGCCACACTCAAGGGTGTCCCTTTCTCTACCCAGGCCAGGTTCATTGCTATAAATAGTAGAACCGTTATAGAGAATATGGTCATTCTTCCCTAAGGAATTGTGGAGAAATCCATAACAAATGTTGCATTTTATAATGCACATTGCCCTTGCAGGATTTAAAAACAACATTAATATTCTTGTGGATGTGACACTTTAATGTGCTATGGGCTTCAGAACAGAATTGAAACATGGTTGTTATTGTAACATATACAGTGACGAAACACTCGTTTCTGTTGGAGTGACATCTTTCCAGAACATTGCCCATCAGCCACTCATTCTTTATGTTCTGGAGTGTGAAGGAATCATTTGCATGCTAGGACATAATTAGTAGCTCAGTCAGCTCAGAAGAGAGCTGCCCAATGTGGGGTGCTAACAACAACTATTTTATTTTAATTAGAATAGCTCCTGGCAGAGTATTTAACAGGGGTAATATTGTCAACTGATTAGCACACACCTATTGAATCTCAGGAAGAATGAAAGATGAATTAGGAATCAAATGTGAGACTTTCCAGTCACACATCCATGCGCCAGGTACATTAACCTAGTAAGCTCAGTATTCTGAGACAAGTATGTGTGTGACCTCAAACAAGCCTATGTTGCAACATCCTGATGAGTGGACTGAAAACGAAACTTTGGTCACCAGTCAGACAGGAGTGCCTTTCAGAATATGGAATTAAAATATTGAATTACCTCTGTCATTTCATGGAGGAAATATCTGAGAATTATCAAAAAGGGTCATCATCTTGAACTAACTTTGTGAAAACTGGTTCTAAGGTGTTTTGTATTTAAGTCTATGAAAACTGCTTTTTAGTTATCAAATTATTCATTTCCCTTTTTAAAGATCTTTGTCAGAAGCATATAAATGTTGTCAAATCCACTAAAATATTTGTTGTAATCTTATCAGGTTTGACCAATATTGACAATTTATCACCCTATTTTCTTGTATTGGCTCTAAGGATCGTGTTGCCCCATTGTTTAAAGTCTTAGCCCCACATCCTTTGGCTGCTCTGTTAGACATGCCTCCTGACCCCCTGCCTCGAAGTTTGTGTCTAATTACACCCCTGCTTCTGACCCTGCCTTCCACCGAATCTGTCCAAACCCAGCATCATGCATTAGCCAAGGAGACCAACCTGGGTCTCGAAGCTGATGCTGAATAAACTTTTTTTGTGCTCACAGGTGCACATTCATCCTCTGTATTCATGGACGTTATTTAGGGGTCACAGCTATGACCCCTGGTTTGCCCTTGCGACCCCTGGCACTGCCTTTGCCACCCCTGGCCTCAGAGGTGGCAAAATCAGTGCCAATAACAAGCGAGCGCTTCGCATTCCTCATTGTTTTTCATTGTACTAATAGTGAATAATATTCTATTATTCACTGTTAGTGTAATAAAAAATTGAGCACACTTCGGACCTATGGTGATAGCTGTGGTGAGTAAAAATGGTTTTAAATGTATGTTGTATGTGTGCTTGCAGGTGAGAGCGTGTTTAAGTGAGAGAAAGTGTGCAAATGTGTGAGAATGTTTCTCTATGTGTAAGCGTGTGTGTGGGTGAAAGTGAATGAGTCAAGTGACAGATAATAAGTAAGATTGTGGCCCAGATTTACTGTTCTTTCACACAAGGCAATGCTGTACCTAAGTTGCTGCGCTACCATGTGCCAACTCACATACCCTTGTGCCAGAGTGCAAGGTGTGTACATTCTCTGAAGCATAGGGTTTGTACTGGAAGGCGTCCCTTCCAGTACAAAACTATGCTTTAAGGTGTGTCCCACTTTGCATGTGTGTTGTACAATACAGCACACATGCATAGTTGGAAAACCGAGAAGAAATGAAATAAAATTCTCCTCGTTATGCCTAACCCAAGGAGAGAGAAGATTTTGGCTCAAATTCCTGGCTACCAACCTTTGTAGATAGTGATTTGCGTCAAACCCCACGGGTAGTTGCATAGGAACCCCTGTACACCATCTATGGAATACCCCTTTAATACAAAATAATGCAAAGTAGCACATAGTGCAACTTTGTGTTACTTTGTGATACTATCCAACGCAAATCTTCAATTGTTGTGATCTTAAGTCATGTGACATGCCTTTCTGGAGAAAATTAGGGTCCATATGCTGTCACTTAATGTGTGCAAAAGAAACAATTGATGGACCGAATGCTGGACAATGCAAACATTCACCCCCAGTCACAAGGATCTGGGTTAAATCCATCATTCTTTTGCTCACCACACCACCCCAGTTTGGACCCAGCCATATGCAAATCAGTCTCGACCCTGTTCCTTGTGGGAACAGAACAGCCCGAACTGCCAAGCCAGGTCCTCCCTGGACCAGAAACAAGCATCCTGGGACCGGTTTCAGGGCATCCCCCTTCATCAGCCAGGCTAGCTTGAATCCAGTGGTGTAGTGAGCACTGGACCCACGTCTGGGCATACCCTTCCCGCTTAGGGCGACATATGCAAAAGAAACAATTGATGGACGGAATGCTGGACAATGCAAACATTCACCACCAGTCACAAGGATCTGGGTTAAATCCATCATTCTTTTGCTCACCACACCACCCCAGTTTGGAACCATCCATATGCAAATCATTCTCGACCCTGTTCCTTGTGGGAACAGAACAGCCTGAACTGCCAAGCCAGGTCCTCCCTGGACCAGAAACAAGCATCCTGGGACCGGTTTCAGGCCATCACCCTTCATCAGCCAGGCTAGCTTGAATCCAGTGGTGTAGTGAGCACAGGACCACGTCTGGGCATACCCTTCCCACTTAGGGCGACATATGCAAAAGAAACAATTGATGGACGGAATGCTGGACAATGCAAACATTCACCCCCAGTCACAAGGATCTGGGTTAAATCCATCATTCTTTTGCTCACCACACCATCCCAGTTTGGTCCCAGCCATATGCAAATCAGTCTTGTCCCTGATCCTTGTGGGAACAGTCCAGCCCTAACTGCCAAGCCAGGTCCTCCCTGGACCGGAAACAAGCATCCTGGGACCGGTTTCAGGGCATCCCCCTTCATCAGCCAGTCTAGCTTGAATCCAGTGGTGTAGTGAGCACGGGACCCACGTCTGGGCATACCCTTCCCACTTACGTCGACATATGCAAAAGAAACAATTGGCTTGGCAGTTCGGGGGAAGGGTATGGGAAGGGTATGCTCAGATGTGGGTCCTGTGCACACTACACTACTGGATTCAAGCTAGTCTGGCTGATGAAGGGTGATGCCCTGAAACCGGTCCCAAGATGCTTGTTTCCGGTCCAGGGAGGACCTGGCTTGGCAGTTAGGGCTGGACTGTTCCCACAAGGAACAGGGTCAACACTGATTTGCATATGGCTGGGTCCAAACTGGGGTGGTGTGGTGAGCAAAAGAATGATGGATTTAACCCAGATCATTGTGACTGGTGGTGAATGTTTGCATTGTCCAGCATTTTGTCCATCAATAGTTTCTTTTGCATATGTTGCCCTAAGTGGGAAGGGTATACCTAGACGTGGGTCCTGTGCTCACTACACCACTGGATTCAAGCTAGCCTGGCTGATGAAGTTTGATGCCCTGAAACCTGTCCCAGGATGCCTGTTTCCGGTCCAGGGAGGACCTGGCTTGGCAGTTCGGGCTGGACTGTTCCCACAAGGAACAGGGTCAACACTGATTTGCATATGGCTGAGTCCAAACTGGGGTGGTGTGGTGAAGAAAAGAATGATGGATTTAACCCAGATCCTTGTGACTGGGGGTGAATGTTTGCATTGTCCAGCATTCTGTCCATCAATTGTTTCTTTTGCACTTAATGTGATGTCATTGAGGCCAAAAGGTATGTGATAACACTTGTGCTACCCCAGACATTTTGATGAATCGACGCTCATCCCACTATTACTGAATTTGGGTAGCTGGCAATTTATTGGATGAAATCATTAAGACAAGTGATTAATACAGCCCCTTCATATGAGGGTGGTGACGATGACTGGCAAAATGCTGTTGATGTCCGACAAAATGCTGTTGATGTCCGATGCTCGTTTTGGGGTGTAGTTTTGGAAAAGAAAGACTTTGTTCGAGTGCCCACTCCTATAAATTTACAGCTGAACAGAAAATGTATCATACCATACCAACAACGAAGAAATGCACACACTGTTTTACTTTTTAAAAAGGTACGCAGAGTAACATACCCAGCAAATCAACCCTATTTTCATAAGCTCAGCCCTTTAAAGCGTGCCTTAAAGAATGGGGGGACTGATTCACAAAAGTAAACTTAGACGTTTGGTCTAAGTTTAGACTAAACGTCTAAGTTTACGACTTTGTAAATTCACAAAGGGCACTTACAAGTACTATCTTTATGTTCACACTTGGGCTGGATCTCCGCCTCTAGTGCGAACATAAAGATAGTACTCGTAAATGCCCTTCCTGAATTACCAAAGTCGGGAACTTAGATGTTTGGTCTAAGTTTAGACCAAACGTCTAGGTTTACTTTGTGAATCGAGTTCCCATTCTTTGTGTGCCTAGTATACTTGTCTATGTTTTACTGCACCACGGGGGCGGAGGGCTTGTCCTGTGCCATATTGGGGGTTCGATATGCTGGATAAGAGTCAAGTGCCCAGTGTCTTCTTGCTTTTCACTGCTGAAAAAGTTATGGTGTTACATCACATAGGTAGGTGATTGTTGTAGAAGAAAGGCAAATCCTTTAAAGAGAGACATTTTCTCTCTGGATTTCCCTTTCTTTCTACAATGCAGGAAATTCGTTTCACCAGCCATCAGGACAAGAGCGCCTTGGAACCACCAGTGACCAGCACAACCCTGATCTGCTCACAGGAGTCAGAGGTCACCACCTGCAGCAATTTCCAGCCAGCCAAATTCCTGACCCTGCTCTGCCCTTTTACGGATCGTGCAAACTGCATCAGAATCAAGCAGCTGCCAAAGGTGAAAGGGGCCTGGAGTGGAATCATCCTGCATGGCCCTCCCCAGCCCTAACAGCAACAGCAAGTCAAGACCCAGGCTCCGAATCAGAGCTGCTTCAGCCAGGAATCGGATCCTTCAGCAGCCACAAGAGATTTGCCCTCCAAGCGGCAAGCCAGCACAAGACTCGCAACTGGAGTATTCAAATGCCTATGGGACATTTTCTCTTTATTTCCACCCCTCCCCCCCAAAAAACGTCCATTTGTTTAAAATTTCATGGGCACAAGTCGGAGGTGTGTGCGAGTGATTGATGAGCAGAAGATAAATGTGACAGAGGGCCTGGATTTGTGAGTGACTGAGGGGAGGAGGTAAATGTTACTGTTGTAGAGGTGAGGGAGGATGAATTTATGGACGGTCCACTCGAGCGAAAGAGAAACTGTTAAATAATCCTAAAATGTACTCTTGAGGTGTTATGGAGCTTGCTTGCTTGGTGGTGGGGGGTTGGTCCCTCATCCAAAACGTTCTTAAGGGACTTGTTACGTCCTGAAGGTTTTGCACCTTCATTGTACTTTGACACAGAGAACGGAAAATATACCATGCAGCTCTTAGCCAGTTTTTCCCATCTGGTTTTCAAGCAATCTCTATGAACTCACCTTCTAAGTCTTGAAAATGTTGAACCTAAAGCCCCCATCTCCTTACCATCAGATGCCACATCTCCCACTGACTCACAAGTTTAAATATGTACAGCATGTAAATGTGTCCTAAATGTATGTTTTTTATCCTGTTTAAGTTCCATCACTCAAGGTTTCTACATCAGTATATTATTTCTATTTTATCACTCTACTGGTAGTTGTTCATATGCCATGCACTGTGAGTTGGCTGGTCAGGATACTAAAGAAATCTCATTACACTCCAGCACACATCTATACATCACTACAAGGTAGAAGCCCAACAGAAAACTATGTTAATTCCACAGACACCTAGGGAAACTGGACCTATTTAGAGGGAGATCTGGTGCCTATATAAAGATCAGGCAGTCGCCTTCAAGTGCAGGAAGACTTGGGTTGTCTATTTGCATTTGTGACAGCCGAACCTCTTTCAGCCTTCCTTCATATGCTAGAATCTCTCTTTAATATGAAAAGGGATATCATGGTCAATTTGTTTTCTTAAAGTACACAAAAAGTGATGGATGGGAGTCTTGACCCTGCTCGACTGGGAACAGTCCAGCCGTCCTGCCAGGCTATGTACTCCCTAAACCAGAACACAAGCAACCCAGGACTGGTTTCGCTCTTTTTAGGGCTCAAAAACCAGGTATAGCTTGGTTCCAGTGACACACTGATTTGCATATGGCTGGGTCTAAACTGAGGTGGCATGGTGTGCAAAATAACAATAGACTAGGATGTGGCTCTGAGTAATTGCCAGTGAATGAGATTAATTCAAGCATTTCATTCACATTTTTAGCTGTCTTTCAGTTTGTTCCTACTTTATGGATTTTTACCCTGTGTATATAAGTCTTCAATAATGTCTTGGAAATGTGAACTTTTTTTTTTTTGAAGCAAAAATTATTTATATTTCAGTCAACTGTGCTGAATGTAGGGGGGTGTTTTATGGGTGGAGTTATCTACAAACAGCAGTACCTGATTTTGACGACTACTGCAAATGTATGTTGCATTATTTAATAAGAATACATACTTGGAGTTTCAAGGCAAGAGTGGTCACCAACTATAGCAAATGTTGAGGCAAAGTCTGTTAAAATGGAACGAAGTTTACAGCCAATAAAAGACCTCGGATTTGTCGTCTGTAATTCTTCATATGTGTTTGTGGAGGAGGCTGTAATTGTAGTCCTTTTTCTAGGTCTATGACAGCTGTCAAATAGTCCTACTTTTATGTCGATGGTTGCTGCAAACTGTAGTCCTACTTCTATTTCTATGGCATGTCCCGGTTTTTTGTTTTGAAAATCTGGTCACCCTATTTACACAGCGTGATTATGCCGAGATCAAAGGTGCCCCACCGGGGTTCATGTACCAGGGCTCTGCAGTTAGCCTTCGAACGAGCCTCCGACAGCTTGAGTAGTCATGCCTTGCCCACAGTGGCTGCTGTGTGCCCCAGACCCTGAGGGGTGGGGGCTATGATTTCCTACATCGTGGCAGGACCTGATCCCCATGTCTCACCTCAGAGCTTGGTAAATATAGAGGTAGTCCCAGGGGTTGGTACTGCAGTCAGAATCTTCTATGATCCGGGCGCCTGCTCTGCGGCGCTGATCGCACCAATGTTCTGGAGGCAATGGTCACAATCTGGGGTCCAGCAATTGGGGGAGTGGGGGTGTGGAAGGATTACTTCAGGCCAGGCCTCCCTCCCGTTCTGCAGCTGCCACGGCCTTGAGCAAGCTCAGTCTAGTCCTACAATTACATAGGCAGGAGAGGGGGCCAGGCCCAGTAATGACTGCGCAGGAGCACGACTAGGCTTGGTGGCTCAGGCCGCGACTCTCAATGGGCCGAAGCGGCTCCCAGGAACATGGCGCTAGTGGGGGGTAGACAGAGGTGCTTCCACCGCCTCCGGCCAACACAGAGATGCTCTCCGGGGTGTGCAGCCAATCTTCCGTGGCTCGCCATGAACCAGTGCAACAGCCACTCAGTGCCTCTCCTGTCCTCGAGGGAGAAGGCCCTCCCGCTCCACTATCAGCCTCCGGCGAGGCCCCAGCAGGTGCCACAGTGTTGCTGGATGATAGAGATGGACCCAGGCTGGTTAGCCCCTGGGGATCTGTGGCATCGGATGGATTTTGTGCATGGTGTTGCGGAGCTCTCTTACAGAGTGACCACCATTGTTGGCTCTCAAGCCATGCCCCCAATCTAGTTCTTAATGGATTTGGGGATGGTACTCTAATTTTGGTGGGACACCCCGTCTCTGGTCCTCCCCGCTATGCTGGAATATGATACTGTATCTTGGCTTGTTCCTGCTGATTACTTCTTTCTGACATGTTCAGCTCTGCCCTTCCGGGTAGGCAGACGTGGGTAGGTGACAATGCCGAATGCTACAAGAGAATACCATCTCACACAGCGAACGCCTGCTCTTACCCAAGAGGCTATTTTCTTTACTTAAAAAGGGTTGGGTATTTTTTGGGTGACTGACCATCAATGCTTTTTTCTTGACCTAACTTACTAGTCTCTCCCCGACTAAGACACAGGTGGCTAATCTATTGACACACACTACCTAATTTTCTCTCTCCGAATTCTGGGCAGGGACAGATTTTCCTTTTTTTTTTTTTTTACCTTTCACACTATACTCGGTCCTGATGAAAAGCCAAGGATCCCTTCTGGACCAATAGGGCGTGAAACATGTCGACCCAATCCACCTCACCTGCACTCTTGACTAAACTGCATTTCCTCATTGTTGGGAAGTAATAGTTTGGCTTCTGTTTTTACTTTACCAGGTGGACCTAGGAATAAAAACCTTCTTTTATTGAGTACCACAGCGGTATTTTTAACCCACCGACTCACTAGCGCCACACACTTGCACTCACCATTACGGCGTTTTTTACTTTAAAAGATTTTTGCCAAAGAGCCCTCTCGCTGGGCCCGTGGGGCATTGCAGCGCTGATCCCACGAGAACCAAAAACGCCCAATGATCAAGTATGACATCTTCACGGGTGTGTGAGGGCAACACTTCCAAATAAGGGAACTTCCCCACCTACTTTAACATCCTTCCTGAATAACCCCCCCGCCCTCCAACTTGGCTTTAGTCGTTTTAGGAACAGCTACCCCATTGTGTTTTACAGCTCTGCCTTCTGATCATCTAGCCCTATTGGTAGTCATTTGGGATGTCTTCCCTTTGGTCATTTCAGGTTTGAGGGACTTATGCTCTTCTGCCTTGGGCTGCTGTTGTCCATGGCTGAGGCCTACCTCTGGCCGCCGGGCAGTACTGTTATGAGTCCTTAGTTAGCACCTCTTGTGCTGTTGTGTGCCCTCCCGATGATTGAAAAAGTAGAGCATGCTGTACCCATCAGTGGCATGCTGCTTACAGTTTGAGTGCCGCTGTACCCATCAGTGGCATGCTGCTTACAGTTTGAGTGCCTCCCTGCTTTCCCAGCCTCTCATGGATGGCTGGTGGGTTAAGGGTTGTCACAGGCTTTTGTTTTTTCCTTTGCAAGAGATTTGAGGGATTCTACTTGAAGGCCTTTCCATTCTATTATGGTAGTTTAGGACGGTCAATGCAGAGTTTCTCTCACGGGCCTGCTGTGCTTTGATGCATTGCCAGTCATTACTGGGTGATCAATTAAGCGTTAGGCCAGAAGATCAGATCTTTTATGGTTTTGCACCCTGCGCCTTGCCCGCTTTCCCTCATGGAGGGTAGTGAGTTGGGCCTACAAGGTGGCTTTGTTCCCATTATGGACCGGGTGGACATTGCTTCTGGGGCAATAGAATGCCCAAGTTAGCTGGTTCCATCTTTTTTCTTGTCCTATGGCCTCGTGTGCTTTTACCATTGGCTCCAGAATGGGAGCTTTGTTTGGGCTACATCCAGTTGTGGTGGTTCTACCGGGGGAAGTCAGATGCTATTTATATGCTAGATCTTGTGTCTTCTGTGTTTTCTGTTGATGTCTGTCTGTCATCAACCTTGGTGCTCTGGCTCCCAGCTGTTCCCTTTTGTTCAAAGGGCTTTTTTGACCTTTTCTCCTATTTTCTGAGGTTTCTAACGTTTTGAATTTAGTGCATTCTACTCCACTGTGTCTGCAGTCTTGTGGAAACCCTTTATTGGATGGGTCTGGATTGGGGCTTATCTTATTGCCGCTTCCAATAAGTGTTTGAGATGCACGTGTCTTACAGTCTCTGCCTACATGATACTTAACCACCGATAACTGCTGGGTGGCTCTTTTTCTTCTCTATATATTTTTCTGGTGGTTGTGTAAGTTCCCTTTGTGACCTTAACTGCTTCTAGTTTTCCTTTTCCTTCACTGTCTTCTTTGGCTATAGACTGGCTAGGACTCTGACGGATGGTTAGTCTTCCATTGTTACTGTGAGGTGCTCTCCCAATGCTCATTGTATCTGGAAGTGGTTCTTGTGTTTTGGGAGCATTTCTCTGTCCTTCTGTCTGGTTCGGGAAAGTCGTGGCTTAGAATGTAACCCTTTTCCTTCCATATTGTCTTTGTGATGACTTTTACTTTCATTGCTACTTTGTGAGAGTTGCTCAATTATGGTCCATGAGACCAGTGTCTTTTTAAGGATCTTGAGAGGCCTAAGCAAGACATACTTTAGGGGCCCCAGTCCTGAACATCTTTGCATTTTATTACCCATTTTCTGCTAACTCAAGGCCTATGATACCAAAAGATAATGAATAATGCATTAAAGGTTGAGATGGATAAATAGATTGATGTGAGATAGAGATAAATTTCACTTTTTCCAGAGGGGCCCTTGGATGGTGGGGGCCCCTGGGCAATTGACCGCTTTGCCCATGCCTTAAAACGTCTCTGCATGAGACCAATTGGTTTTAAGGGTTCAGACACTTCTGGCTTGGCGTGTTCTTATTGTATGCTATGATTTCTGTGTTACAGTTGTCAGCTAGTGTCTGTGAATTAAGGAAGCCATCCTTTGGATTCTATTCTGAACTATTTATATGGTACTGCCAGGTTTTCAGGCGTCATGTTGCAGTCTTCAGGTTGGTCTTCCGACTGCCAGGGACTAGCTATGAATGATTATGCATACATACTGTGATGATGTTTTTTTTTGTTATTTTTACCCCCGGACATTCTTCCATGAGGGATTGCTTTGGTGTACCTTTCATGAGGTGAGGAAACTGCAGGTAGAAGTATCCATCTGAAGAAAAAGTTACATCCTTTCAGTAATAATCTTTCTAATGGATGAACTACCTTAAGATTCCTCACCAAACCCACCTGCCTTCCAGGGCCGGATTGGGAATGCAAACTGGACCTGGCAATTGAGTCAGGCCTGCTGCGTGGGGGAGGGTGGTGAGTGGGGGGGGGGGGAATGCACGTAAAACACGTAGCTGCTTTTGTTACAGGGGGCCGATATTGCTATGCTGCAAAATCGGCCCCTGGTAAAAAAAAACGGACCCCCCCCCCACGGCGGCTCACTGGGGAAACGCCCGGTGCCCGCTACAGCCAGTCCGGCCCTGCTGCCTTCCTGTTCTGAGGGGGACATCATTGTTCTGACAGCACAGAACAGAGATATGTGTGTTCTCTGCATTGCTTTCACTTTGTCAGGCTGGTCTCTACTTCGAAGCGCTGGTCGATAAAAGGACTAGAACCGACATTCGAGCACTGGGTGGTGACATATGTAACTCCATAACCTCACCTCTAGGCAAGTGTCAGCCATGGTGCTACTCTCCAGCGTAGGACAGCTGTTGCTAAATTTCCAAATCCAATCTGGTGCCTGGAAAGATTCAGTGAAGAATCTGTGTTAGATAGACTATCTATGGAAAATATCGTTACTGATGGTAAAGAACCTTTTCAGCAGCACTTGAGCACTTCTGCCTCTTTCATACTCTACCCATCTTGAAAAAACTCGGGTAAGGATAAAGAGGAAAGCTGCCCAATCTAAGCCCCCATAGCCTGGTAGGCAGATCATAGTTGCCCTCGGTTTCAAACACCATGAGTCCTTTCGATAAATTAGGTATTTTTGACCAGTCTTGCCTAAAGGTTGTAGGCATCCTGATACTGGATGTAATATAACTGGCATTAGATATTTAAATAGATTGATTTCTTCCTCGGCAATGACTGGCCAACAAGTGAAAGGTGCGCCCAAAAGACCATATATGAGTTCCTCCAACTCTGATCCTGTCTTGCTGGATGTTGGTAAGCCTTTGCTTAGGTAATTGTTCAACATTATTTTCCATATCATTTTCTGTATCCAAGAGGTACTGTAGAGAGCATGGTTCACCTACCTGATTCTGGCCACATATTGCATTCAGATTTGCTTGGGCATGTGTATCTTAGAAGGCCCACTGTTCACCGCTTTTGTGAAAGGGGAGTAGAAGATCCATTCTCATTAGGGCCTGAGATTAAGGAAAAATGTTGGCACGTCTCATTTTCTTGGGTGTCTCATTGTGATTTGTGCAGAAAGTCGATAGTGAGTAAACTTGCTTTTTAAGTCCAGGCTCCTCTTCAGCCTCACCTATTGCAATCAACCCAATGGAGCAAAGCGCTTTTCAATTCGATCTAATCTACATGAAACAACACAGCCCGTCCACATTCAGTTTAATATACCCCGCAAACGCCTACTATAGTTTCTCCCGTGGAAAACAAGAACCAGAACATTTCACTGGCTGTCCAAAGAATTCTTTTTTGTCAGACGTGCTTTTGTTTCCTCCTTGTCTGCCACAGATCATAAGAAGCTAAATTGACTCCAAGGGCTCAGTGTTTCAATATTCAAGAACACTTTAAGGCAGTTTTGGAGGGAGGGGCAAAATGATTCCACCACTGGAGATGAATTATCTGGACCCGCCAGTTTTTTTCTTGATGGAACACCAGTTCAGAACTCAAATGCTTTAGCTACGATGCATTCATCAGTTTTTTTTAGTTGTACTTTTAGAACTGGCACAGGTTTCAGTGCAATTCTAAACCTCTATTGGTTCAATTTCTTCTGCCTACCAAAAAACATTAAAAAGTACCCTAGTGCACATCCTCGCTCCTCTGCAATATAGAGACAGACTTTATGCAGTCTTCAAGATAGTTTTTCAGTGCTTGAAGTTTTAGCACTGTGCTAATATTATTTTACCTGGATTGCCACAGTGGAGGTTTGTTAGATTGGTTGACAAATGCCCCCATATCCCAAAGGGTCTTACCTGCCACCAGAGGCACGTTACAGAACAGTGAACTGATACAGATCAGCAGTTGCAGTAGGTAATTCTTTGAGTGAGAGAAAGCCAATTAATAGAGTTCTTAGATGTGTAATATTTTATCCAGTAGCAGCTGGTTCAGGGAAAAGTGGTGGGGAGGACGGACGGACGAAGACCATAACAATACAAAATATAACAAACAAAAAGCAACTTAGCTGCTCCCCACTGCTTTCTGTTCCGCTCACTTGTTTGCAGCACAGGCTGAAGCTCCCAGACTCTCCTACACAATCCAGACGCTGCCTTAAAGCTGCTGGCAGCATGAGAGAAGCATCTGGATTGGCCTGAGTGGCCTGAATTTGCGCTCTCAGAGAGACTGAGAGCCTGTGCCTGCTGTCTTCAACCCGCCAACGCAGCTCGGGTTGGAGACATCTCAGTGCAGTGTGCATCTCGGTTTGGCCGTTCTAAGACGGCCGGCCAAACCCACATGCGCACTTGTAGCAGTGCCCATCATTCCTCCATGAGTCGGCACGTTGGCCCCGCGACTCCGCACTGCCAAAGGAAAATAAAATGATAATAAACCTGTTTTATTAGCATTTAATTTTCAAGTTTTGCATCTACTGGCAAGGGGGGGGCGAAGCTCCTACACCATAACGGAGGAGTCGTCGCTGATTTTACCTTCCGATTGAGGAGTTTCTGAGTCTTAAGATATATTTAAGAGTATGAGAAAGGGTTGCTGAAATTCAGGCCAGATCAAGAATCTCAGTTATTTATTTTGAATGTCAGACATTAGAGAGCAGTGTCGTCAATGACAATGGCTAGGTGGATGAGAGCAGTAGTGCAGGAATCTGGAGTGGATTTAAGTAGGTTCAATTCAGTTCTAAGGGCCATAGCAAGTAAGGTGATTCCTTTGGGAGGAAAATTGTAGGAAATTCGAGAGTGGCTGATTGGTCGAATGCAGGAGTGTTTGCAAAGTTTTACTAAAGACCAGTGGAGCACATAGCAAGTGCTGTATTGTGGGGCTTTGAACATGCATATTGCTAGCCTCTGCTCTTGCAATAAAATAACAGTTCTCCAAGTTTTAGTGACAGGAGAATCTAGATTTTAATAGAAACACAGAAGCTAGTATTACCCCCCCTTAAATAAGTTAAAAAAAATATTTTAGGGCAAGTGTTCCCTCTCGCCATACGTCACCTTCACGGAAACCTGGACCAACGCCTCCTCCGCACCCGACATCGCCACTGCCATTCCTGACGGATACAAGATCCAGAGGAAGGACCGCCCCAACAGCACAGGAGGAGGACTCGCCATTGCACACAAGAACTCCCTCCGACTCTCCACCTCCAGCACGAGCGACTCCCCATCCACCACCGAACACCTTCACTTCCAGATCCAGACCAGCCCTAGAACAACGCTTCGTGGCACCCTCGCCTACAGACCCCCGGGGCCTCGCGCTTCATTCACCACTACCATCGCCGACCTCATCGCACCCCACGCCATCGCCTCCATGGACTGCATACTCATCGGAGACCTGAACTTCCACCTCGACAACCTCAGCGACCCCCAACTCCGCCACCCTCCTGGACAACCTCGCCAACATCGGACTGAAACAGCTCATCACCACCCCTACCCACAAGGCAGGACACACCGTTGACCCCATCTTCGCAGCAGGGAACAACATCTGCTTCAGCCACGCCACGCAGCCCCTCTGGACGGACCACCACTGCGTACACTTCCCATCCAACACTGCTTCCGCTCACAAACCCACTCCACGCCCACCGTGAAGGAACTGGAGCAAGGTCACAGAGGAGCACCTCATCTCCACCCTCATCCACGAATACCCCCCGCCTTGACCGATGCCAACTCTGCAGCCAAGGAACTAAACCGCTGGATCACCAACTGCGCATACAAGCTCGCACCCCTCCACAATCCCGACAGACGACGCCCCTTGAAGTCCACCTGGTTCACCACCGACCTCCAAGAAGCCAGACGCAGCTGCAGACGTCTCGAAAAACGATGGAGAAATAGCAAAACCACCAAAGACCAAACCTCATACAAGAACGGCATGACAGAATACCACCAACTCATAAGATCCACCAAAAGAACCTTCATCCGGAACAAAATCCTCACCAACTCCAGCAACTCGAAGGAACTCTTCAGCCTCATCCAGCAATTCAACAAACCCCCCAGCGAAGCCACAGACGTCACATACTTCCAGGACCACTGCAACAAGCTCGGCTCCTACTTCCGCCTGAAAATCAAGGCCCTCTACAACAACTTCAGCGAACAGACTCCAGAAACCACCCTTCTCCCCAGCGACGACAGCCAGCCCACCATCACCGCCTGGACCCCGGTCACCACCAAAGATACCACCACGACCATGAAGAGCACTCACTCAGGAGCCCCCATGGACCCCTGCCCGCCGCACATCTTCCACAGAGCCACCGCAGCCATAGCACCCGAGCTACGACTCACCATCAACGCCACCTTCGAATCCGGCACTTTCCCCGATGACTGGAAACACGCAGAAGCCAAGACCCTCCTCAAGAAACCCTCTGCAGACCCCACGGACCTGAAAAACTACCGACCCATCTCTCTCCTTCCCTTTGCTGCCAAAGTCACAGAGAAGATCGTCAACAGCCAGCTGACAAACTTCATCGAAGAGAACGCCATCCTCAACTCTTCCCAATCCGGATTCCGCAGTAACCACAGCACTGAGACCGCCCTCCTCGCCGCCACAGACGACATCCGCACGCTCCTCGACCAAGGCCAAACCGTGGCCCTCATCCTTCTATACCTCTCCGCAGCCTTCAATACCGTTACCCACTGCACTCTCACAGCCAGACTCCATGACGTCGGCATACAGGGAACTGCCCTTGACTGGCTCCACTCCTTTCCTTTCCGAACCCACAGAGATCAACTGCGGAGTACCCCAAGGATCATCGCTCAGTCCCATGCTCTTCAACATCTACATGGCCCCCCTCGTTGCCATCGTCAGACAGCATGGACTCAGCATAGTCCTATGCCGACAACACCCAGCTCATCCTCTCCCTCACGAAGGACCCCGAAGCCACCAGACTCAGCTGCCAGGAAGGAATGAACGACGTCGCAACTTGGATGAGCAGCAGCTGCCTGAACCTCAACTTGAATAAGACAGAAGTCCTCGTCCTCGGACCCACCCCCTCAGCCTGGGACAACACCTGGTGGCCCACCGCCCTCGGCAACCCGCCCACCCCCACGGACCAAACCCGGAACCTCGGCATCATACTCGACTCCTCCCTCACCATGACCTGCCAGATCAATGCTGTCACCTCCACCTGCTTCAACACCCTCCCCATCCTTCGCATGACCTTCAAGTGGATCCCCCCGAAGCCAGAAGGACCGTCACCCACGCACTCATAACAAGCAGACTGGACTACGGAAACGCCCTCTATGCTGGAATCAACAAATCCCTGCTACGCAAACTCCAGACCATCCAGAACACCGCGGCCAGACTTGTCCTTGGCATCCCACGACATGAGCACATCACCCAACACATGCAAGACCTCCACTGGCTCCCCGTCGAGAAGAGCGTAACCTTCAAGCTACTCAACCATGCCCACAAATCTCTCCACAACACCGGACCCAAATACCTCAATGAAAGAGTCTCCTTCCACGTACCCAAAAGAAACCTCCGCTCTGCCAACCTCGCCCTAGCAGAAACTCCGCGCATCCGCAGATCCAGAGCGGGTGGAAGAGCCTTCTCCTACATCGCGGCTAAGGCCTGGAACAAGCTCCCGGTCAACATCAGATGCTCCCCTACCCTGCACACCTTCAGGAAAAGCCTCAAGACCTGGCTTTTTGTCTAACTCGGAGCTGCACCCCCCCGCGCCTTGAGACCCTCACGGGTGAGTAGCATGCTTTAAAATTCCCTGATTGATTGAGTGTTCGAGCATTTAAAGAGGGTGAATGTTGAACAGCAGGGTTGTTATGCGTCAACAAGAAGGATTCTAAATCCATAGCTGCAAGTATTTATGTTTTGTAGTGGGAAAAGTGTGTATAAGAAACACAAACATTTTCTCATATTATATATATATATGTGTGTGTGTGTGTGTGTGTGTGTGTGTATATATATATATATTTATATATATATAAATACACACACACACACACATATAGAGTTAGGGGCCTCTAAATTAGAACAAAAATACACCGCATACAGATACAGAAACGTTGGAGGGGACAAACTCGTTTGGAATGATCCTGGGCTACAGCAGACAGGAGAAAACCACAACAAAGATTATCAAAAGAAATTGGCCCTTGGTACTTAATGATCCTGTTATAGGCCATCTACTCCCAGTAAATTTGCCCATCACGTATAGCAGAGCTCCTTCCATGAAAAATTTCCTGGTAAAAAACAATCCTGAGAACCAAACAGGGTCTTCAATGCTGGCCCAACGCAAGGGTTTCTACAAATGCAAGGTGTGCAAAGCCTGCCAATTTGGCATAAATAAAACATCTTTTGTGATCCCATTCGGCAACCAGGAGCGAGCCATAACCAAGTCGCTTACGTGTAGGACAGACCATGCAATTTATGTGCTGGAGTGCCCCTGTGGCCTGAGGTATATAGGTAGTACCAAGCTTCAGGCTCACAAAAGGGTACTCCAGCACATTCGGTCCATCAGAAATCAAGACCCAAAGTATCCTGTAGCCAGACACTTTGGTGAATTACATAAAGCTGATCCCAATGGTCTCTTATATTATCTAACGGACTCTGTCCCACACAATAAGAGAAGAGGAAACAGGGAGAGAACCCTACGCAGGTTAGAGACCAGATATATTTTGGAGTTGGACTCCAAGTTTCCTGGGGGTTTGAATACCACGGAAGACCTCTATACATGCCTGTGAAGCATAATATCGGGTGGATCATTTAGTCTCTAATATTGAATGACGCAGTACAGACTAAAAAACAATGTACATACTTAGATCTTATACACACAAACGCATTCTCGTACCCAGAACAAGACCGCCCCCCTGAGCATACACACAGTAGTTTTAAACTTTTTTAGCTTTTTATCACTTGGGGTATAGTTTACATATGCACTTTTACATGTTACAGCACAAGCACTTTCATCTGTCAGGAGAGGTATCAACATTTGTTTACATCAAAATTCAACTGCTTGCGATATTTGCACAATCCTAGGATAACATAATTTGCACAATGGATTTTAAATATTTATTTGATACATTGAACAAGTTTTGTTATTGTATTTATACATGTACTGTTAGCAATTATTTTCACAATCTGTATTTTACTGAAATTGCACAAGTGGTTTTAAAACAGACATATAATCCTTAAAACCAATATGGTTATTGTATTTATACATGGATTTTATAATGATTTGTGGCGTTTTATGTAAATCCACGATGCTAAAATGTCAAAAATGACAACAATGATAACTGTGCACTAATGCAGCGAACAAACCAAATGTTGTAGGAACAAACATAGTTTTAAAATACTTAGAAAACCAATCTGACTTGGTTTTCAGAATTGAATTATTGTAAAAACTTAAATACAAAAATATCAAAATTTGGTATTTTATCTATGTCCATG
Organism: Calotriton arnoldi; assembly: GCA_963921515.1. Lineage (NCBI taxonomy): Eukaryota > Metazoa > Chordata > Amphibia > Caudata > Salamandridae > Calotriton > Calotriton arnoldi. The sequence goes on from CAWUFW010009631.1 coordinate 756,492, forward strand.
ACCAGTATTTAACATGTACTTATCACTTTAAGAAATGGGTATAAAAATGGTATAAAAAGCAAAATAAGAGCTGTGTAGCGCGTCATGTGATCAAGGCCCCTCGGGGCTGAAACGCGTAATGGCCGACTTGCATATGGAGTAATAAAGAAATTTTGCTGCACTTATTTGTTGGTCAGTGCTCCTATCCTTACAGAAGAACCATGGTTTGGAGTGTTTCCTGAGATATATATATCAAAGGTTACAGGGACATTGTAGTTGGATTCAGATTTTACACACACAAAACCATAGAAATTCACCAGTTATAGTTATACTTATTACAATAAATGATAACTCGTGCCCTAAGGTGACTACAACTCGCGCCCCTGTCATGCACAGTTTTCTCATCAATAAATTTACGGCAAATGTTGCAGTGATATTATCAGTGATGTCATAGAAGATGTCATGACTGATGTAACATGTGGGGTAATTAGCAGTGCAATGCGAGGGCGCAGTCATAGTTACATTAGGACATGAGTTATAGTTTCAGCTGCGCACTGTGAGGAGTTGGCCACAGGGCCTGGCCTGTGGCCAGGACCTGAAGCTAACCACATGCTGCCCACGGCCTTCGGCTGTGCACAGCAGGAGGTTGGCTGCAGGATCTGGCCTGTGATTGCTCTCGCTTGGCGGGAGCCTTGAAATTGTTCGCGTCAAGTGAGAAAAAACACAGGTTCCCCTGCCCGCACCAGTGGGAGCAGGTAAACTGTTGTGTCCGAGGGGTGGGCACCCTGGGACATAGCAGTAGCCAGCCATGAGGGATGGAGCCCCAAGGGCCATTAATGTCTCTGGGAGGGGGGCCGCGCAGCCCCCTCCCCTTTTTTTGGACCCAACTGGGCCCCATGCATTGGTGGTCCCCGCGGCCCTTGCCCCATTTTCACTTTTGGTCGGGCCCCGGAGGGTGAGGACCCTGGTGCCAAAATCAGCATGGGAGAAGGGCAAAGTGGCACTCCAGCCCATTATCACATGCTCCCAAGGCCCAGGGGATGTGGTCCGCGGGGCCAAAATCAGCCTGGGAGGGAGACTGCCTACCCCCCTGCCCATTTTCATATGCGGCCTGGGGGTCAGGGTATTCATACCCTGCTCCCTGATTCATGTGGTGGCAGCCAATCAGATCTCATTTTGAGATCTCTGGGATCCGCGGACCCTCCACATACCTAGATATTTGTAAATCTTTTTATTTTAATAACTCCAAAACAGCTGAACAGATTTACACCAAATTACAAAAAGCACTCTTTGTGGACCAAGATCTAACTTTCTGCCAAATTTGGTGAAATTCCGTTCAGCAGTTCGGGCTGTAGTCGTGTCTAAAATTCCTATAGGAAATTGCATGGGAAAAGCGTGTTTTGGGACCCTCCCTTTTTCTCGGCCCCAGCTTGATGAATCACCCTGAAAGTTTCCAAACAGCTGAAGTGATTGACATACTATTTTTGAGAATTTCGTGAAGATTTGTCGAACGGTGCCAAAGTTATTAGCAACAAAAAAAATGATTCAGCTATCAAAACAAGGTCTAACTGGAACTACCTACTGGTGACATATATATATGTGCGTATGTATATGTATATATATATATATATATTACCTACTGGTGGTCGCCAGTAGGTAGTTATAGTTAGGACCCCGTTTCCATAGGAAAAGCATTTTTTGATGTGCTTATAACTTTGGCGTCATTTGACGAATCTTTACGAAATTTTCCAAAAGTTCCTCTTTTCCTAGGGGACATACCGGACGAGGACTGGAGGGAGGCATTGGCATCTCCCAGGGAGGTAGCCATCCGATCCCGCTTTAAGCTTATACAATTTAAAGTCCTTCATAGGGCATATTACACCTCCACGGCTCTAGTCAAAATGGGTTTAATTACCTCCCCACTCTGTCCTCGTGACTGCGGCTCCTTGGGTACCTTCCTACATCAGTGGTGGGACTGTCCGATTCTCCAACACTATTGGACTGAGGTTCTATCTACCATGTCCCGAATATGTCAGAAATTGATAGTGCCCGCCCCTAGGCTCTGTCTCCTGAACATTTGGGATGCCACCGATCTTAACCGTATCGAACAACTGTGGGTCTCCTTAGGCTGTATTGTTGCAAAACGAAATATTGCCAGAACATGGAAGCGGGGAGTAATACCAAAACGCTCAGACTGGGCTGGGGACATGGACTGGTGCATGCAGGCCGAAAGGGTGATATATGAAAGTAGAGGCTGCCCAGGAAAATGGACAAAGATGTGGGGCCCTTGGAACGAAGATAGAGGATTTCTATGTACCCCCTTTACTGCTGACGCCACATACAATGTGGACAGGGAGTCACCTTAACGATTATTGTCATTGTGTGCTCGTATAGTCACTGTTGTAATTTTTTTTCCTTCTTTAGTCGTATATGTGATATGTTTATCCTAGATGATGTGCTAATCCTGGAGATTGCTCCTTTTTAGTTTGTTTTCTTTGCTGTAATGTTGGTTTATGTTTTCTCAATAAAAAGGATTTATAAAAAAAAAAAAAAGTTCCTCTCTTCAGGTTAGCTCCTATCCTAAAAGTTTGGGGGGATTCGTCAAGGGGGGCTAAGAAAAAGGGGGTCCCAAAACGTGTTTTCTCCATGCAATTTCCATAGGAAACTTTAGACAAGGCTACAGGTCAAACTGCTGAACGGAATTACGCCAAATTTGGCACAGAGAAAGGTCTTGGTCCAGAAAGCACGCTTTTGTTTAAATCGGGTAAATCCGTTCAGTAGTTTTAGAGAAATATCAAATTTTCCAAATATCGATATTTAAGAATTCTGACATCTGATTGGCTGAAGCGGCACGAGCTTGCGGCTCATTGGCTGCGCACTGTTGAAACTAGGAAGTGATGGCAGCCATTTTGTGATTCAGTCCGTCAGCTCACAACTCTCCCTCTACAAGGCATCAGGTCCGTAGTTCTAGCTCTGCGAGGCAACACTAAAAATATACCGCAGCTCTGTCTGTGCGAGATACCCCTTTCACGGTCCCTCTCCCCACATCACCAGCTCGCGGCTATGCCTTTAGAAGCCAGTCCGTCGGCTCGCAGCTCTGCGACTGCGAGCTGTGAGCCATTTTGTGACTCAGTCTGTCAGCTCGCATCTCTCCCTCTAAAAGGCATCGGATCCGTAGTTCTACCTCTGCGAGGCAATACTGAAAATATCCCGCAGGTCTGTCTGTCTGCGAGATACTCCTTTTATGCTCCCTCTCCCCACATCATCAGCTCGCGGCTATGCCTTTAGAAGCCAGTCCGTCAGCTCGCAGCTCTGTGTCTGCGAGCCGTCGGGCCCGCAGCTCTACCTCTGTGAGCCACCTCGTTAGCTCGTAGCTGTGTCTGTGCTAGCAGGCCCGTCGGCCCGTTACTCTCCCTCTGCGAGTTAGCCCGTCGGGTTGCAGCTCGGAGGGATCGCAGCTGTATCTCTGCGAGCCAGCCCGTTAACAGATAGCTGTGTGTCTGCTAGCAGGCCTGTTTGCCCGTTGGTCTCCCTCTGCGAGTCAGGCCACAGCTCTCCCTCTGCGAGCCAGTACGGTGCTGTGCTTTTGCGAGCCAACGGCTCGTAGGTCTCCCTCTGCGAGCTGAGCCCACGGGCCGCAGCTCTTCCTCTGCGAGCCTGCCCGACGGCCCGCAGGTGTCCCTCTGCTAGCCGAACCGCAGCTGACACTCTGCGAGCCGAAATTGGGAATATAAGGCGGCTCCTAAAAGAGACCTTGTGTTTATTAGTTGGAGCTACATGTAAGTGCGAATGCACAGCTTCAGGTTAATCAGGAAAACTCGGTTTCCCTCATCTGTGAAGTGTACTCCATCACTTCTGTAGATATCAGCCATATCAAAACGTATGTTGTTGTTGTAAATCGACCCCATTCTATGGTCTCTGAGGTATGCAGACACAGCTTTGTTGACATTCTTCCTAGATTTTTCAATCTTATGACAAAATTGGTTTGACCATTTCCACTTCTGTCTTTGGCATATATTGGAATATACAAAGACAGTTTGAGGCAAAAGTAACATCAATTGTCCAAAGGTGTCCTTCATAAGCATTTCCAAACCTAGCCCAGTCAATGTGCCCAGGTGGTTACCACCACAGTGCACAATCATGAGATCAGGGTGTTGGAGATGCAAACAGGTTTTAACCAAAGGGAGCAATTGGTGCCACTTGAATCCTCTCTGTGCAAACCATTTAATGTGCACATTTTGTAAACCTAGGTCTAAGTCAATACGCTCTGTTCTGCATACCTCTTGCACCAGAAAACATAGCTATGTCCTACAATCCACACTAGCATTTTGAAGGTATGGCTAGAAGATATGGATAAATGTCTGTAGCTCATGCAGTCTGTTCGTAGAATAAGAGATATGTTTAAACATGGGGAACTACTTTTTTTTTTTACATACAAAACGTTAACCGATTGGGAGATGAAATGTATTGTGTCCTAAAAGTAGGGTGTATATTAGTTTTGATGAAAAGCATCTTAGTGATTGGTTAATAAAAAGCAGTTTATAAGTGGAGTACATATCATAGGATGAAATTTGCTCAGCTCAACCACACCTGCTAATTGTATTTGGAAGGTGCAGTTCAAACTTGAAAGAATGGTGAACTTTTGACCTCCACGTGCCGTTAAATGTTGGAGAAAATGTTGCAACAAAAAAAATATCAGTTGGTTTAAAAAAATTATGAACTTTTAACCTGCACGTGTCGTGAGAATGTTCTAGAAAGTGTTGATACAATACATTGAACTTTTCACCTGTATGTGTCCTTAAAAAAACTGTTTATATGGAAAGTTCAAAAATAACCAATAAAGAGAGGTTTTGCAATCAAAAAAAAAAGGAACTATTCTGATTTGTTCTTTACATGTATTTATGTGTGGAGCAACAGGGAAATTGTACCATTACTGGTTCCATTCTTGATGAAAGCGGTGCATTACATGTACTGTGTGACAAGAAAAGAATTGCATGCGTTTGTGACATTTGAAGTCTGCATACCAACTACGAAGGTAAATTAGAAATTAAGAAGGTGGTATGTGTTTTGTACTAGTGGTTAAGTATTTGCAGATGATATTTTTAACTTTGAAAGTATTTTTTTATTTCTAAATAACATAGTGTTAGTAAAGTCTGGTGTTTTATTGGTTCTAAAATATGCATAATGTGTAACTAGTTGTTAAAAAAGTACTTTATATGTGTAGGAGTTTCTACAAAGAAAAAGTGCAAGTTGTTATCTGTAAGATCGTGGCCATATTCTCATAGACGAGCGATAACATTATCACCGCTTTAGCGGCACTCTCCTGCCGCTAGAAGCGGCGATAATGTTATCGCCATTCTTGTGAATATAGCCCTGTATGGGTTTAAATCGAGTGTAGCATTAATTTCGATTTGCATATCTATTCCAGCGAGATAAAACAGAATGTCGCACGTTTGGAAATTATGCTCAGTCTGGAAATAGTGGAGAAGGGTGACAGTAGAAAAATTCATGTTATTAAGTTAACAGAGATAGAAAAAAAGAAGAAAAGTTATGTGCCTCATTTTTTTCACTGAGAGGTAGATTTCAATGTCAGTCAAGGCTGGTGTGGTACTACGAGGCTTTGCATTTGGGTGTTCTTAGGAAATCTAAGTTGTTAGGGAGCGTTTCTTCCAGAAGTCATTTTTTTTACATATGTGAGAGATAAAAATTAAATGAAAATGTTATTTGTATATTTTCTGTACGATTTTGTCTACAGTGGTAAAGTAAATGTGATTATTAGTGATAGTAATTCTCACGGTGTGTTCCTTCTGCTGAATATACGCAGGCGCTTAAGTGGTCCGAGTGTTAGCATTGTAGTAGGCCCGCCACCCTTTAAGAGAGCCGCCAATTTTTCATCCCAGTTAAAGCTGTTAATATACGTATAGTAAATGGACGATACATGTAAAGTTTGGAATTGCACCTTCATTTACTCTGGCTACCTTGCACCACCATTTTGTGCCCCAGCAGTACATTGTTTATAAAAAATAATCTAATACAGCTTTTTGTATTATAAAAATAGCACTTTATTGGTTTATTGGCAGATTGGTAGAATGTGTACTATATAAAGAATGTTGCAATCAGTTTCAATGGTATAGAAATGCACTGTATTATGTAGGAAATATTACATATGCAAAAACAACAGTTGATGGACAGAATGCAGAACAATGTCAGACATTCACCCCAGTACAGAGATCTGGGCCTAAATCCATCGCTTTTTTGCTCACTATGCCATTCCAGTTTGGACCCAGCCATATGCAAATCAGCCTTGACCTCTGTGCCTCATGGAAACAGTCCAGCCCGAACTGCCAAGCCAGGTCCTTCCTGGACTGGAAACAAGCATCCTAGGACCGGCTCTCCGGGTTTCACCCTCTTCAGCCAGGATAGCTTGATTCCAGTGGCATGGAGACACGGACGCACGTCTGGGCATACCCGCCCCACTCGGGGTGACAAATGCAAAAACAACAGTTGATGGACAGAATGCAGAACAATGTCAGACATTCACCTCCAGTGCACAGAGATCTGGGCCCAAATCCATCGCTGGCAGTTCGGGCTGGACTGTTCCCATGAGGCACAGGGTCAAGACTGATTTGCATAATGGCCAGGTCTAAACTGGGGTGGCACAGAGCAAAAGAATGATGGATTTAACCCAGATCTCTTGACTGGGGGTGAATGTTTTGATTTGTTCTGCATTCCGTCCATCAATTGTGTGTCTTTGCTTTCTCGCCCTAAGTGCGCCAGGCATGCCCAGACGTGGGGCCTGGGCTCACTGTGCCACTGGAATCAAGCTATCCTGGCTGAAGAGGGGTGAAACCCCGAAACCGGTCCTAGGATGCTTGTTTCCCGGTCCAGGAGTGACCTGGCGTGGCAGTTCGGGCTGGACTGTTCCCATGAGGCACAGGGTCAAGACTGATTTGCATATGGGCAGGCTCCAAACTGTGGTGGCATGGTGAGCAAAAGAATGATGGATTTAACCCAGATCTCTTTGACTGGGGGTGGAATGTTTTGATTTGTTCTGCATTCCGTCCATCAATTGTGTGTCTTTTGCTTTCTCGCTCTAAGTGCGCCAGGCATGCCCAGACGTGGGTCCTGGGCTCACTGTGCCACTGGGAATCAAGCTATCCTGGCTGAAGAGGGGTGAAACCCAAACCGGTCCTAGGATGCTTGTTTCCGGTCCAGGGAGGACCTGGCTTGGCAGTTCGGGCTGGACTGTTCCTCATGAGGCACAGGGTCAAGACTGATTTGCATATGGCCAGGTCTAAACTGGGGTGGCATGGTGAGCAAAAGAATGATGGATTTAACCCAGATCTCTTGACTGGGGTGAATGTTTTGATTTGTTCTGGCATTCCGTCCATCAATTGTGTGTCTTTTGAAATATTACATATGCATAGGTTGTGATGTCATTTTTTACTGTAAGGTACATTTGAGTATAAGTGAAAACAGGTGATATACTGCAAACCTGCCTCAGAATGTGCACAGATTACATAGAGAGTAAATGGACAAAGTAAACGTCACGTTGCTTTGTGTATGTATGCATGGTTTGAATCTATTTGATGATACTTTAAGACATAATCTAAAACACTATTTCTGCTTTACAAATTGGGGTACAGTGCACAGTTAGTAGTTAGTGACTAGATGCTGGGTAAAGGCATTATTTATTGCCTGCTCGTATTTAAACATAGGGGTGCAGAGGGCGCTTTACAAGAGATATTTTATAAATGTGTGAGATAAAAACTATTAAAAATAAGTTCTTTTGCAAATTTGCTCATTACATTTTTTCACACTAGTAAACTAACTGCGATTATAAGTGATGAAAATTGTTAGGTGTGTCTCTGTGCTGAATAGTATACGAGGACTTTAAGTGGACTGGGTGTTACCGGTGCTGGAACACTCGCTACTTCTTTTAGACACTCCGTGATTTTTTCATCCCACTTAAAACCCTAAATATAACGATATTAAAGGAACGGCATAACAAAAAAGTTTAGGATTACACCTCCTGCTTTCTCTCTCTAGTGTGTCAGTCCCATTTGAGCCTGCACCAAGCATTTGAAAAAAATGAAGTAAGAGCTTTAATTAGTAAGGGAGAATAGCACTTATACACTTTGATGTGGCATGTTCATGGGATCTGTAGTGTGAAGAAAAGGTCGTAATTCAGTCTCTAACGGTACAAAAGTGGACGTAAGCCTGTGTGAAAGATTACATGGTTTTAGGAGTAAGTGTATAGAGGGCACAAATAAGCAGTATAGCTTGTTGCGTGTGTAAACGAGCATGTAGTTTTGTAAATCATGATGCGGCGTATACATTCGTGCAGCACAAGGCACACTCACAATGACTCCTGGAACATGGTCCCTGAATGCCTTGGGCACACTGCAGCACACATCCAAACGCCAAGTAGGCCCCCATCCACAATGTCAGCACAGAGTGCCTCTCATCACCAATATCACAATCTCACTACCTTGCATATATGCTGGAATCCAGCAAACCAGCAAGATCCGTGACCTATACACTGACTCATGCATGGAACACTGCATTCTCGGATAGCATATAGCAGCTGGGCAAAGAAACGACATGGCTCATCGGGCGACTTGGACGGAGCCAAGTGCGGATCACATCCTCAAAGGAGCAGGTCACACTCCGACGTGTCCGCACAGCAACCACAACCCATGGGCCTTAGCAATACACGCAGCAGACCAACAATGCCACCAGGCCACAAAATAAGTCCGCGAGCACACATCACCCAAGCCAAAAGCAAAACAGGCTCCTCGGGAAAGTGCTAACACAATCCAAAGGCACCCCCTGGCCTCTGGTGGAGGGAGGTCATACACAAATCAGAGCTGCAGGGGCAATCCACCCACAATGCACAGCACACACATAGCAACTACAGAACAATGCAGCAATGAAGGCAATGTGGTACAAAACCCCCTCATACGGGGCCCCAGTGTCCGGTGTGTATGGCGGGGTGATGGATGGCGACATGCGCAGCCTCTGACACATCAGACTGCGTAGGGTGATGGGGACTGCATCACATGTCGCCCAGCACCTATGCAGATGGGGGCCGTACAAGAGTCTGACCTGCTAGAGGCGGAGCTCGCCAAAGGGATACACCAACATTGCACGCGAGCGAGCCAGTGTCTTTCCCTGCCTGGGAACGTAGGCTCATTGTGGCACACGGAAAGTGGACAATCTCACAACACACCCTACAGACACTCAGTGAAGTGGCATAGCTTTATTGCGCATGTGCGTGTCAGCACGGATCGAGGCAAATGATACAACAGGCAACGGACAGCTGGTTAAGACACTTTACATGCAGCATGGGCAAGGTTGGGTCGAGGGGCAGATGATGTTGGGGGTCAAATGGGACAAGATTGATCACATATGGCAACGCCTCACAGCCTCCACTCCTGCCTTGCTGGACGAGCCGCGTGTTGCTCGGCGCCTGCACGGTGCTCCTGTGTGAGGGGGCAACACTGACTGCACGTGGGGTCTGCATGGTGCTCTGGCTCCGGGTGCGGCAATTGGTCTGCCCCGCTCGACAGTGATCAGGTGTGAGGGGTCCGCGAGCAGGTTCGCATGCCTGGCTACATCGCGCATGTGTGTGCTCTCACCTAGCAGTGGTGGCCACCAATTGGCTCGCGTTACAAACGAGCGCCGTAGTCGTGTTGACTTCATGGGACTCTGCGTCGCTGGCTTTGGACAGGTGTGAAGTCGCACACGCGTTATCTCCACGCACATGCATCCAGGAGCCCGACCAAGGGAGACGTGTCCTCTGTTTTGGTGGGTTAGCGTGAGCAATTCCCACTGTGCAACAAGTTGCTGGGCCATGCTGTTGGGCCATGTGCTAAAACAGGATGTGGGCTGCAGGTACGTAGTTACTCGCCCATGAATGCCTGTGGCAGCTTCACGTGTGCAATGTGTCTCAATAGGTATGTCGTTGTTCATGTTCATAGGACACACCAGGTGAGCCAACACGGCCAGGGGTGGCCCGGCAGGTGTGTTTCAGCTTCCACGCCGTGTCGCCGCATCCGCAACACAGCCCAATAGGGAGCGCCTCGATGTGGCCACTGCAGATCGAGAAATTGTGCCATCTCCTGTGCACACTCAAACTAGGCTACACGCTACAGGCGAGCAAGGCCACATCCCACGCACGGCTGTCTCGGTTACACTCCTGTTCGCGATCCAACAGGGGGCGTAACACATGTCATAGTCCAACCCACTCGGCCAGCTGTAGCTGATAGGCAGAGATCCATGTGGACACCCGAATGTGCACATGTTCGACAGTGGAACCAGGGTCAGGGATTGCAGTGTGACGTGGGCAACGTGGAAGCTGAGCCTGTAATCTGATCCTCAGCACGACCAGTGGCAGTGCGCCCAGTAAATGCAGCATGCGTGCAACGGTACTGTCCCGCGTGACAGGTGCTGTGCATATGCCCGGCATGGCCTGCCATTGCGTTGGTGCGTCTCCGTGAACAGCAGCACCTTCTGGACCACGGCATGTGGTGTGAGGATATGCCACAGCTCTGAGCAATAATTTGAATGTGTGTGCAACGTCGTGGGACATGGGTTGCTGCTGCTCATGGGTGTCAAGGCCCTCTCCCATGCGGGGGTACCAGTAAACAGCAAGCGTGTGTAGGCTTTCAGGTGTGTGGGCTGCGGAGGAGCTTGATTATCGTCAAGGTCATGTGGCGGTGGGAGTCCTCCCCGCCATCTGCCACTGGGTGATCTCGACTGCAGGTGCTCCTGCGTGCCTGGGTCCAAGGTCAGAGGCAGGTGTCCTCCCCGCCTCTGCACTGGGACAATGGGTGCTTCATCCCTGATGTTTATCCCACTTACTACTTCTCGCTTTGGGAATGTGATGTGGCTTTGGCGCTAAGAGATTGGGACACCAGCCTTGGGCCCATGGTGCACGGACGCGCGCTTGGCACACACATGCTGGCATGTGGAGCCAGGTGCCCGGTGCGGCCTGGGAGTGCCGCCTGCTTGTGCCATCTCACTCCGCCTCTCTCCCCGCCGCCCCTCTGTTCTCTGGGCTTTGTTGCGCAGATGGCACACCATCTTGTCTTTGACTCGGCTCCACTGGGCCAAAAGGCACGGATCGTCCAGTGGGAGCAGCTTGTGCTCAATCCTAGGGGTTGTTTCGCTTTGCTCTATGTGGTGTTTTGTGTTGCAGTGGCTGCACTGCTGTGTTGACTGATTCTCCACTTTCTGCGTCACGCATGTATGTTTATTTTGCTGCTTGCGCGAGCGATCAGTGTGATGCCT
>CAWUFW010009632.1:600000-767759 GCA_963921515.1 Calotriton arnoldi
TGGAAAAGTGCGAAAAATTGTGCTTTTTCAGATAGATTAATAGGAGCTTAGAATCCTCTGTTCTCCTGAAGGCTTTGGCACAGGCAGGTCCTCTACCGTGCTTCTGGTTAAGAAACCACCTACAGTCATTGAGTAGCCTGGAAGATGCTCTGCTACCGGTCAGGCGCGCCCCCCACAATTCGAGGACGGGGCGCCATCAGTCGCGAACACGGACAGTAACCCACCTTCCGAAGGAAGTCCGGACTTTGGAATGTCAAGCAGGGTGTGACGCCATCATGAGACGCCGAAGGTTCAAGCAGCATTTAAACCCGTCACGTCCCTGGAGCGGCCCTCTTTTGCCCCCTTCATCGCGTCAATGCTACCCATGCCCCCGCTGGAGGATCAGCACTCTGATATCGCAAAGTAAGATGGCGCACAGCCCAGCACACTCCCACTATGGCTCGTCTATGAAAGGAATGGTCAAAAGACCACATGTTCTTGTGCAAAAGCCCTGAACCTGGTTTGCACTGTCATAAGAAAGGGTGGTGTAAGAAAGTGTTGATACAAGCACTAAGATGAATGAATGAATCATTGGTGTTTGAGTGCTGTGCTACCCTTATGAGGGTGTCCTGGTGCTGCATTGTCAGTAAAAAGGTTGCTTTACATGGCACAGAGGCAAAGTTTTAAGTGCAAGTAATTGGTGTGTGCCCATAGGTCACGAGGAAGGGTGCTTCAGTGCTTAGAAACACTGAATTTACTCTGATTACTCCGGTGTAATTGAACGTCTGCCCAGGCCTACTAAAATACCAGCTATGAAAGTGGGAGGAGACAAGCAGCTAATGAGGGGTTGAACATAAACATGTTCCACGCGAAATAAAAATCATAAAACTGCAAACTATCCCTATTTCTCAAAAAAGCTAAAACAGTAGTGGAGGAAGTAGATGCTTTTGTTAGACTTGTTGAGTCACCCATGTGGCTTTTGGCTGGTTTTGGGCCCCCACTGTCCTGTTGTAAGATACCTTAGATGTATTTGTACAGAGCACATTCTGCCATAGATATGATTTGCAGTGCTGTCTGGGTCTGGTGCGTTCTCCTCCTGTTGTTGTAGATTCTCATAGAGCCCGGAGTCTCGTTGGGTTTATGAGCTTTAATGTCAGCAGTGTTTTGGGGATTCTGTGGTTTTGCACAACAGGTGTGCTTTTATAATCAGTAGGTGAATGGTAAGGAAAGAAATTAATTTGTCCGGGGGTCTTCAAGGTGTTTAGGTGTTCTCTCGGTTATCTGGCTAGCTTGTTGCCTGATACATTGTTGTGTGTGCATTAACTGGAGTTTGTGTGGGGTCTTGAAGTGCATCCATGGCCTATCTGGACTCTGTTGGCTGAGTGTAAGGAGTTCTATTCATCATGTATTCATCATGTTTACATTACACCAGCATAATTCATGTCATTTTGGGATTTTCTTTTTACTCTTCTTACGCCATTACTCCACTTTGCATAATTACACACCTTTTGCAATAAAATGTACTTCAAATGGTGCAATTCACAGTAAAGATTTAGCATGAACGCAAGAGAACAACAAAATGCGAGTAGCCGTTCTTCATGGTGCTTCTATTTAATGCATCGTCACACCAAAAATTAACACAATGAGGCATTTCACACTAAAATAATATTGCAAAATAGCAGATTTCACATAATTTAGAAATAATTTTATGTAATTACACGAAAGCAAATAACACACACTTTGCACACCCCTAGATCTGACGCTGCTTGGCGAGTGTAGTGTCTGAAAGCATGGCTCTACTGCCAGTAGACTGGGGTGCGAACATGTCCCTGCACTTTAAATAGAAACTTCTTCTGAGGGAAGCTTCAAGACAGTCCCAGAATTCTTTGGGGCGTTGCAAAGTCCGACCCCCTGATATGAACTTGGAGCGAGTTCCCCTTGCTAGAGTTTGTCTAGCCTTTACGATTCGCTTTGGCTCGCCTTCTTAAGGTCATGCACACCATTTCACAAGAGCACAGGAGGAGAGGGAACACAAATTATTATTTCGAGGAAGAGGCGCGAGATCCCTTTTAATGAAAAACAGCTGGAGACCAGCATCGTTTTTGGCAGAGTTCTTAGAAATCATTATCAGAGTGTGGAGAGCCTGGAGAGACAAAGCACAATGCAGAATCGTGGCGGGAAATGCAGAACCCCTCTTGGCTCCATTTCAATGAACTGCGGTACATCATGAGTGGCCGCACAAAGCTGCGGAACAGCAGACGGCCATCTTCTAAGGGCAGGTGAGTCAGACCTCCTGTGGCCTTCCGCCCACTCATGTACTGTCCTTCGTGACCTGACCGCCAGACGTAACCACCATAGCAGACCTACCCACCTCCAGACCAACCACCATAGGAGTCAATATCACACTGTGACAGACAAAGTGAGAAGAAAATCCCTGCAGAGAGTGTTTCCAACTCACATTGTGTGGCAGCTGAGCATAAATAATGTCCATCTGGGTGTTGCAGTCTCCCCAGGGTGTCCACGGCAGCCTTTGAAGCCTTGATTTGTCTTTTTTAAGGGGGTCAGATTGGCCTTCACAAAGCCCCACCCCTACCTCAACTCACACGTTCCCTCAGAAGCACTTTCATGGTTAGGGAGGTAAAGGGATCAGGGCCACGCCCCTCCCCAGGGCCCACCTCTCCGGGTTCCCTTCTCTTACATAATTAAATTTTTGGGACTTTGGCCGGTCTGCCAACGGCTCAAACTGTTGAAGCCCCACAGTGGTCACTTGGCTAGTTTAGGCCAGGGAGGACACTTTTACATGTCCAGGTTTCTTAAGTTGCCTTCTTTTCCAAACAATGACTTTTGACACACATTTGCTTGTGTGACAGTGCAGGATTAGTTACTCTGAACCCACATTGCTTACAAATTCCACTTCATAAGTACACTATCACAACACCTTGAACATTTAGTACAAGGCCTGGACGCACATTGTGCAAATGCTGTTGTTTGTTATTCATCGTAAGAGAATAAACAATGTCAGCCTGGGTGAAGCCTCGACACGGAAGCATGGATACTGTTATGATAAATGCACACGCATTTCCGTGTTCAAATCAGAGTACTCTGCTGTCATTGCGAGGTCGCTATTGTTGGAGTGTCAGCCCAGCGTATACCTGTTTGATCTCTACGAGGAGGGATGTCCAACTTGTGGCCAGGACGGGGCCCTGCACGCACTTACCTTCAGGTAATGGGGAATTAGATCAGCCATTAAGGGATTCTTGGCAGAACACCCGCCCTAGGCAACTAGGTTAGGGAGATCGTGGTAGGAGTTATATGTCAGCATATATTCCATCAATGTGCTGAAGCTATATATCTATATAGATAGATATGGCTTCAGCACAATGGTGGAATTGTTTATTCTTTTCACTGTCCTTATGTTGCTAATTACATTAATTTGCCTCTACTAATCATTGCAGCGCATATATTCTATACAAGAATCACAATGGTTCAATAAATATTGACCCGCCCCTTTGTGTCTTTCTCGTGTATTTTCCTGTGTATACACGAGTGACTGAGCAAAAAGGTTCTAGATCTGATACCACGATTCCTTGGGAAGTCAGGGTTGTCATGTTCTGAGGTTTCCCAAACCATTGGTTGCTTAACAAGGTTTAGGGGTACTTATTGGCATCCGCGGCCGCTGCAGGTAACAGCGGTAGGGCTGGGGGGGGGGGGGAGATTTCAAGAGACGACCACGAGGGAAAATTAATTATTTATTTAATTTTCCCTCGTGGTCGTCTCTTGTATTGCCCCCCCCAGTACAAGGCTTTACACATGGTGGATTTTTTTTACCAGATCACCGCAGAAAACTGGCAGTGTATTGGCACGAATGAAGACAAGCCACCCAGACTCGACAAGCGGGCGACTTCTGAGTTCTGCAAGGCATTGCTTCGTTGCCTGACCCTTCCTGCCTGACTGCCGGCAGGTGCAGGTGAGCAACCTAGACAAAGGATGCGCTGACGCACACCGGGGCTGCAGCTCGCTTTCTTTACAAGCCTAGAGTTTCCACCAGGGTGGGCAGACCCAAAACAAACCATCCATCAGCGTGGTGTCTGTTTAAACAATTCCACCCACGTGTTTTTTCCTAACGATCTTTAATGCGTACGCACCTGTGTGTGTCATCTGTCTGTCGATCGAGGATTGTGTATAAAAGGAACAACCTCTTCTCCATCTTCTTAACACAGGGGTTGCCATCTCTAATCGCTGCACCTAACATGTTATTACTACACAGTTTATTGTACTCTTAAATGTACCAATCTCGGTGGTATACAATGCTGAACTCGCCAAGCCCAGATTCTAACTCGCCCACTGCAGGCCACACCTGACGTCACCAAGCATTCAATGGACCTCAGCGGGGTGTTGCCTTCGCATAGACGTTGGGTGACGTCACCAAGGGCTCGGCGTGGGTGCTCTTCTGTGGTAGCCTAGAACTCCGCAGCTTCCTACGGATCGACATCGCGCTGATACACGCTCCCCATGGCGGTGAGAACGGTCTCGAGTGAATGTCTCTGCCATAACAGACTCCTGTTGAAAAGGCCATTTATGTGTGGGCCCCAATCAGAGTGTAGAAAATCAAATGATATTCCCACATTCTATATTAGCCCGAAAAACTTAATTTGAAAGGCAGCACGGTTGCAACTCAGAGCCTAAAAACTCATTAAAGAGCTCTGCTGATGTGTGCCATCGTAACTACCCCCAATGTTCCGCTCATGACCTCGGGCAAGATGCTACAAATGACATCACAAATAGCATACTCAATGACATCACATCATTAGTGACATCACAGACAGTACTCCACACACCTACACCTCAAAGTCCATGTTTCTCAGGCTTTGCCCCTACACAGCAGGCAGTGGAGTCCAGCCTCGCCCTGTGCTGAGAGGTCAAAGGTAAGGGGGTGGTCCTCCTCGGTCGGTCAGCCAGAAGCTCCCTATGGCGTGGCCTTTGTTTCCTGCCTGTGTGACTTCCGCCCTCTTGCATCAATGGCGTCCCTAGGAGGGACGTCTGTTGTGCTGCTCTGTACTAGGGCCGGCCTCATCGACCGGACTGAATAATAAAATTCAGACAAGTTTTCAGGTTATCAGCTATGAATATGCATGGGAAATATTTACATATGAGTGCATGTGGAAATTATTTGCATATTTATTAGTCATTCTGAAAGCCAGACGGGATTTTACCAGTCAGTGAGTGGAAGAGACCAACACTACTACATAGCAGGTGTCACGACAGATCATGATATCACCTACTTACAGCACCCCAAGAAAAGGAGCAGAACATGTTTATGGCGCTGAGTTGGATGTACCTCAAATAATGGTGAAGGCAGTAGTGTCACTGTCGTTTTTCAAGTTTTAGGAGCTGAGTGTACACCAACATTTTGATCAATTTAAATCATTTAGATATATTTCAACAATGCTTGGTGCTGCAGCAGGGACATTGAGGGTTCTGCTGAAGCGGGGCCACTCCTTTTAGAGCCGGGTCAAAACTGAATTACATTTGGTTGGTCCCAGCCTATAAAACTAGGGGTATGCAACACTTTTTACTAATTGCTCCAAATTCCACAATAATATGCAAAAATGCATAGCATTATATTTTAGTGGCAAGTGTACCTTGCATCTTCTTTGGAAGCTAGGACGCAATTGACGCAATAAAATAATAATAAATAAAGTGCCAAGAACAACAACCACTCGCGTTTGGGTCGTTTTCTATATTCCCATGCTCAAATTTGGCATGTAAAATGGTGCAATTTTTGGGATTTCGGGTAAGAAATGTAAAGACATCCTAAATAAACATTGGCGAAGCCAAGAGAACTGGGTTTAATGTGCTAATGCATGCAGCATTTTCAGATTAGATTGAGGTACATGGGAGGGAGGCAACAGAAGCGAAAGAGAGAGCTATAGTTGGAAAGTAGTCCACCTTGATACTCAGTGCAAGCACTGAAGTTGAGGTGTATGGATACACCTAAACAGCCAATAACAATAGGCGAAAGAATGAATACTGCGATAGTCTGAGCCAAGGCATGACTCATAAAGTCTCAAGCCAATGGCTGAAAAAGGCTGGGTGAAGATAGCCAATAGCTGAAAGGGGCGGGCCAAAGCTCACTCTCTGTAGATTGTAAGTAGTCAGTCTATTTGACAGCATCGCATGTCTAGAGAAATTTCCACTGAATAAAATTCATTGAAGCATTTCTACGATTACTCTTTAATGGATTTAAACGTTTATAGCTACGAATGTTTAGTGCATAGGAGATATCTCTCACCCTCTGTTTTTGAGTAAATTTGGTATATCCTGTATATACCCTGGTAATTTAATCTTGTGGGATTCCCTAAACACCGGCCTTCATTCAACGTTGTTTAGAACTGATCGGCAGAGGTGATTTCCAGAAGAAACTGACTGACTATAAGCCTCAACCCAGTGCTTTAAATGTGCCGGTACTCACCGTTACTGAGTACCGGCACTTCTTAGATTTATAACTCTGAGTACCAGCACTTCTCTACTGCCGTGGAGTGTACCAGTACTCATGAGAGGTAGGCTCATTGCCTGTGCTGGTGAGCAGGAGTAGGACGTGTCTCTGGCAGCCAAGGCGCCGCATCTGCAGCCCCTGATCTGAGCCCCAGCTGAGCTATTCAGCAGGGCTCATTTAAATAATGTCGGATGCTCACAATCACGCTGTGCTTGACAGAGCAGGGTCCATTCAGGCCCTGTGCTGTCAATCACATTCACACTATCCTGTGCATTCCTGCAAGCACAGGAATCATGTCAGTGCCCTGGCAATGGCAATCAGGCCACGGCCAGTCCGGCCCTGGTGGCAATTAAAAAAGCCATGGTAGGTGAAGAGAAAAGATGGCTTTCATCTACCTTAGTCTTTTGTGTGTCTGCTATGTTTGTGTGTATGCCTGTTTTTGTAAGAAAAAAAGTGAGAGAAAGAGAGAGAGAACCCAGACACTCTCAGTAGGTATTTTAAAGAAAATGGGTGGCACTTTGTTTGTACATGTCTGCTCGGCGACAAAGATTCATAAATAACGTAAAAGGGAGGGTGGGTGAGTGAGTGAGTGGATAGATGAGTGAGCAAGGGTGGATGTATAGATGGATGGATGGATGAATAGATGGATGGATGAGTAAAAGCATGCATGGGTGAAAGAGGGTGGATGATTGGATAAAAGGGCAGATGATGGTTGGATAAGTGAAAGATTGGATGGATGAATGAAAGGTAGGGAGGATGGATGAAAGGGTGGATGATGGATGAGTGAAAGGAGGGATTGAGTGAAAGGGTGGATGGAATAAAGGAGTGAAAGGGTTGATGGATGGATGAGCGAAAGGATTGATGGATGAGGGAAAGGGTGGATAAAGAGATGGATGAGTGAAAGGATGAATGGATAGGTTTGGAGATGGATGGATGGATAGGTTTGGATATGAAGGGTGGATAGACGGAATGGTGAAAAACTGAATGATTGATGAAAGACTGAATAGACGATAGAATGTAAATGTTAAATGGTGGACATCAGCAGGTAAATGGTAGGATGAAAGGATGAATGGATAGATCGATGGAAGAGACAAGAGATATCTTCTGGGGAGGGTCATGATGAGTTGCTTCATTTGCTTGGTGCCATAAGAGTTTTGGTTCGACGTGGGGGTATTTGCAGTTTCTTCCTACTCAGCGTGCTCAAAAATATATAGTATTGTGCTTAACAGCAATTAACAGTATGACATTAAGAAGGTGCAACTATTGCAAAAAAAGGAAATGTTAACATATTATTCCATTTCTCTTTCATTTTGTGTAATGAGTTAACCTGCTTTGTTTATATAAACACATTTCTCATGTGTTTTGGTATGTGCTGCAACTAATATAGAAGTTGTTAAGTATCATCATGTCTTGCCCTTAGCCCCGCCCCTAGCCCCGCCCCCTCACTACACCTCTAGCGCATTTTAATGAGTACCTGCACTTATTTTTTCCCATTTATATAAAGCTTTGTGCATAGTTTAGAAAGCAGTCTACGCCAGTACTCTGGGCATTTGGTCAACATACGTTGGGACTCTCACCATTAGGCTGTGTGTAGTTTTTTCCGCTGTCACAGTTGTGCTGCATCTACACTTTACAGCCACACAAATTTGTGAAAGTTAGGAAGGTCGGGAAGGTTATGAATTTTGCTCAGCTTCATTAGCGGCAATGTTTTTCTGGAAAAAAAAAATTCAGCTGGGGAATTTTCCCACCAAAACTTTTTTAAGGAGAAGTTACCTATGAAAGGTAGTTTTTGTTGTAGGGTTTTTCTCACAAAACGTATGTTTTTGTATTTTTTCACCGTGCTTAGTTTTAAACTTTGATAACTTTGTGAAATTAACTTAATGAACTCACCCCTACTCATCACTGCCGCTTGCGCCAACCACACTATGATAATCTGTTTTGGCAAAGTAAGTTCAAAGGGGCGGCCATCTTGCCATGGGCTCCAAGTCCTGCTGCTGCCTTCTGGGAGATTTCAGAGTCGTCGTATCTCTGCTTGTATTTACGAAAATACTGAAGACCTGCCTAGTTTGACGAGCATCGACTGGCTTTGGAAGCGCGTTTTAAATCGAGGGAATAAGATTTGGAACCATGAATTTGAAATGGTGCTATTGCTATTTTTAAAATTTGCTGACTCTACTGATTTGATTTGACTGTGCATTATGCACCATAAAAAAACTGGATACAATAAGCAAAATGAATTACAACAAGTTGTGTATGGCAAATGTTTGTGTGGGTCTTTGGGACTGGCTGACGGAAGGTGACCCATAGCACCACCTGCAGCTGTAGTTGGAGAAAACTCATTTGCTTTTACTGAAGCCCTATTACAGTGACTCTGAAGCTATGGTGACGTTGAATAGTTCACAGCAAATAGAACACAACACATGACACTGCCAACATGCAGAACCAATTGACTTTTTGTGAGCAATCATATTAAATGTACTAGTTGTGATATATTTTACCACACCATAAGTTGAATACCCTTTTCCTCATTAATATTAGATATTGTATTTGTCCCACCCGACATGGGGTTGTAGAAAATATAGATATAAAAGGCAGTGTAACAAAAGGTAGAAAAGCAAAACATACTTAAAAGTTGGAAAAAGCAGTGAAAGAAAGTCCATGGGGTGAGGCTGGTGCAAGGGATGGTGTTAGGGAGAATCTAGGTTATGTTTACGAGTTATGGTTAAAATAAGGTATTGTATGAGGTATAACGTGAAGTAAGTTGTATGGATTATGTTTAGTGTTAGAACTGGGCTTAGAGTTAGGGAAGGGTCAGGAATGGAATCCCGTCAGAATACCTTTAGGGCTTTGGGTAGGATTAGAGTAAGGGACGAGGAAGGGAAGGGGGAATGGAAAAGCATTATCTTTAGGGTTGGAGTAAGGATTAGTTTTAGGATTGAGGTATGGGTTAGGATTTGAGTAAGGGATTTGGCTAAATTAGGTTAAATTTAGAGGTTGGATTAGGATTAGATTCATTAAAGGTGTAATTGCTGGTTAAAAGTGATAATGTGGGAGGAAGTTGCAGGAGAAATATGGCATGAGAGGTGTTAAAGAGGTATTTCCACCCCATAAAACGCCAAAGAACATGGGGGCATATTTACAAGGGCATAGCGCCACTGGAACATCACTTTTTCCGATGCTCCGGTGGCGCAATGCCCTGCACCATATTTACAAAGCAGCGGTGAGCCACTTTGCATGGCTTAACGCTGCTTTGTAAATATCGTCCCCTTTCACGCAAGTATCTGTGTGAAAGGAGTGTGCGATGCGTGTTGCTGTGGGTGTTCCACCACAACACCCATTGCTTTTTGAAGCTGCCCCAGATTTACAAGGATTTGTAAATCTGAGGTATCGCCAAAAACTAACGCCACTTATTAGCAGGAGTTAGATTGGCGCAGCGAGGAGAAATACTTTGATTTCTCCTCGTTTTTGCTCTTTCTATGTGCGCTGATTTTGCAGCACACATAGAAAGAGCAAATTGCCTTTAAAGATTGTTTATGTGCAGGAAGGATTGCCTTCCTGCACATAAACAATCATCCCTGCAATGCAGGCACCCTTGTACTATGGCGCAAGGGTGTCTGTGTTGGCGCTAGGCAGCTTTTTAGCGCCAGCGCAAGGGAAAACACAGGGGTGTGCCGTATTCTTGTAAATATGGCACATCCCTGCAGTTTTTTTAAAATGACGCAGCACTGCTAAATTGCGTGCAGTACCGCGCTGCGCCTTTTCCTTGTAAATATCCCCCATGTTGTAAGGAAAGAGAGCATAGTTAAGAAGAGTGTAACGGTTAAGGGTTAATATATTCCTATTTTTAGTTCACAAATGTAGTGATAAAATAAAATGACTTTTTCACATCTATATGTTCCATAGGAATATATTCCCATCATTACTTTTTTTATCTCGACTTATTTGCATTCTATCCTTTATACACAATCTTCACCAATGCTTATTCTATAGACTCTGAAAGAATGTTTGCTGTGTCAGCAGTGGTGAGATTTGAACCTGTGATCAGCTGGTTACACAGAGCCCTTCAACCCACTAATCTAGTTAAGCCCCTTGAAGTACCAGCGTGACTCTACAAGCACTTCTTGGAAGCCGTCTGATCCATGAAGAAAGCCACCTTGTTCCCCGGCTCAGCCTCCCCCTTTTCATACAGGGTGAAACCTTTTTCATTTTAAAGCTCTTCCATTTCTGGATGTCGCGATGGAAGCCGGGACTCTTTCCTGGCGGCCGCGTCCACTCAGCGTTGGGTAAATGGAGGAATCATTCTGCTGGTAATTGGCTCCAAGGCTGCCGCCTGACATGGCCTCCAGGCAAGGAGCAGGGAGCTGACAGGGTCTGTTCCATTTTAAGGATGAGAGCTAATTTGTCTTGTGTGGGTTGGACGCTGGACCAGTCTTGACGCGGGGTTGGCTGAGCGGGCTGACATTTCTGATCAGGCAGTAGGTACCAGCTGGGAGAGTCTTGTAAGACTGTAATCAGCATAGACTAGGGGCAGAGCAGCCCGCTCAGGCCCAGCATCCTTCTCTGAGAGTCTGTCTCCTGCATATCAGTTGCACCCATTGGTACCCAGCGCACCACCTTTGCTGTCTCTAGCATCAGGCGCCTTGAAGGCAGTTATATGAGCAGAAAGTAAACTAGGCACTATGACCTGTTTATTTTCTGTAGGGTTTCACTTATGGCCCTTCCCATCAGCAGCAAATAGACGGCTGTTGGGGAGTTATGGGAGGGACAAGGGGTCAACCCTGTGATTTAATCAGGGGTCAAAGGGTACATGATGTCACTTCTGCTACCCCTGACATGTTGATAAATTGATGTGCATTGCCCAGCCTCTTTCCAAATAATCACCAAGGGTAAGAATTCAAAACCATCACAGAGCAAAGAAATAACAGCCGCAGTAGCAAGGGTAATCCTAGCAGCAAACAGTTTATTTTATTTATAGAACTTGTATACAGAGCGCCTAGTTGCAGGGGCAGAGTAGTGCATAACAAAATAACATGATTAATATCTGGTACATGGATAATATCAGGTGTCATCTGATGAGCATTAAATATGACGTCATAAGGGAAGCACCCATGGGGGACATAGTAGATAGTGCAAGAGGCAGAGGGAGGCGGGATGTCCCAGAATGCTTCACATAAAAGGACCTGTTTTGGAAGTTGTCTTCTGGTCTCATTAGCCAATGACTCTAAAAAGAAGTGTAAAAGGATATATATTGACCTAATGGATCAGGAACGAAAGCCAACTGCTCTACTGAAATTTCTCACACTGTTTCACTGATTATGGGCTAAAATATTTTTTTCTCTGTTTTCCTGGTTTTTGTTGGTTCTTGTTTCTCTCTGTCTTCTTTGAGAAAAAAAACAATGTCCAATGCTATAGTTATGGTGCTGATGCCCGAAACTGGGGTTCCGCGATGGCGAGCCCTGGTGTGTATTACATTAGTCGATGAGGGTTTTGATGCATCACCTACTGCGCAAATTCATCTTACAATGTAGACGGACACTATGGATGCAGGTTTGATGTATGAACTGCTATGCACCCCTATATGCTCCTGCTGCAGTATTAGCTGGATAAGCTCTGACACGCGAGGGGAGGGAGGTTTACCCCATCCTTGCATGCAGGAGGAGAAGTGTAAATGAGTGTGCAATGTTGAGGACTAGAGCGAAAAGGGAAAAAGGGAATGGAAGGGAAGGTATAAAAAGATAAGAGGGGAAAGGGAGAGAGAAAGGAAGGGGGAAGGAAAGAGAAAAAAGAAAGTGTACTGTACACAGAGATTCTTCATACCGCTTCATTGATCACAGATTGTTTTTTAGTGGATCATGGCCAATCAATATTTTAAAATGTTTGGCAATTAGGGTTGCGATATGTGTTTCATTCATCAATATCCTCTACAGCAGATAATATGGTCCTTTTTTTGTATTGATTACTATACAACTTTAAGAATTGTTTAGACTGAAATTACAGAACTTGCTTTGTTGTATTAACCTATGAACTCCTCTACGGGCCGGTTACAATATTAGATGATTTGGCTGGGTTGCTGAAACATGTCAAGTCTAACATGGGGTTTCCGGATGGTGTGGCTCCCAGTACGTCTGGTGGTCCCTTGTTGCGCCAGTTTCAAAGCTCTGTTGATGTGCCTGTTCATCCTTTTATTAAGGATGTCCTGCAGCGGGAGTGGGTGGATCCTGATCGGATCTTGCTCCCTCGTTTCATGGCTAAGCTTTATCCTTTGCAGGATATGGCTGCGGATTTGCCGGACTCAATACCTATTGATTCCTTTGTGGCCAGTCTGGTGGGTCGCACTTCCTTGGCAGAGGATGCGGTTCTGAAGGATCCAGTTGATAAGAAGGTTGATTCCTCCCTTAAAAAGGTTTATTCTGGTTCTCATTTGGCTTTGAGGGCTGGCGTTTATGGGACCTATGTTTCGCAGTCCTTGCTTTCGGATCTCAAGACCCTGTACCAGTCTATGGATGATGCTACTGACTGTTCCGGTCTTCTGGAGCATATTGAGAGACAAGTGGAGTTCCTGTCGGATGTGTCCTTCGATGTGGTGCAGGCCTCTGCCCTTTCCAGTGGGGCGTGTGTGGCTGCTCGTCGCAATCTTGTGTTGCGGGACTGGAAGACTGACTCTGCCCAGCAGGATTGCGCTTTACGTCTGCCTTTCAATGGGAGGATGATGTTTGGGGAGGAGTTGGAGGATAAGTTACATAAATTGTTTAAGGAAAAGAAACATTCTTCTTCTTTTAAGCAAGCCTCAGCTGTTTCTGTTTCCTCTAGTAAGACAGAAAAGTTTCCCCTTGGATCCAAATCCTAACACACTTTAGTAGTTGCTTAAAAGGAAAAACCACTATTGTTGTTCACTTATAACTCGTACTACTTATCCACTCCTATTCATATCACATAACATCAAATACTGACTCATATAATTCAAATATTAAAAAACATGTTTTAATTAAAATCCTGTTATCACAAAAATATTAAAAGATTTTTCAATCACAATAAAAACATCAATATATTTCATACACTTAATAGAATTGATATAAACAGCTATTACAACGCTACATAAAACACAGATGACACTATACCCCCACACACAAGAGAAAAGAATTTATATTAGACACTCAAGTTGGTCATTATTCAATACATATCCTTCACAACCAAATATAGGGACCCGGTCTGAATGCCCTTTTGCTTTAAGCAATTACAGAATGCCGTTCCTCCAAGGATTATGTGATCAGTTTGCGTCGACGCGTTTCGATGGTTCAAAAATATTTAGTCCATCTTTTTCAAGACACATACACTTTTTCTCTTAAAATACTCCTTGGTTAGAAAATCCTTATTTATGAATCAGCTATATTCGAATGTAAAAACTCTAAAATCTCGAATGTTACAAGTTTCTGAAAAATTTCCTCAATACGATTTCCTGCCAGAGCTTCAACCTCGCTATCCAGAGATTGTTACTGACACCCCGGTCGACAAGGTCTCATTGGTTTGGAGTCAATTCAATTTTGAAATTCTGACTCTCGTGGTACCAATCCTCTCACCTTATGGGTCATAACTTGCTCCGCATCGAGGGGCAATCACGTCCGCCTCTTATCCCGGTGTGCTAAAGAATTACAGCCGAGGTATCGCACATCCGTCTTGCTCGTTGTTTTCGATAGAAAACAACGAGCAAGACGGATGTGCGATACCTTGGCTGTAATCTTAGCACACGCGATAAGACGACGTGATTGCCCTCGATGCTGGAGACAAGTTATGACCATAAGGTGGAGGATTGGTACTACGAAGTCAGAATTTCAAAATTGAATTGACTCCAAACCAATGAGACCTTGTCGACCGATGTCAGCAACAATCTCTGGATAGCGAGGTTGAAGCTCTGGCAGAAATCGTATTGAGAAATTTTCAGAAACTTGTAACATTCGAGATTTTAGAGATTTTTACATTCGAATATAGCTGATTCATAAATAAGGATTTTCTAATCAAGGAATATTTTAAGAGAAAAGTGTATGTGTCTTGAAAAGATGGACTAAATATTTTGAACCATCGAACGTGTCGACGCAAACTGTCACATAATCCTTTGGAGGAACGGCATTCTATTGCTTAAAGCAAAGAGCATTCAGATCAGGTCCCTATATTTGGTTGTGAAGGATATGTATTGAATAATGACCAACTTGAGTGTCTAATATAAATTCTTTTCTCTTGTGTGTGGGAGTATAGTGTCATCTGTGTTTTATGTAAGCGTTGTAATAGCTGTTTATATCAATTCTATTAAGTGTATGAAATATATTGATGTTTTTATTGTGATTGAAAAATCTTTTAATATTTTTGTGATAACAGGATTTTAATTAAAACATGTTTTTAATATTTGAATTATATGAGTCAGTATTTGATGTTATGTGATATGAATAGGAGTGGATAAGTAGTACGCAGTTATAAGTGAACAACAATAGTGGTTTTTCCTTTTAAGCAACTACTAAAGTGTGTTAGGATTTGGATCCAAGGGGAAACTTTTCTGTCTTACTTGTAAGAGTACCTTATTCCCTTGGTTGCACAAGGGGTCTCTCTCTTTTTTTATATATCTGTTTCCTCTAGGCCAAAATCCTTTTTCCGTCCTTCATCTCGTAGGCAGTTTTCTGGGGGACGGGGTAGGTTTTCTTCCGGCCCTGGCCGGGATAGGAAGGCTAAGTCCCCCCCTCCCAAGCCGCGTTCCTGACTATATGACTGGGGATCCCGGATCCTTGGTAGGAGGTCGGCTGCGCTTCTTCCTGCCTGCCTGGGTGCAGTCCTGTTCAGACGCTTGGGTGTTGGACATCATTCGCATGGGTCATGTCATAGAGTTCTCATGTCCTCCTCCAGACTCGGGGGTTCGTCCGACTCCTTGGCCGTCCTGTCTGTCCAGGAGGTCCGAGCTGTCTCTAGGGATCGATGCTCTTCTTCGGAAGGGTGCGATTCAGGAGGTTCCTCCTCTGGAAGTCGGGCTGGGGTTTTACTCTCGGATTTTCCTGGTTCCCAAGGTGACAGGGGGGTTCCGCCTGGTCCTGGATTTAAAGGCCCTGAACAAATGGGTGGTTCGTCTGCCTTTTCGCATGGAGACTCTTCAGCGCGTGATTCCGTTGGTGCTTCCGGGACATTTCATGTGCACCCTCGATCTTCAGGACGCGTACTACCATGTCCCTATTCATCCCCGCTCCCGTCGCTTCCTGCGGTTCTGTGTTCAGGGGCGTCACTTTCAGTTTCTGGTCCTGCCGTTTGGCCTGAGGTCTGCTCCACGTGTTTTTACGAAGGTGGTGGCTCCGTTGGTGGCTGTGTTGCATCTTCGGGGGATCCTAGTGTACCCTTACCTCGACGACTGGTTGATCCATGCTCCATCTTGGTCCCTGTTGTTGGAGGCTCAGGGGGTGGTGTGTTCTGTGTTGAGGGTTCATGGGTTTCTTCTCAATCTGCCCAAGTGTCAGCTGTCGCCCTCCCAGGACTTGACTTTCATCGGAGCCCGGTTTCGGACCGATCTCGGCAGGGTGTTTCTGCCCGTGCCTCGGGTCTTGACGTTGGTGTCTCTGGCTCGGCGGTTCCTGCGGGGGGGTTCCTTTCCGGTTCGCCTCTGGTTGCGTCTTCTGGGCCTCATGGCGGCGACGGTGTTTACTGTGGCCTGGGCTCGTTTTCACCTCCGTCCTCTCTGGTTGTACCTTCTGTCTCGCTGGGATCCTGTGTCTCGCAAGCTGGATTGTCTTCTTCCTGTGTCCCCTTCGGTCCTCCCTGCCCTTCTTTGGTGGACGGTGTCGGCCCATCTGTCGCTGGGTCTGCCTCTGCAACCGTCTTCTCCGGTCGTCCTGACTACGGATGCCAGTTCTTTCGGGTGGGGTGCGACCTTGGGTTCCCTGTCCCTTCAGGGTCGTTGGTCCCTTCGGGAGAGTCGTCGTTCGTCCAATTGGAGGGAACTGTCGGCGGTGTTCCAGGCTGTGATGGGGTTTCGGTTTCGGTTGCTAGGTCGCCATGTTGTGGTGAGATCAGACAACACAGTGACTGTTGCTTACCTGAATCATCAGGGGGGTGTTCGCTCCTCCTCCCTGAATTCGGTGGTGATCCCCCTGTTCTGTTGGGCGGAGGGGCATCTGTTGTCTCTGTCGGCGGTCCGTATTCGGGGCGTGGACAACGGGGTGGCGGATGCCCTCAGCCGTTGTTTCCCCGCCTCTCTGGAGTTGTCTCTGACTTCGGTGGCTTTTCGGCTTGTGTGCGGGAGGTTTGGTCTTCCTTTTCTCGAACTCTTTGCTTCCCGGCTCAATGCCCAGCTGCCCCGGTTTTGCTCCCGGGGTCCTCAGGTGGGTTGCTGGGGAGTGGATGCCCTGACCATTCCCTGGCCGTCCAGGCTCCTCTATGCTTTCCCTCCTCTAGCGTTGATTCCCCGGTTTTTGGCCCGCCTGTGTCGGGAGGATCGAGTGGTGGTGGTGGTGGTTCCATTTTGGCCTCGGAGGTCTTGGTTTCCGACTCTGCGGTTGTTGGCTGTACAGGGTCCCTGGTTTCTTCCTCTGTCTCCTTCCCCCCTGCGGTCTGCTCCGTCGCTGTCTCTTCTGAGGTTGCGTCTGTCGGTGTGGAAGTTGAGAGGCAGGGTTGGCGTCGGAGGGGTTTCCCTGAGCATTTAGCTGTGGCTCTTCAGGGGTCCCGTCGTCCATCTACCCTCAAATCTTATGACCGTCATTGGGGTAATTTTCGCCGTTGGTGTTTGGCTCTGGATTTGTCCCCTTTGGTGTGTTCTTTGCAGGTGGTGCTGCAATTCCTTTGGGAAGGTTTTGAGAAGGGTTTGGCTGTTTCCACTTTACGGGCTCAGTGGGCAGCTGTTCGGGCTTTCCGTTCCCCTTGGGGGAATTTGTCTGATGTCGAAGATCTGGTTTCTCGTCTTCTTCGGAGTTTTTCTCTGTCTAGGCCGGTGGTGCGTCCTTCCTTTCCTTTGTGGGATCTGCCTTTGGTTCTTCGGGCTTTGGTGGCTCCTCCGTTTGAGCCTTTGTCGGAGGTGGACGTTAAGTTTGTGACTCTTAAGGTGGTCTTTCTTGTGGCTATTACTTCTGCCCGTCGCCTGGGGGAATTGGGGGCCTTGATGGCCCGGGAGCCTTTTTTGTCCTTTTCCACGGATGGGGTGGTTCTCCGTTTGGATTCTGCTTTTGTTCCGAAGGTTTCCTCCCAGTTTCATCGTTCTCAGGAGTTGGTGTTACCTGCCTTGGGGTCTGATCTGGACTCTCCGGGGGATCCTCCTTGGTCTTTGTTGGATGTGTGCAGGGCGTTGCGTTTCTACTTGGAGCGCACTGCGGAGTTTCGGAAGTCTGACTCCCTTTTTGTTTCCTTTGGGGTTTCTTCTCATGGGGGGAAGGCTTCTTCTGCCTCCATTGGTCGTTGGCTGAAGCAGGTCATTGCTTTGGCTTACTCTCTTTCTGGGTCTCCTCCTCCTGCGGGGGTTCAGGGGAGGTCTACCCGTGGGATGGCTGCTTCCTGGGCTGAGGTTGGTGGTGTTCCCCTGTCTGAGATCTGTAGGGCAGCCACTTGGGCGTCCTCTAATACCATTATTCGGCATTATCGCCTTCAGAATTTGTTGGGGGATGATGTTAATTTTGGTTTGGGTGTACTGCATGCTGGGTGCTCCTGAATTTCTTGTGTTTGCTGTTCAATAAATCCCTGGCCTTTTGCATTTCTGTTGGTTCTGGTGGTTTTTTGTTGATGAATGCCGGAGTCTGCTTGGGTATTCTCATTAGTTATGAAGGGGACGAGGACTAGAGGGACCTGGGGGTAATGTCCTATTACTTACCGGTAATCTTCATTACTCCTGGTCCCGTTGTCCTCGTCCCCTTCATGGCTTCCCTCCCTCCCTCCCTGCCTTGCCGGCCTTCATCTGGGCTTGGTATTGTCAGGAGGAATGCTGGGACCTGTACGCTTATGTACTCCCAGAGGGAGGGGAGGGGTAGGTCCAGCATTCCTTCGTTCTTTTTTCTGTATGCGAGATAGGACTATCTCATTAGTTATGAAGGGGACGAGGACAACGGGACCAGGAGTAATGAAGATTACCGGTAAGTAATAGGACATTCATGGATGAGTGGAAACTTTGCACCTGAAAAAAACATACTGTATGGGAACACCCCAACAGTACCATGCAATTAATGGTATGAGGAATGAATGTGCAGAACGGGGTTTACTGTCCGGACTGTCGTGGCTTTTCTAATTCCACGAGATTTAATGCACATTTATCACCCTCTTTAAGCAGGGGGTAGACGTGTGCGAGGGCAGGGGGCTGGGGAGGGGAGGCAAGGTTATGAGAGAATGTTGGCTGGCAAGGGTGTATGCCTGAATGTTGGGTGGGGGTTGAGGAAAAGGTCCCAGCTGCAATGGAGTCCTCTGGCAAAATGATTTTATTGGCCATTAAAATAAGGTCCTGTGCTCCCATACGTGGAAAATCCTGGTGAAGGAACCCCGGATCACCGATGATTGTGGGGAGTGGAACTCTACATCGGAATTCCACTCCGCACCACTTGTAACTGGGCCCATTGTTAAGTGCTGATCAGTGATGAAACCAAGGGATGGGGCATGGGGGACCAGGGTTGGAGAGTGTCCTGGAGGAGATAAAGTATTGTGCCATTTGTGGACTGGTGAAGGAGAGTCACTGGGGAAGGAGTGTAGACATTCAGTGCCAGACATGGTCAGTGTTTAAAATAATACACTCTTTCAATTAGTTAATTTAATAATAATTTCCTTCAAATTGAATCGACTGTTTGAGTTGGAGATTCCCAATACAAATGAATATCATAAGCATATTGATAAAGAGAGATATTTCTGCACTGTAAGGGGTTCCTTGCATGAAAAAGTACATACAAATAATATTTAAAATAATAGATTATTGAATTAGGAAACGAAAAATGAACTACAGCAACATTCCGCACCTCCTTCTATCCAATGATGTTCTTCCCAAATGCTAAAATGTCAAAATGCAGCCACCAACGCAGTATAGCAATTCTTAAATTCACCTGCACCATTTCAGTTTTTCTGAAAAAAACACTGGTGTAAAGTTGAATCACTGGTCAAGTTCAATAACAATGTTACTACGAGCCAACTCTGCATCAGCACACCCCAAATATCACCAACGACAGATCAAATCCAGCTCACCCGATACAAGCTCAGGCCTGCTTCCCATCACAAAATGGCAGCACCTCTAAGGTTGAAGGACTGATAACGTACACACTGTGATTCACACACAACACTTGCCAGATTAGTGGCAATAGTAGGCAAACCCACTTGTCCAAGATGGCCGCTCTGTTGACACTGCTGTGTAATAATTCTCATTCTTTGCAGGTTGCCTAAGATATCACTGACAGATTTCAATGAATGAAAGGGGAGGCAGTGGGAGGAGAAGCTCATAGGAATCTGTTCCTATCAGTAATTACAATGCATTGATTATTGGTCCAAGCTGGTAATGAAGCTGAAGAGATTTGGCCTGCAGTTTTCCTGCACCAAAAGTCTGAGTGGACTTATGTGACGCCTTCCCCCGAATATATCGGCCTACAGCGCGTCAAACATGGATTTGTAATTAATATTTTACAAGTTCTGATTTCAACTACTTATTTCCTTTTATTGCTCAAATGTACCATTCATACTTTAGTGGGGAGAGGTAGGAGTTTGTGCTGAAACAAAATAATCTGTACCATAATTCGAATACAAATTGAGCAGTTCTCGAACTGAAGGAACTTGATTTCTGCAATACTGAACAATCATTCCACTGTTCCTGCACTCATTCATTTTAGAGCATTTCTGTTAGAAAGTGAGCAATTTAAGTAAGCACCAAGTGACACTGAATGCCTCTGATTTCACAATTAAAGCATGCAGAGGTTTCCTTTCTAAACCTACCACCTTTCAGAGGCAGACTCATGGACGTCAATTCACCAAAATGCCTGGGGCAGCGAAAGAGACATCGCACACCATTTGACCTTCACTTTTACACGCACACACATGCTTATACAAACACACACACACATTCGCACATACATACACACTCTCTCACATAAACACACTATACTTGCAAGCACGCACATGATCCAGCTCAACCCCTAAATTCTCAAACCAGGGACCAAGAGAAATCTCATCACACAGAAATTGCTTTACCAAACAACGGGGCCCATCACACATTACCCATAAATGATCCCTGAGGACAGGCGCTGGATTTTGGGGGGTTTATTTTGTCAGTTTTATTAAGTACAATACTACACTTCTCATTAATAACAATTATATATATATTTCTATCTATTTGTAATATCAACTTCCTTCTTCCTTTGGTCGATGGACCATTAGTTGAAGAGTTGATGGTGACTATGATTAACTAAACAGTTTAATATTTAACTAATAACCACAAAGTCACTTTTTCGTATAATGATTTTATATTATTAAATGCTCTTGAATTAATCATCAGTGCATACACAAGATTGCATAAAATAGAACAAATTATCAAGCAATGTAATTAAAATTAAACATTTGCATCGAAATCAAAGCTCGCACCAGGAATGGGGAAGAGAAGGAACAGCATAAAACTTGCAGAAATATACTTGCAAATTAAAGCAATCAAGGAGGGTAATACCCACCAAAGAATCAGGAAACCCACTTCCTTGGCCAAGGTTGTGGCAAGAGGTCCACAGAGATAGGCTCTGAGGACAAAGATAACAGGACAGATGCAGCAAAGTTTACTATACTAACAATTACATTTATCTCCCACTTAATCTACCTCCTCGATCGCAGTCTCCTCCCAAGCACCCCCGTGACATTCTCGTACCGAAAGATTCTCTGTCTCTGTGCGGGTCTGCTCTCTCGGTCTTGTATCTTCTCTCTGATCTGTCGCATCAGACTGCTCTGCTATACAGGACCGCACTGCTTCGCCATACTGCCTTGCCACACCCCTATTGGGATATCAATTATACTCTTTTCTCCAGCACACTATCTTACAATGTTGCAGTATCGGTAAAAACTCGGACTGTGATTGGTTGTGGTAAATCATACTAGGGTCGCCTCATCCAGTTCTCCCCACAAATCCATCCTATACCGGTTCTAACAAAGGAAGGATTAAGACAAATTCATTTCATATATGTTGGACTTGGCCCTTTTGGCAGGTTCACCCCTAAACTTTTTGCCTGTTAATATGACCTGATCTTAGTAGTTTTTGGCCTTTGCGCACTTTAGCACTGTGTCCCAGTGTAAAGTGCGTGCGCACTCTGAGTGCGTGTGGTGAGATTGGCCTGCCCTCCCATAGGAATGCATGGGGGATATGTGTGTCCATGGTAATTCCTGGTGTGAGAGGAGGGCAGGGGCGAGTTTAGTATGTGCGAACTCGTGAGAATAAATGCTGCGCAGTGGTGTGCGCAGATTTATTGTGACTAGTGGAGAAATGCCACTTTTAGAAGTTGGCATTTATGTGTGCTCTGTGTCTGCCTGCCTGATGTGAATTGCATGTCTGGCTTTGTGAGTGACAGGGGCTGGGAGGTGTGTGTGGCTCCAGGAGGGGCAGGGTGAGTCAGCGCAGTGGTGAATAGGGAGATCTGCATCTAGATGGGAGGGAGGAGTTGCACCTGGGACCTGAATAGGGCTGTGCCTTCCCTCCACAATGCTGGCTCCACCCCCTGTGGTGCGTCTGATGTCCCTAGCCTGTCCTGTGAAAAGAGAGAGGAGCTGAGCAAAACAAAGTGCTCCAAAGCTCCCCCAAACCAGTTCTAACTGGTATCCCCAGCCCTGTGCTGTGTCACATAGGAAAATGTCCTATAAATGAAGGGGCTGTGACCCCATGATAGTTCATGTTCAGTTCTGCTGTTCTTGTGACTGGGGGCTTGTTGCTGTTGCTGGGCTCCAGGAGGAACCGCCACGAGGGACTGCCTCCCTGCTGGAGGGCCCTGTGTGCTGGCCTGCCTGGGCCCAGCCTTTGCCCCCTGGACTTTTGGGCATAGCGCCTCGTGAGCGCTGTATTTTTATTCCCTGAGAGCGCTTTGCTCTGTGCAGCAGAGAAGGAGCGTGTGTGCTCTGCAGCGCGGAGCTGCCCTTTGACTCGAGGGAATCCCGGCGTGGGGATTCCCCCACAGGACCGTGAAACCGAGCAGGAGCCCACCCCGCGTTTCGGCAGCCTTAGGTGCTCATTTTAACAAGCGGGTGCCCACCCCGCAGTTGTGCCCCTGTAGCGGGAGCCCACCCCGCATTGCCGAAATCTGAAGGGAGATCACCGCCGCCGGGCCGCTGCAGACGCGACCCGGAAGCCAGGCGGCCTTGCCTGGTTGGGGGCGGGGCCACGTAACGCGAGGCGGAAGAAGCCGGGAGCCGCGCAGGCTCCAGAACAAAGTCCCGGTCCCGAGAAGGGGGACCGGGTGAAGTGAGGCGAGGCGAGGCAAGGCGAAGTCGAGGCGGGGCTCCCATTGCGAGTGAGGAGAGCCCCGTGTGCCGCCTAGAGCGTCCAGAGCAGCCCGGTGAGTGGGGCTGCCTGCGCACACTGCCGGTGCCCTCCCGCTGCCTCAGCGTCGTTGCCAGAGGAGCCCCAGTGAAGGGGGGCTCCACAAAGCAGTGCGGATGCCAGAGGCGGCACCAGAGAGAAGGAGACCGGGGCAGTCCAAGGAGAGTCCCGGTGAGTGGGGCTCCCATTGGGCATCGTGCTTGGGCCAGTACTTCCTGATTAGTCACAGCTGCGCCGCAGTCGCGGGCAGCTGCACCGAGGGGGGTCATTTTGTCTGTTGAGTCCCCGAGTGGGGCTCCCCCCCAGGCCCAGTTAGTGCCGGTACAATTTCGCCACAGCTGCACAGCGTTCACGGGCAGCTGCAGCGTTTGGGGCAATTGGGATGATTAGAGTCCCAGTGGGGGCTCAGAGGGTACAGTAGTACCAAGGCATTTCCCCCAGCTGCCCCACCTGACAGTGGGCAGCTGCAACGTTGCGCACAATCATTTAGAGACCCCCAGTGGGGGGCCTGAGAGGCACGAGGAGTGCCGGACTTTGTCTGCGCATTTTTGCCAGCTGTCCTGCGAGAGCGCAGGCAGCTGCAACCTTGGGGGACAGGTTCATTTTAAATTGCGAGTCCCAGAGAGGGGCTCAGGGGGCACGCAGGTGCCCGTGTTCATTTTCACAGCTGCCCAGCAAGTAGTGGGCAGCTGCCACGTTTAGGCTTGCGCAATTGCGCACTCTTACTTCGCTGCTTTTGCAGCCAGCCCTGACATTCTGGACGTTGGGCATTTGAGCCCCTGGGAGAGGCCAGTTGGCCGGGGCTCAACTTTATGGTTGGTAGGGCGCAAAGCCCTAATGTGATTTATGCCTCTGATATGGTTATGAGGTTATTGCATAATGTATTTATGCTTGTAATGCCTACGGTAATGCCTATTGCGTAAGGTGTGATGCTAATGGGGTCTGGGCCTAATGTAGTTTTTATGCCTAAGGTGGTTCATGCGCAAAGTGATTTATGCGTCCTATCTTTTACATTACAGGTTCTCACGCTTAGTTCCTAACTGTACCAGTAGTTACTGGTTGTGCGCTACATTTATTATTTGTGCTACATTTACAATTGATGATTTGTGACAGTGGCCCCATTGGCCCTGTCGTGTGTAAATAGTCCCCTGTGAATATTGCCTAGTGCCAGTTGGCACACCGTATATTATGTGGTTATGTTTCTAATGTATTTATGACAATACAAAGGCTATTTTTTATATAACCTTGTGTGGAGTTCCTTTTGTGGTGTGCCTAGTGTGTTGCTGCTGTGTGAGTGTGCTGCGCAAACGCTTTACACATTGCCTCCGGGATAAGCCTGACTGCTCGTGCCAAGCTACCAAGGGGGTGAGCAGGGGTTATCGTCGGCGTGTAACTCCCTCGCCCTGACTAGAGTGGTGGTCTCTGCCTGGCTTTGGCGCAAGCCTTAGCCAACCAGAGATCCCATTTCTAACATTGGTTGTCAGCGGTGAGGATAGGACTTGCGTTTGCGTAGTACCACAGCGACAACTGGTTGCACTACAAACTCTACATTTAGATAATCACGTGTGTGGGGATTATTGTTCTGAGTTTTGTTTTAATTCTTCTCCTAAAAGTGTCATTTGTAAATTGTGTACTCTTGCTTCAGCTCAGAAACCTAGGTCTCCTGTGTTGCACGTGTCCCTGAGCGTCCTGCCAAAATGGAGTCTGCTTTTAATTTTTGTGGTCTGTTTAGATACAGCATGTGGGAGTTGGTGGACTTCTGTAAGGAGAGAGACATAGCAGTGAGTGGGTCAGACACCCAGTCAAAACTGAGGGACAACCTGATCCAATGGCAAAAGGATGAATGGGACTGTGAGCGCAATGAGGAGAAGAGGGCCCTGGCCGCACGCCAAGAGGGTGGTGGGTCGGAGGGGAGCCCTGAGGAGTCTGAAGAGGAGGAAGAAAGTGACAGGACAGGGACGCCAGTAGATAGTGAGGACCCCATAGATAGGGAGTCCCTTGCTGGGTCCAGTGTCGGGGGCAGTGCCCCATCCCTTTTCCTGTCCCCAGAGGAGTGGGTGGATAGGAGGGAAGAAAGGGAGCATCAGCTGGCTTTGGAGAAGCTCAGGTTAGAGCATACCAGGGAGATAGCGCAGCTGAGTGTGGAGGAGACAAAGCTAGAGACCGAGAGGGTCTTAGCGCAGGAGAGGATGGCGGAGGCTGAGAGGGCCTTCGCCAGGGAGAAATTAGCTCGGGAGGGTAGATTATCCCCTGAGTGCAGTTGTAGTTTTCTGGATTCCCCAGTGAGGGTGGAGTCCAGTGGTGGCAGCAATATACAGTCCAGTGCAGGAAGTCCATTCAGTTCCCAAAGTATGGTACCTTGTTCCAGAGAAGAGGAGTACAGGTTGAAGTTCAGGGGCAGTAGGAAACTGTCTCACCAGTCTTGGGTGGATTTTTCGGATGAATGTAATGATGCACTGGCTGATTGGGTAACGGTTAACACGGAACAGGATTTTGAAGGACTGTTCGATCTGGTTATCAGAGAGCACCTGCTCAGTTGTTGTTTGCCGGGGTTGCGCCAACACCTGTTGGAGGGTGGGTTTTCTGATCTATGGGAGTTTACACGAGAGGCAGACCTCTGGGTGGAGGCCCAAGGTTCTGATGAGGCATTGGGGAGTGATTCCAAAAGTAATGGTTCAGGTATCTTCCAGTCCTGTATTGGGGAAGAGGTTCAGTGTAGCCCAGCTAGGTCCCAGTGTAGTGGGAGGGGTGTAGGGGCTCACGTCCTGTCTCAGTGGAGTAGGAGTGAGAGTGGGACTGAGTGTCCCCAGGTGCCCGAAACCCAGTCTCAGAACCTGGATGGTTTCTTCAGGGAACACCAGGTTGGGAGCCTAGGCTGTCCTGTTAGTCCATTTGAGGAGGATCTCCTAGTGTCTGGAGAACCAGGAGCGTCTGTAAATAGAGCTCCAGTGGTTCTGGTGTCTGGCAGTGCCGCTCCAGTTGGGAGGGTACAGAAGTCCGGATTGAGGGGTGAGAGGGGGATGTGTTCCCCAGTGGAAGAACCAGTGGGTCAGGGGCCAGCCAGAAGGGCTGAGTCTCCTAGAAGTGACCATGGTGACACCACTTCTGTCGTGGGGGATCTCTGCGCACTGTCAGATGGACAGGGGTCGGGAGGTCTGCGCCACGCAGACTGTCACGCAACACATGAGTCATGTGTTACCCTCGGGGGGCTGCTGTGTGCGCCCCCGGAAGTCCTGGTGTGCCAGGCAAATGCTCAGCCGTGGGGGTCAGCCCCAAGGTTGGGAGGCCAGGTTCAGGATCCGCCTGATCTGGAGGAAGGGACATCTGTAATCAGTGTCCTGACCGGTTCATCTTCCAGGGGTACCGCTCCAGTTGGGAGGGTGCAGAACTCTGGAAGGGGGTGCAGAGGGGGAGTCCTCGCCTCTGACCCCGGTGCAACCTGAGGGTTTAGACCCTAGGTTGGGAGACCAGTTTTTGGAGAGAGGTCCTGAACTGGTGGGAGAGTTGTGTTCTGAGGGTGCCTCTCCAAGGAGGAGAGTGCAGAGCCCTAGAAGAAGAGGTAGGGGAGGAGAGCCTCACCCGTGACTTCTGGTCCGCCTGAGGGTGCAGACCCTGGGCTGGAGGATCAGTGGCAGTCTAGACCTGCCCTGATGAGGGGAAGAGTGGAGAATGGCTACTATGTGCCAGGGGTTACTACCCCCACTCTGTGGATGGGCAAGGACCAGTGGCATCTGGATGGCCTAGGGCCTGGTCCTGGCCGCGGACAGCTAGGGAGTACCAGTGGGGTAGCCCAGTTGCTCCGGACAGCTTTTTCAGAAGGAACCACATGGGTTCACCGTGGCGTAGAACAGGAGGGTGTCCCTGCAGTTGCGGGCCCGCGTCCGTGTTCTATCGCCCCAAGCAGGGAAGCCCATCACGGTGGTGATTGGTCTGCCCTGCGTTTTGGCTGGAAGGGGTTGTGTTGGACTTGGCCCTTTTGGCAGGTTCACCCCTAAACTTTTTGCCTGTTAATATGACCTGATCTTAGTAGTTTTTGGCCTTTGCGCACTTTAGCACTGTGTCCCAGTGTAAAGTGCGTGCGCACTCTGAGTGCGTGTGGTGAGATTGGCCTGCCCTCCCATAGGAATGCATGGGGGATATGTGTGTCCATGGTAATTCCTGGTGTGAGAGGAGGGCAGGGGCGAGTTTAGTATGTGCGAACTCGTGAGAATAAATGCTGCGCAGTGGTGTGCGCAGATTTATTGTGACTAGTGGAGAAATGCCACTTTTAGAAGTTGGCATTTATGTGTGCTCTGTGTCTGCCTGCCTGATGTGAATTGCATGTCTGGCTTTGTGAGTGACAGGGGCTGGGAGGTGTGTGTGGCTCCAGGAGGGGCAGGGTGAGTCAGCGCAGTGGTGAATAGGGAGATCTGCATCTAGATGGGAGGGAGGAGTTGCACCTGGGACCTGAATAGGGCTGTGCCTTCCCTCCACAATGCTGGCTCCACCCCTGTGGTGCGTCTGATGTCCCTAGCCTGTCCTGTGAAAGAGAGAGGAGCTGAGCAAAACAAAGTGCTCCAAAGCTCCCCCAAACCAGTTCTAACTGGTATCCCCAGCCCTGTGCTGTGTCACATAGGAAAATGTCCTATAAATGAAGGGGCTGTGACCCCATGATAGTTCATGTTCAGTTCTGCTGTTCTTGTGACTGGGGGCTTGTTGCTGTTGCTGGGCTCCAGGAGGAACCGCCACGAGGGACTGCCTCCCTGCTGGAGGGCCCTGTGTGCTGGCCTGCCTGGGCCCAGCCTTTGCCCCCTGGACTTTTGGGCATAGCGCCTCGTGAGCGCTGTATTTTTATTCCCTGAGAGCGCTTTGCTCTGTGCAGCAGAGAAGGAGCGTGTGTGCTCTGCAGCGCGGAGCTGCCCTTTGACTCGAGGGAATCCCGGCGTGGGGATTCCCCCACAGGACCGTGAAACCGAGCAGGAGCCCACCCCGCGTTTCGGCAGCCTTAGGTGCTCATTTTAACAAGCGGGTGCCCACCCCGCAGTTGTGCCCCTGTAGCGGGAGCCCACCCCGCATTGCCAAAATCTGAAGGGAGATCACCGCCGCCGGGCCGCTGCAGACGCGACCCGGAAGCCAGGCGGCCTTGCCTGGTTGGGGGCGGGGCCACGTAACGCGAGGCGGAAGAAGCCGGGAGCCGCGCAGGCTCCAGAACGAAGTCCCGGTCCCGAGAAGGGGGACCGGGTGAGGTGAGGCGAGGCGAGGCAAGGCGAAGTCGAGGCGGGGCTCCCATTGCGAGTGAGGAGAGCCCCGTGTGCCGCCTAGAGCGTCCAGAGCAGCCCGGTGAGTGGGGCTGCCTGCGCACACTGCCGGTGCCCTCCCGCTGCCTCAGCGTCGTTGCCAGAGGAGCCCCAGTGAAGGGGGGCTCCACAAAGCAGTGCGGATGCCAGAGGCGGCACCAGAGAGAAGGAGACCGGAGCAGTCCAAGGAGAGTCCCGGTGAGTGGGGCTCCCATTGGGCATCGTGCTTGGGCCAGTACTTCCTGATTAGTCACAGCTGCGCCGCAGTCGCGGGCAGCTGCACCGAGGGGGGTCATTTTGTCTGTTGAGTCCCCGAGTGGGGCTCCCCCCCAGGCCCAGTTAGTGCCGGTACAATTTCGCCACAGCTGCACAGCGTTCACGGGCAGCTGCAGCGTTTGGGGCAATTGGGATGATTAGAGTCCCAGTGGGGGCTCAGAGGGTACAATAGTACCAAGGCATTTCCCCCAGCTGCCCCACCTGACAGTGGGCAGCTGCAACGTTGCGCACAATCATTTAGAGACCCCCAGTGGGGGGGCCTGAGAGGCACGAGGAGTGCCGGACTTTGTCTGCGCATTTTTGCCAGCTGTCCTGCGAGAGCGCAGGCAGCTGCAACCTTGGGGGACAGGTTCATTTTAAATTGCGAGTCCCAGAGAGGGGCTCAGGGGGCACGCGGGTGCCCGTGTTCATTTTCACAGCTGCCCAGCAAGTAGTGGGCAGCTGCCACGTTTAGGCTTGCGCAATTGCGCACTCTTATTTCGCTGCTTTTTGCAGCCAGCCCTGACATTCTGGACGTTGGGCATTTGAACCCCTGGGAGAGGCCAGTTGGCCTGGGGCTCAACTTTATGGTTGGTAGGGCGCAAAGCCCTAATGTGATTTATGCCTCTGATATGGTTATGAGGTTATTGCATAATGTATTTATGCTTGTAATGCCTACGGTAATGCCTATTGCGTAAGGTGTGATGCTAATGGGGTCTGGGCCTAATGTAGTTTTTATGCCTAAGGTGGTTCATGCGTAAAGTGATTTATGCGTCCTATCTTTTACATTACAGGTTCTCACGCTTAGTTCCTAACTGTACCAGTAGTTACTGGTTGTGCGCTACATTTATTATTTGTGCTACATTTACAATTGGTGATTTGTGACAGTGGCCCCATTGGCCCTGTCGTGTGTAAATAGTCCCCTGTGAATATTGCCTAGTGCCAGTTGGCACACCGTATATTATGTGGTTATGTTTCTAATGTATTTATGACAATACAAAGGCTATTTTTTATATAACCTTGTGTGGAGTTCCTTTTGTGGTGTGCCTAGTGTGTTGCTGCTGTGTGAGTGTGCTGCGCAAACGCTTTACACATTGCCTCCGGGATAAGCCTGACTGCTCGTGCCAAGCTACCAAGGGGGTGAGCAGGGGTTATCGTCGGCGTGTAACTCCCTCGCCCTGACTAGAGTGGTGGTCTCTGCCTGGCTTTGGCGCAAGCCTTAGCCAACCAGAGATCCCATTTCTAACATTATACTACTAGTATTCATCTTTATACATTCGGCTACATTGTTAATATCAACATCCGTCTTCACATTCGAATTGCACGTAGTGATGGCTGTTCCCACAGTTGCTGTCGCATCTTGGCACATAAACAATAAGACACAGGTCAACATGGCCTTCACACGGATTGCATCATCAGGAACACTCTGTAGTCTGCGAGCAGGCAACCCAATTTGGCACATGCGCACTCAATACTGACTAGGCCAGCCACATGCTGGTTTCAACGAGAGGCCATTTTCATGCAGGCCCAATCCCGTACTAAAATAAACAAACACAAAAGAATATTAATTCATGAAAATAAACCCATTATGTTTACCTTCCACCATACTAATGCCATATGTTAAATAAGTCCTAGCGAAAGCTACTAGTTTAAAGCAACCTTTTCGTTAATTGTGCACAACATGCAAAATGTGCAATGTACAACACAGCATAAACATGCAGTAGTACGGTTTTTCAATGCGCAAACAATATGTACTCATGCCAACATGGTTTAGTATATTATGTAATATGCGTTTGCCCCCTGTGTAGATGGGTGTATCTGGGGTTGATTAGTTCTTGCAGTCAATACATTATTATAGAGTTGCTTGACTTTATGAGGATGTATTTTACAAACCTCACTCCATCACACACAACATGCAGTTAAAAGCATTTCTTCACTTACCTTAACTAACAGGAAGGGTCACATTCCAAGGAAGTGTACTCACTGCCTCTGTGTTCCTGGTACTGTTTTTGCCACCTCTGAGGCCAAGGGTTACAAAGGCAGTGCCAGGGGTCACAAAGGGCAAGCCAGGGGTCACAGCAGCGACCCCTAAAGGATGTCCATTACTAGACTGGGTAGATTCCCAAATGTCCCAGTAGGTCTGCGTGCCCCAGGGCTCATATAAAATGATGAAAATGATGACTCATCAGCCAATTAAAGGACATTTTAGAATGGTACAGTGTCATTAACTGACTGATATCAGATTGTATCAGGGACTTATTATTGATTGATCTCATATTGTATCGTGGATTTATTATCTGACTGATCTCAGTTTGGGGACTTCTTTGACATTACAGAGGACCCTACCAGTGTTCATTCCATACCTTTTTATTGGAAATGCGATCATTCGTCTTTCAAGGATGAGGAAGAAAGGTGCACCAGGAAGGGGTCTGTGATGTCATTGTACTTCAGGCACTGCTCTGAAATGTGACAGCACTACAGTCGTGATGTCATGGTGGTACTATTATCTGTTCTCAGTAGGTGGGCAGATACCAGGGACTATCAATCCCTTTGCAATCATATACATTATTGGTAATCACAGACATCTCATGAGAGGTACCCAATAAATTAATGGTTTTTACTTTGTAGAATAGGAACAAGCATTTATAAAACCAATAGGATGGAATTGTGTACGGTGCCTGCACAAAGAGGCAGAGAACATCCATGCACACATTGATTTAGACAGATACACACCATGGCAGACAAAGCAACCCACCAACATAGCAATACACCAATAAACAAACACAGGTGCAGACACTCATGCACATACAACACCATGTCTACAGTCCCCAATGAACACACACTAACTCGAATACAGTCACCACAGCATAAAGGCCAACTGACATACAAGGACTTATGCACATATCCCTTCTAAGGAGGAAATCATACTTGAACTGCAGACAGTAGTGAAATGGTGATGTACATGCAATCTATGGCCTTTCCATGGAAAAATATATGTAGTGGGTGATGGCAAACATGATGTCCGTCCACACCTCCGAACCTTGCCTTCTTTTCGATGAATGACTGTATGTAAAAATGATACAATGCACTCTGCATGCTCATTCCAACCTTGGCCTCTTTGTTTTAATGCTACATATGGAGCACTGCTGGTCAGTAGCTTCTCTACTCTAGACCTGGTATATGGCACATTTAGGGTTGCCAGATCACTTTATTTTCACTACACTATATATATATATATATATATATATTATCTACTGGCGGTCGCCAGTAGATAGTTATAGTTACAACCTATTATCCATAGGAAATCGCGACATTCTATTTGAAATAACTCTCTTGCCGGTTGACGTATCTTCGCGAAATTTTCAAACTTCGTGGGGCGCTCCGGTCCGCTCCTACCCTGAAAGTCTCGGGGTGATACGTCAAGCGGGGGCCGAGAAAAAAGGGGGTCCAAAAACGCGTTTTCCCCATGCATTTTCCCATAGGAAACTTTAGACACGGCTACAGCCCGAACTGCTGAACGGAATTACACCAAATTTGGCAAAGAGGTAGTTCTTGGTTCAGAAAGAACCCTTTTGTTAAATGGTGTAAATCCGTTCAGTAGTTGCTGAGAAAATGAAAAGTAAAAAGTTAGTGATATCTAGGGACGAGTAGGGTCCGCGTACCCTCCCGATCACGAGCTGCATGTTAATTGGCTGTCAGCTGGCTGTCAACATTCCGATTCAGGAAATGTTGGCAGCCATTTTATCCCTCGGTAGAACCGAGGGACAGAAACAAGTGCGCAAAGCGCACAAAGGGAGCAGGGTAGAAACACCCTGACCCCTAGGTTTGCTCAGGGGTCCCACAAGGACCCCCTGGGCAAAAAAAAAAAAATTTTTTTTAAAAATCGGCAGGATGCGCTCAGGGTGCGCGAATCCTGCCGGAAAAAAATCGAAGCGCGGTCTCCCGCGCTTCGATGTTAATTGGCCCCGGGTGGCCCAAGTCCCGGGGGCATGGTGGGGGGATAATTTAATGTGTGGGGGGCCTCAAAGGGCCCCCCAAGCCCCGGGGACCGCCACCCCCCGGGGCTTTTTTTAAAAAATGGTGCGGGAGGGCTCTGAGCCCTCCCGCAGCCCCGGGGACCACCACCTCCCCGGGGCTTTTTTAAAAAAAAATTATTAAACCAGTGTGGGGGGGGGCTCCAGCCCCCCCACACGCC
This sequence comes from Calotriton arnoldi, assembly GCA_963921515.1. Lineage (NCBI taxonomy): Eukaryota > Metazoa > Chordata > Amphibia > Caudata > Salamandridae > Calotriton > Calotriton arnoldi. Next base: position 632,685 of record CAWUFW010009632.1, read on the forward strand.
CCGGGGACCACCACCTCCCCGGGGCACTAAACATTTTAATATGGGGGTCCGTTACGGACCCCAGAGCCCGGGGACCACCACCTCCCGGGGCTGTGTACTGAATGGGAGGGGGCTGCGCGGCCCCCTCCTGGAGCCCTTGATGGCCCTGGGGACCACCACCCCCCAGGGCCGGCTCCTGCAGTGTCCCGGGGTGCCTACCCCGGGACACTGTAGTTGCTATGGCAGGACGGGAGCCTCGCGGCTCCCGTCCTGCCATAGCAAACTGCTTTGGATATTGGAAGAGAGAGCAGAGAAACCTGCTCTCTCTTCCAATATCCAAAGCGATTGCTTTCCACATGGGGAGCAGCATGTCAGCTGCTCCCCATGTGGAACAGCAATGCCGGCTCCCAAGGGACGTGGGGAGCCGGCGGGACTGTGGGGGCATTGGGGACCCCCACAGTCCCCAACGGAGAGGGCCAGCCCCGGGGGATGGGGTCCCCGGGGCAAGTAGTGGCCCGGGAGGGGGCCACGCGGCCCCCTCCCCAAAAAAGAGGAAAATTAAAAAAAAAAAAAAATGGAAAGGCCGGCCCCGGGAGATGGGGTCCCCGGGGCCTTAAAATGGCCAGAGGAGGGGGCCACGCTGCCCCCCTCAAAAAAATAAATATAGAGGCCATGCCCCGGGGGATGGGGTCCCGGGGCCAATACAGGCCCAGAGAAGGGGGGCCACGCGGCCCCCTTCCCGTTTTTTTTTTTAAAGGTAATTTAAAAAAAAGGTGTAAGGCCCTGGGGGATGGGGTCCCCAGGGCCCAAAAAAGAAAAAGGAAGGGGGCCACACAGCCCCCTTCAGGGAGAAAAAAAAAAAACGATCGGGCCCGCAGGCCCCGCCCCTTCCTTCACCACTCTGCAAACGCGCCCCCTGGCGCGTTTGCAGAGAGGGAACGATTCCCCTTGAATACTGGGGGTCCCTGGGGGCCAACTAGCCCACCAGGTACCTCCAGTATGCGCCAGGGAGCTGCCTTGCAGAGAGGTGTACAGAGGCCACGCCCCTTTTACACCTCTCTGCAACGCAGCTCTGTGGCGCTTTTGGAGGTATATGGTGGGCTAGTTGGACTCCGGGGACCCTCAGGATTCAAGGGGACTTAATCCCCCAACTTAAAACGCGCCACGGGGCGTGTTTGCACAGTGGTGAAGGGAGGGGCGGGGCTTCAGGTGACATGTGTGCAAACAGGCCCCGTGGCGCGTTTTAAGATGGGGAATTAAATCCCTTCAATCCTGAGGGTCCCTGGGGGCCAACTAGCCCAACAGGTACATCCAGAATGCGCCACAGAGCTGCGTTGCAGAGAGGTGTAAAAGGGGTGTGGCCTCTCTACACGTCTCTGCAACGCAGCCCCCTGGCGCATATTGGAGGTTCCTGGTGGTCTAGTTGGCCCCTAGGGACCCTCAGGATTCAAGGGGACTTAATCCCCCAACTTAAAACGCGCCACGGGGCGCCTTTGCAAGGATGTCACCTCAGGCCCCGCCCCCTCCCTTCACCATTGTGCAAATATTCCTCTAAAATCAGCCGAAATAGGAATTCCGATTTACTCACCTGTTATCAGGAGAGAGACCTCAGTGCTGCATCTTTCAGCCCAGTACTGATCCTGAAAAGTAATTTTAACCGTACTTACCGGTAACTTGAATTTCCTTCATAGGCTAACATTGACTGGTTTCACTTGGAAATTCTTCTAAGTGTGGAGTTTTGGAACTTTAAAATATTCCTCTAAAATCAGCCGAAATACGAATTCTGATTTACTCACCTGTTATTAGGAGAGACCTCAGTGCTGCATCTTTAAGCCCAGTACTGATCCTGAAAAGTAATTTTAACCATACTTACCGGTAACTTGAATTTCCTTCATAGGCTAACATTGACTGGTTTCAATTGGAAATTCTTCTAAGCGTGGAGTTTTGGAACTTTAAAATATTCCTCTAAAATCAGCCGAAATACGAATTCCGATTTACTCACCTGTTATCAGGAGAGACCTCAGTGCTGCATCTTTCAGCCCAGTACTGATCCTGAAAAGTAATTTTTACCGTACTTACCGGTAACTTGAATTTCCTTCATAGGCTAACATTGACTGGTTTCACTTGGAAATTCTTCTAAGTGTTGATTTTTGAAACATACAAATATTCCTCTAAAATCAGCCGAAATCCGAATTCTGATTTACTCACCTGTTATCAGGAGAGACCTCAGTGCTGCATCTTTCAGCCCAGTACTGGTCCTGAAAAGTAATTTTAACCGTACTTACCAGTAACTTGAATTTCCTTCCATAGGCTAACATTGACTGGTTTCACTTGGAAATTCTTCTAAGTGTGGAGTTTTGGAACTTTAAAATATTCCTCTAAAATCAGCCGAAATACGAATTCCGATTTACTCACCTGTTATCAGGAGAGACCTCAGTGCTGCATGTTTCAGCCCAGTACTGATCCTCAAAAGTAATTTTAACCGTACTTACCGGTAACTTGAATTTCCTTCATAGGCTAACATTGACTGGTTTTCAGCAAAAAAGTTTCAAAGTGTTGATTTTCACAAACTACAAATATTCCTTAAAAATCGACAGTATGACTTAAACGCATTCTTTCAACTGTTTACAGGAGATGCACCAGTGCTGGATCCAGGATCCAACACTGAGTAAGAAAAAGTAACGATAACAGTTTTTACCTGCTAAGTGAATTTCCTTCCATAGGATAACATTGGTGATTCTATGAGAAAAAGTTTCAAAGTGTCAACTTTTAAAATACAATAATATTCCTTAAAAATCACGACTGTAACCAAAACGCTTTTACTCAACTGTTTACAGGAGATGTACCAGGACTGAATCTAGGATCCAGTCCTGTGGTTACAAAAGTAATCCATAAAGTAACTAATTGCATTTAACTAGAAATTCACATTGAGCTGAATGTTGCATTGTGTTTGAAAATGTGTTGCCCATTGCAACAACTGTAACTACTGTGCTTAAAAGTCTATTGCCTATCTGCAAAGTATTTAAACTAAAGTAATTCATTCTGAGAAAGTATTTTTTGTAATGTAATGTATAATGTAATTACAATGTAATTTAAAAAATAAAATATGTAAAAAAAAATTGTTTCTAAAAATGTAGTAAATCAGTATGAAAAAAATTAATATAACAATTAATATATTTAAAAATTGTCATTTACAAAACCTTTGAAATTCACTGAAAAAACCGTAGGTTTCAGGCACGTTATAGTTAGAAATTAGCATTTAAAAAACCTTTGAAAATCACTGAAAAAACCATAGGTTTCAGACACGTTATAGTTACAAATTAGCATTTAAAAAACCTTTGAAATTCACTGAAAAAACCATAGGTTTCAGACACGTTATAGTTACAAATTAGCATTTAAAAAACCTTTGAAATTCACTGAAAAAACCATAGGTTTTAGGGACAGTTATAGTTACTTGGACATTGCACTCGTACAAAACCCGTGAAATTCCCCCGTTATAGTTAGTTCAGCTAACTATAACTCGCGCCCCACAATGCACTGCTGATGACGTCACATATTACATCACTCATGACATGGTCAGTGACATCACTGATGACATCTCAAATGACATCACTGATGACATCATCCACGTGATAATCTGATGCACCTCCTCACACCCTAATATAACCTTTGATACACCCACTCTAAATTACAGACTGCCATTCGCAAAACCATAGACACTCCAACACCAATAACTACATACCCACTCACTGATTCTTAGGTCTACACACACACATCCACTCACTCACCCGTACAGTCACTCATACTTACGGTCACTCAGTACAGGACTATCATATGCACTCTTACTCCTATATAGACACTCAAACAACGCCACTCATCCATAGAGATACTCACACACCTAGTCAGTCATGCAAATAATTAAACACACTGCCATTTACTCACCTATACAGTTATACACACACCAGCTCACTTACTCATACAAATAGTAGCACATTGTTACGCTCTTATACAATCACTGATACAAGCACACAATCATCCATACAGCCACTATCACAATCACTCACTCTTGCTTATAGCTATTTATATACTCCAACACACATATATACTGCCTATCACATATGTAGTTACTCACACATGTACCACTGGGACATACATTCACTCACTAACACACTCTTACACACACTTACCCACCCATACAGTCTATCACAGATGCACTCTTGAAACCATGCACCCAGTGAATCACCCACTCACACATCTATGCACAGAGTTGCACACACCCCTCCCACACAAACACTCAGGCACCCATACAGATACTCAGACAAGCATTCAATAACTCATATAGACACTCATTTAGCTATTCACAAACACATGCAGCCACTTACACAGCAACAGACAGACGGATACAGACATACACCCAGTTTAGTCACTAACCCATGCATTCAGTAAGATACGTTAAATCACTCACTTATAGAGTCAGTCACGCACCTACTAAATCATCCATACAGACACTTACACACCCACTCATTCTTCAATACGTCTTTTCCTATATATTTTAAAAATATTTAAACTTTACAGAAACACACAGTCACTGGATGATGTCATCAGTGATGTCATTTGAGATGTCATCAGTGATGTCATCAGTGATGTCACTGACCATGTCATGAGTGATGTAATATGTGACGTCATCAGCAGTGCATTGCGGGGCGCGAGTTATAGTTAGCTGAACTAACTATAACGGGGGAATTTCACGGGTTTTGTACGAGTGCAATGTCCAAGTAACTATAACTGTCCCTAAAACCTATGGTTTTTTCAGTGAATTTCAAAGGTTTTTAAATGCTAATTTGTAACTATAACGTGTCTGAAACCTATGGTTTTTTCAGTGATATATATATATATATATATATATATCCACTCCTGAACTTTCATTTTTCAAATAATATTCTCAAGTGTGCTTGTCTAATTAAGTCAAGTGAAACCAACAAAAACTGCAACACTAAGGGGCATATTCACAAGGACTTATCGCCAAGTTATCGCCACCTTAACGCATCAAAAGTGGAGATAGATTTAACGCCCCATTCACAAGCGGGTGCAAACTGCAGACATCGCCAGTATTCCCGCGATAACTGCCGCAAAATTTATCTCCACGGGTGACACCACCAACTAACCCTAATGAGATGCAGAGTAGGCGTTCCCGTGCAAAAACTCATGAAAACACCACAACACCACTTTCACAACGAACTGCCAGATCTGCGATGCGAACCAAAAACAGGAGATAAGCCGCGGTAGCAGCAGGGAATTAACACCTGCCTTCTGCTGGTGTTAAGCAGGACGACTACCTGCAGTACGAAAGGGAGCCCAGCCCAGAGCCACATCGGAAGACCCACAGATCCCATGGAGCCAATGATCATGTAGCTCGGAGACCCAAGAGGGCCACAACACCCACCGCCACCACTCCCAGGCCCCCCCCCTCGGCCCCACCCCCCCCGGACAAACACATACCGTGCACGACACAAGAGCCACAAAAAGCGCATGATGTCGCACAATGACAAAAAGAAACACACATGTGTGGTCAGAAGAACGAGAAACAGTCACTCATGAAGTAACAACCAAAAACTTTATTGAAATAGAACACAAAACACCAATACGGAAGGCTCCTGTCGGGTCCGTCCGGGACAATCTTGATGTCACAGCCTGGAAAATAAAGCACAAAATCAGAACGTGTGTCATGCGCACATCAAAGGAGCGAGACACAGAGAATGAAAGAAAGGCAGAGAGAGAAAGAGAGAGAGAAAGAAGGGGAGAGAGAGAGAGAGAGAAGGAAAGGAAGAGAGAGAGAGAGAAGGAAAGGAAGGGAGAGAGAGAGAAGGAAAGGAAGGGAGAGAGAGAGAAGGAAAGGAAGGGAGAGAGAGAGAGAGAGAAGGAAAGGAAGAGAGAGAGAGAGAGAGAGAGAAGGAAAGGAAGGGAGAGAGAGAGAGAGAAGGAAAGGAAGGGAGAGAGAGAGAGAGAAGGAAAGGAAGAGAGAGAGAGAGAGAAGGAAAGGAAGGGTGAGAGAGAGAGAAAGAGAGAAGAAAAGGAAGGGAGAGAGAGAGAGAAGGAAAGGAAGAGAGAGAGAGAGAGAGAAGAAGGAAAGGAAGGGAGAGAGAGAGAGAAGGAAAGGAAGGGAGAGAGAGAGAGAGAAGGAAAGGAAGGGAGAGAGAGAGAGAGAGAGAGGGAGGGACACTGCTGCCCCCGCGCACCCAGGCACCACTGCTCACCTGCTGCCACCGGTGTGTCTCCAAACACGAGCCGGTATACACTGCAAGCCACCAGGTCTGCAATCTGTAATCGAGGCCAGAGTCAATCATGGCTAGTCCATCTCACTGCACACGCCAACAACGCCTGTCCGTCCCTGCGCACACATGCAGCCGCACCCTACCCACTCCCGCTGGCCAGCGCTGGCTGTCCGCACTTGCACACCCAGGCCCCACTGCTCACCTGCCGCCAACGGTGTGTCCACCAGTGGGCACACCACGTGCCTGTGCAAGCTCCAGGCCTCGGTCCCGCCACCATGGCATGCTCCACATCATGCGGACCCGCAACGCGGCCCAGCAGGTCCCACACATGACGCTGAGTCCTGAGGCATCAATGGCAGAGACCACATCAGTGCACACGTCATCATCGCAGGCTGCACACCCGCTCAGCAATTTCGGTGCCACTAACCCTGTGCAACCCCACTTAGCGCCACATAGTGGTAGGCCCGTGACGGCCGCAAGGCTTCGGGTGCCACTACCCCTGTGCAACCCCAGTCAGCGCCACGTGGTGGTAGGCCCGTGACGGCCGCAAGGCTTCGGGTGCCACTAACCCTGTGCAATCCCAGTCAGCGCCACGTGGTGGTAGGCCCGTGACGGCCGCATGGCTTCGGGTGCCACTAACCCTGTGCGCAACAACTCATGGGCCCTTTATCATTGAGAATCGTGGAACGTCCATCATCCAGTCACCTCCGGCAGTGGGGAATGTGATGTTGTCGGCCTCTTATGTTGGCGGGGTCACATGGCCTGTGACGCCTGTGCCGGATGGGTGTGGTGTGTGTGCAAACCTGCCCTCAGGGAGTGGCCGTGACATGCTGACAACTAGACCAGTGACCTGCAGACCACTAGCGTGTAAACCTGCGACATGTAGCTATGTGGCCCCCCTCTCGGAGCGTAAGCGGAGTGGTCTGGCCTGGCGTACACCGTACCATCGCAGGGCATGCAACAATGACTCGAGGTCTCTGGGCGTGGTCCAGTCCATGTCCGGACAAGGAAGTGACTAATGCGTGTGTCCCTGTTGTAGTGTCTACGGCACCCGGAACGCAATCGGCAATGTAGCACACTATGACTGGAATCCCACTAGATGAGCATCATTGACCTTAGGGGGAGTCACTGACCCTACATTCATCCACACATTCATACTTGAATGATGAAAGACATGACACAGCAGTGTGTTTCTGAATGTTTAATGCACATCCAGTGGAGTTTTGCAGCTGGAGCAGTACAGGGCCATGCCAACCCCACTTCACAAAATGGGCCCGTGGAGGGCCAGCCAGAGTCCATCGGGGAATGACAAGTACAGCGGAAGAGGAAGAGTACAGTCCGCAGTCTGGTCGCCGTGTCATTGGTCACCAAACAGGATATGGCAGTCCATGTCGCGGTCCAAGGTGAGTGCAGCAGAGTGTATCGGGGGTCAGTGGAAGGTCATGGGACCATGTGCGGCACCAAGCATCAACAGGCCAGGTGGCGGAAATTAATGCTAGTGCCTCCTTCTGATCTCAATCCCATCCACGTCCTCGGATGTGTGCTCTGCCTCACCTGTGGGTGGTGCAGTTCCGGCTGCGGCACTGTGTGCCACTGACACATCAGGGGCCCGAGGTGGATTGTCGGCCGCACTGTGTGGCAGTGACACATCAGGTGCCGGAGTGGAAATGTCTGCTGGGGTGCTTGTGGGGTTCCGCTCGTCCTCTGCGCCTGCTCCGGCTGCCTCCATGGTGCTTCGGTGTTGGTTATTGTGTGTTTTTTCTACTTTTGTAGTGATTTTCCCGCCTGCCGTGTGTGTATTGCAGGCCTGGCGCTGCTTATCGCTGATTTTCTCATCGCGGTTTGGCCCATCGCACGTTTTTTTGCGTTGGGGTTTGTGTTTTTATCTCCGTTGCGGTGGTTGTATCGCGGACATTGACCGCATTTTCGGCAAACTATCGCATGGTACCGCCGTGTTGTGAATTCCACTTTAACACAGGGTTATTTTCCCGCGATAGACTGCGATGTGTAAAGTTGCGTTAACATTTTTTGGAGATGTTTAGCGCACGTTCTTGTGAATATACCCCTAAGATTGTAATAATTGAGAATTCAGGTATGTACATACTTAATCCATGGTTACTCTCCGTTGCTATTTGTAGGATAAGACAATTTTATGTGTGGTCTACCTCCAGATTTTTAGCCTTATCTGCTTTTGCAGGCTGTAGTCCCTAATATAAGGTACAACATGTACCCAGGGCCTGGAAGTTAAATGCCGCCAGTGGACTACAGCACCAATTTTGCCTTCATTACAGTGGCAGTGCAAACATGGCTTCAGGCCTACCATCATAGTCTCAATGGAGCAGTGTAAAAACTGCAATTCAACCAATTCAACCTGTCAAAATAAACCATTGTGACAGGTCTAAACCTTCCTTTTAAATATATATTATAATATTTATCAAAAACCCAAGATAATGGTGAAGTTGGATATTTTATAAATATTAAGGAAAAGTTCAATTTAGAAAGTTACCTTTTTCCTGCTGAAACACATAAACTCCAATTTACACGAGCTTTCCAACTGTCACCCAGCTGTAAATTAATGAAGAGTGAAAAGTTTTCCCAGACTAGAGACAAAGGTCTGGACGTGGGGGGTGTTCTTGTTCCTCTGGCAGGATGATCATTCAGGCAGTCCCCAGGAACTTGATTTACTTCAATGCCTCCCTCCCGTCACAAGCAGATGTCAGATGACACTTGGGCAGGTCCCTTCTTTTGTCCTCCCAGTCAGAGAGGCAACAAACTCATGGGCGGGAGCTGCACCCAGATCTGGTTTAGAATAACCTCAGATTAGGGGCTGCTCATTACCCTGGCTACAACTCTGGGTGGGCATACAGGCTCTGCACAAGGGGAGAGCGGTTTAACCATTTTGGATTTTAGGAGTAAGGGATACTGTGGGATTGGCTGCAGTAGGACAGACACAAACTGCTGTAAAAGTTGGTAGGATAGCCAACAAGGCTATGCTAACACCATAAAAATCATATGTACACAATATATAAACGAACATAACATCAAACAATTAGCATTGCTCACCAAGTAATATAAATAAATAAAATAACAATTTTTGATTTAGGAGCTGAAGTCCTGGTTCGAGAAATGCAGATTCCAAAAATACAGTCCCAAAAAAAGAAATAAAAAGAAGCCCAAAGAAATGCAAAAATAAACCACAGAAAAATAGAACATGCTACAAGACTCCAAAATCCAAGGAATTCATCAAACCCCCGAAAATAGAAAAAAATAAACACTCCAGGAAAACTGAAGAATCAAGGAAAAAAATAATAAATAATTTTGGTCAAAAAACAACTCTTTTTCCTTGAAAAAATAATTGAAGGTATCCAGGTTAAAAATAAAGTCCGATTTCCAGAAATGAAAACCTGTAATGGAAAAACATATAAATGCACCCCAAAACACTTATTGCTATGGTATATAATAAAGTACATTAAAAAAGTAATTCAATTGATGTTAAACACATACAACACACATAAAATAGAAATATACATAACATTTCAGACTAAGGCATACTGAATTACTGCAAACTAATAAACACATACTACACTGAGTACTTTTTTATATATATATATTTTTTTAAATATATCTTTATTGGTATTTGGTATACAGTATTGCATTCTTAAGAACCTTGCAAGTATAAAATTACATCTTTCAGTCAATCTGGTTCCTTTCCATACAACATATGCAGTCTGCTTTCATATTATAACACATTCTAACATTTTTCCGAGATGGGTGGTCCACCATTCTCAGTTTTAACCTTATATATAGTATTATTGACAACGGATCTGTTCTGTCAGCTGTATTGTTCTAATCCGTGATGTACAAACCCAGTACACAATAAGATAGTCTTCAATATGAAAAAAAACATAACATACAATAAAACTTTGCAGAGAAGGGGTGTAACAAGATTGTTTCGATTCCACGTTAGTCGAGCTACGGCATCTTGAGTGAACCATTGTGGGATTCGGTGGGCAGTCAAAATATCGAATTTTAAATATCGACCTATACTAATATTGAGTTTTTAATATCGTAGGGACAGAATATCGAAGTCAAGAATATCGTTGACCAGAATATCGACTTTAAGGTAAGTAATATCGATTTTTTTAATATCGAAGTAAGTAATATCGAAGTCATTAATATCGTTAGCAAAAATATAGTTGTAAATAATATCGATTTTTTTTTTTAGTGTTATGTATTTTATATGTATGTTTAACATTTTTTTAAAAAGTTTTTTCATTATTTTTAAATATATGTATTAAATGTTTAGAAAATAGTAATTTTTTTAAAAGGAAATTTTGCATTTTAGTATCAGAGCGGGTTGTGGGTTTATAGGGAATAGGGTGGGAAGTAATTTAATTATTATTAATTAATATGTTTTTATTTATTGTTATTCATTTTTAATTTATTGTTAATTAATTATTAATTGGTAATTAATTTATATTAATTGGTTAATTTATAATTATATTAATTATAATTAATTATTAGTTTTTATTTATTGTTATTGTTAATTAATTTATTGTAAATTAATTATTAATTGGTAATTAATTTTAATTCATTGATTAATTGGTAAATTAATTATGTTATTTTTAATGTGTAGCGGGTTGTGGGTTTATAGGGGAATAGGGTGGGAAGTAATTTAAATGTAATTAATTAGTTAATATGTGTATATTTATTGTTATTGATTATTAAGCTATTAATTAATTATTAATTGGTAATTAATTTTTATTAATTGGTTAATTAAAAATTATATTAATGATAATTAATGTATTATTATTATTTATTTATTGTTATTGTTAATTAATTTATTGTTACTTAATTATTAATTGGTAATTAATTTTTATTAATTGATTAATTGATAATTAAATTAATTGTGGTTTTTTTATGTGTAGCGCGTTGTGTGTTTATAGGGGAATAGGGTGGGAAGTAATTTAATGTTATTTAAGTAAATATTAATTTAATTTAGTAGGTATTTATTAATAATTATTTTGTTAAGTAATTAATAATGTTATTTATTTTAAAAACATTTTTTTTATAAATATGTTAATTTAACCCCTACGCGATCCTACATTTTCCCTACTGTTGCACTCACTGGAGTGGGAATAGTAATTTTTACCCCTACGCTATCCAACACTTTCCCTACTGTTGCACTCACTGGAGTGGGAATAGTAATTTTAACCCCTACGCTATCCAACACTTTCCCTACTGTTGCACTCACTGGAGTGGGAATAGTCATTTTTACCCCTACGCTATCCAACACTTTCCCTACTGTTGCACTCACTGGAGTGGGAATAGTCATTTTTACCCCTCCGCTATCCAACACTTTCCCTACTGTTCCACTCACTGGAGTGGGAATAGTAATTGTTACCCCCCGCTATCCAACACTTTCCCTACTGTTGCACTCACTGGAGTGGGAATAGTAATTTTTACCCCTACGCTATCCAACACTTTCCCTACTGTTGCACTCGCTGGAGTGGGAATAGTAATTTTTACCCCTACGCTATCCAACACTTTCCCTACTGTTGCACTCACTGGAGTGGGAATAGTAATTTTAACCCCTACGCTATCCAACACTTTCCCTACTGTTGCACTCACTGGAGTGGGAATAGTAATTTGATTTTCTCCGCTATCTAATATTTTGTATTTTTTTAGCTAATGTACTTTATAATTATTTTTTAAAAGATTTAAAATAATTTTACATTTTTTAATTTGTTACATATATTTATTTAATTTTTATTTATATTATTCTTTTATGTGTATAGATGTATTTATAATTTATAAAAAATAAATTAAACAATGTATAAGTTAAAATAAATATTAAAACATATTAATAAGTAAGTATATATATATATTATTCAAAATAGATATTCCTTCCTCTCCGGAAATAATCGTCCAGCACTTCCAGACGGGTTAGGTCACTCAGTTTTTATTTAAATGACAAACATCATCAACGCGTTTCAGCAGTCTCAGCTGCCTTGCTCACGATGTCTGAGTGCCATAATTTTTTCCTTAAAATACTCGCTTTCAAAAAGAAAGAACATCGAGGAGGGACTACAACGATTAAGGAACATTAGCCAGCATGCTTTTTTCTGTTACAACGGCGCCCATGTTAGAACATGCAAGGTGCACACAAAAACAAATTACAAGGATAGTTCCATTTGTTACAGTTATTACTGCTTTCAGCAGCCCGGAATTTCCATATTGGTTGTTCAAGTCATACTTGTGCTTTGCCTTCCTGGATTTTTATATCTAGCAGAGACTCCAAGTCCCTTGCAATTATAATCCAGATACCTGGTCAAATTTCACATATCAGTATCTCAGAGAATATACAAATGAACATCCAATTCTAACTGAACCATGTTTCTGTTTTAACAACCTCTAATTCCTCAGATTATATGTTCTAAATATATTTCAACAGTTTCAAAGCCAACGGGGAGTAAAAAAGATTATTTTTTGATTACATATATCGTAAAAATCTTCAATTATTAAAGTGCAAGTGCTCGGTGCAAATTAATCACTGAAAGTGCAAGTGCTTCACAGTATATTATTATACATATTTCATATACTTATTAAAACACCTTATAAAAAATATATAATTAAAATGTCATTATATATTCCAAAATTTTAAAGTGCAAGTGCTTCACAGTATATTATTCTTCATCATTAAAAAGAACTTATTTCATATACTCAATAAAGAAAAACACTTTTAAAACACTATCAATGTCCTAAAATATCTAAAACCGATATACAAAAACTACCCCTTAATTACTTTTTAGTCTGTATAAAATAATGAAAAAAACCCGTACATATAAAAAGTTCCATCTTAGAAACAATTTTTTCTTATGTACAGCAATCATCTAATCCTTTCATATCCCTCTTCCTCAAATTCTTACCATACCAATATAAAAACAAAAAGGTCTCATTTTGTGCAGTTTTACGCTTAAATTCCCTTCCCTCAAAAACCTCAGCGTAGACATGTATAAAGGTCCTCATCTACATTCAATCCATGAGGTTCCTTACTATTGAACTCCAAAATATAATAGGTTTCCAATTTCCTGAGTTCTTTTTCCCTATCTCCTCCTCTCTTTTTATGGGGAATTTCTGCTATACAGCTATACTGCAGGCTGGAGGGATTGCTTTGATGATACTTCTCAAAGTGTCTTGCGACCGGGTAAGTTCTATCTTTGTTTAAAATTGCTCTCCTGTGTTGTAAAATTATTTTGTACACTGGTAAAGTTGTACTACCTATGTACACCTTTGGACAGTCACACTGCAATAAATAGACAACAATATTTGATCTACAGGTTAAAAAACTTTTGATGAAAATAGTTTTATTAAAAAATGTTTTAAAATTCGTGCCATTCATTCCATGTTGGCACGCTTTACATTTAAAACATTTTTTAAAACCTGGTTTTTGTTGGAGCCATTTCGAGGCCCCACCCTTCCTTTCCTGAAACTCACTACTCACAATTAAATCTTTCAATGATTTTGATTTTCTGTAAGTAATATTAGGATGTTTATTCACTTGTGGGCCTATTAAAGGGTCACCCCGTACCAGATACCAATGTTTTTTTTAAATGGCTCTGATTTCTTTATGTTTGGTGCTAAAAGTCATAATAAATCTTGGATTCTCCACATTATTCCGCTCTTTCTGCTCAGTTTTCTCCTTCTTTTTCTGAGTTCGTGATGGTTTAAAGAGTACCTTCTGTCTCTCAAGATTCCTAGCTTTCTTAGCTGCACCTTTTATTATGTGTGGTGAGTATCCTCTCTCAATGAATCTACTTGTCATTTCCTGTTCGATTCTCAAATAATCTTCCTGGCTACTGCATGCCCGCCTAGCCCTGTAAAATTCCCCAAAGGGAATACTTCGTATCAGTGGAGCTGGGTGGGCACTCCCTGCATGGAGAATAGTATTTCCCGCAGTAGCTTTTTGAAATACAGTGGTCTCAAGTTTTTCCCCTACTGGTTGAATTCTGATATCAAGAAAATCTATGGTAGTTTTACTATACTGTCCCACAAATTTCAAATTCAACGAGTTCTGGTTCAGATCCATAATGAATTGTTCTATGTCCGTTTCCATGCCCTGCCACAGCACGAAAACGTCATCTATGAATCTTACCCAAAGTAAAATGTTACCTGACCACTGTTCTAAGGGCGGCCCCCCGAGCACCTGCTCCTCCCACCAGCCTAGATGTAAGTTGGCATAGCTGGGGGCGAAACAGGTGCCCATCGCCGTCCCTTGTTCTTGCAGAAAGAGATCGTCCCCAAACATAAATATATTTTTCGTCAGGCACCACTCCATTAACTCTAAAATCATTCGATTGTGTTTCATGAATCTTATTGGTCTTCTGTTCAAAAAGTACTATGCTGCTTTTAAACCATCTACATGACGTATACTCGTATACAATGTAGAGATATCCAATGTTATTAAAATCATGGTAGCAGCATCCCAGCGAATATCAAAAATACACTTAAGAAAATCAGTGGAGTCCTTGATATGTGAAGTCAATGTTCTAACAATAGGATTTAAAAAATATTATCAATATACCTAGATGCATTCTCGAACAAGCTGCCACATGAAGAAATTATCGGTCTACCCGTGGGTGTGGTATATTATATGTATATGTTTAATGTATTTTCAAATTATATATATTACTTATAATTTTTAAGCATTTTAAAATATTTTTAACTATGTTTCTTTTAATTATATGTATTATTTACTTTATTTTACAATATTTTTTTAACTTAAATTAAAAACGATATTTTTAACGATATTTTTGACATCGATATTTTTTTGGGATATTTTTGTACTTACCTTAATGTAGTTAGGATGTCGATATTCTTGTCTTCGATATTTTTGCTGCGATATTTTTGTAGGTCGATATTGTGACCATCGATATTTAGTCAGTGATTCGTGGGATTCAGGGCGGGGTCCCAGCTACCCAGATCTTTCCACTATACTCCACCACCATCTGTGCCTCATCTCTCCTGGTTCTCCCCAGCATTCACAACACTTGGCTTTTCCCATTTTATCATTACATCTCTCCATTGCCCAGCTATAGGGAGCTTCCTCTCTCCTCTGGCCTCCTCCCCTTGTAACACTCTGCCCTCTGCCCCAGCCCACCTGATGACGTCTGTATTCCAGGTGTCTAGTTGAGGCCCCCTCACGGACTTCCATTCCATCGCTACTCTGCGCTTAGCAAGGTCTATCAATTTATTCCCCACTTGCCGCTTGGGTGGCCTCGGGAAGAGTCCCAGCACACATACCTGGACCGTTGGCAGTAGCACCCTATTTAGTACTCTACTAATCTTGTCTAAGACAGCTTCCCAGAATATCTGCATATATTGGCAGCTCCAGACCATATGTCCAAAGTCTTCATCAGGGTGATTGCATCTCGGAGAGTGTTGCATTTCCCCCCCATATGTCACATTAAGGCGGTGAGGTGTTAGATATGTCATGTGTACGTAGTTAAACTGTATGTACTTTAGGCGAGTATTCCTTGAAATCTTCTTGGGAGAAAGCAAGACTTTACGCCACTCCGTGTCAGTGAGCTCCCCCCCTCCAAGTCTATCCCATTTCTCACGAAGTCCGCTTAAGGGGCCGAGGGATGCTGCAACCAGCGCAGCATAGAACCACTTCACTAAGTGCCGAGCTGTGCCTAGTGTAAGTAAGGCATGTAACACCAGGTGAGTCTCTGGTTCCTCCTTCCCATTATCCCAAAGCTGCACAAATGTACGGGACATGGCTTCATATAGTAAAAACTGCCCTGGGGGTAATTTATTATCGGCTACCAGATCTCCAAATGGAAGCAGTGTCTTGTCCGAATAGCAATCTCCAACACTATCCAGCCCAGCCTCCGTCCATTGTACCAATTGTTCGCTTGTAAATACTGATTGGGGGTCCCCATGTGGTAGCCCAACCAATGATAGTACCGGCGTATATTTAGCTGGGCGAAGGCACTTATTTTGACACCTTTTCCAGGCTTGCAATGCAGTATGTTGTAGCAGTGAGCAGTAAGGTGTAATTGCTGACGGAATGAGCAAGTTGGCCACCAACAAGTTGGGACAAGAGTCCGGGATGGCCAACCATGTGCCTTCCTCATTCACCCCCTCTACCCATTGTGCCAACCATTGAAGTTGGGCCGCCAGCATGTAATATTCGAAGTTTGGGACTCTCAGTCCCCCTTCTGCCAGTGGACGCTGCAACGTCTTCAGAGATACCCGTGGTCGTCCGTCTCCCCACACCAGCCCTCGCAAGAGAGTGTTCAAGGGACGGAACCAGCTACTTGGCATCAGGACCGGCAAGTTTACAAAAAAATACAACAAGCGGGGCAGCATAACCATCTTGGACAGGGAGACCCTGGCCATTATGGGTAATTGGAGGGTACTCCAGAAGTGTACACAAGAACGGAGGGAAGGCAGCGCTCTATTCAAGTTCCCTTCCTTCAAGTCCTCCAATGAATGAAAAACATGTATGCCTAGGTACTTAAACGTGTCTTGTGCCCAATGTATGTTCATAGTCAAAGCTTCCGGCCTACTTATTGGACCCGTGACAGGAAAAAGGTAGGTTTTGGCTGTATTGACTCAAAGACCCGAATATTGCGCAAATTTATCCAAAATCTGCAATGCCTCTGTAGTGCCTGCATTGGCCTCTTCCAGGTAAATTAGCAGATCATCAGCGTATAAGGATATGTTATGCTGATGCCCTCCTATCATCAGTCCTATCCCGGCCCCACCCTGCCGGACTCTTTCCGCTAGGGGCTCTATAGCCAGGGCAAACAATAAAGGAGAAAGTGGACACCCCTGACGCGTCCCCCGTGAAATCTTATATTGCCTAGAATCCTCCTACCCGTTTTGACCCGAGCAGTGGGTGAGGTATATAATAGCTGCACCCATCGCACCCATCGCACCCATTCTTCCCCCAGTCCCATACGAAGCATCACCTCGACCAGGTACTCCCAGCTAACTGTATCAAAGGCCTTTTCTAGGTCGATTGATAGTACGGCAGCCTGTCTTTTGGAAGGGGCGTCCGTGTGATACAGGATAGAATAAAGTCTGCGCATGCTGTATGAAGTATTGCGCGATGGGATGAAACCATTCTGGTCAGGATGCACTAGGGTTCGCATATACGGTAGAAGCCTACCCGTCAATACCTTACTCAGTATCTTAAAGTCCAGGTTAAGCATGGAGATGGGTCTGTAATCTTTTACTCCGGCCTCAGGCAGTTTAGTCTTTGGAAGTGGGATCACCAACGCGGTCTGGGTAGACCCGGGTAACTCCCCTGATTCATATGACTCTGTATACAGTTTAACTAGTTGAGGCACCAATAAGTCAGCATATTTTTGATAGAATTCTGCCGGTAGGCCATCTGCCCTCGGTGCTTTACCCGTTGCCAGCGCCATTATAGCCGCTCTGACTTCCTGCGGGTTGATAGGGTCCCCCAACTCCTCTTGTGCCACATCATCCACCATGCGGAGCGGTAGTGGCTCCAGGAAGCTCCTGACACCAGGCATGCATGCCCCCATTGGAGCAGTATAAAGACGTTCGTAATAAGAACAAATCGCCTCGTTGATGCCCGCCGGGTCATGTATAACTTCCCCGGTACCTAAAGTCAACTGCGTAATAGGTGCCCCACCCAATTCAGGTTTAATTAATCTGGCTAAGAGGTGACCCACCCTGCCTTCCTCCTTCTGAACTCTGTCCAGATACTCTCTGTGGCTATAGCACCGTAAACGGTCGAGTGCTTTTTCGTATCTCCCACGGGTTTCCGATAGAGATAAGCGGGCTATTTCCCCCATTCCCTGGGCACTATCTAGCCTACGTAGTTCTCCCTCTAGGTCCATGATTTCCTGTTGAAGGTCCCTGTGTACCCCGATCGTTTGTCCCATGCAGTGGCCCCGTACTACCACCTTAAACGCCTCCCACTCCAGCAGAGTGAAGGAGGCTGTGTGGGCATTAATGGGAAAGTATGCCTCAATAAGCGCCTGCAACGATTCACGGAAAGGTGCATCCTCCAATGCAGAGGGGTTAAGTTTCCACGTCAGAATCGGGGGTCGACCCCCCCCCCACGTTTGGTGCGTTATTATCAGTGGGCTATGATTGGACAGTGTACGGCCCAGGTACTCGGTATGGAGTACCGTACAATTAAATTCTGGGGAGCAAAGGAACGTATCCAACCTGGTGTGCACCTGGTGAACCGGTGAGAAGAAGGAGTATTCCCTATTTGCTGTGTGTTGCGTCCTCCATGTGTCTTCCAAACCCCAGTGGGAAATCCAATTACGGAAACCAGCTGCCGTGCAGTGTGGCTGCGCTCCCCGCAGCGGAGGATGCGAGCGGTCTGCTGATATGTCGGCTACGCAGTTAAAATCCCCACCCAGGACTGTGAAACCCGTTATGTGGTTAGCTAGTATAGGGGAAAAAGTCTCAAGAAATCCCACTTGGTCATGATTGGGAGCATAGATATTCCCCAAGGTCACTTCCTGACCGGCCAACCTCCCGGTGATTAATACGTATCTTCCATCCTTATCAAGGGACACTCTATCCAGTGCAAAGGGGATCCCTGGCCTGATCCATATCAGAACCCCCCGAGCAAAAGCAGAGGCGGTGGTCGCAAATATTTGCCCCCTCCATCGTCGCTTCAGCTTCCCTGCCTCTTCTACATTCAAATGAGTTTCTTGGAGGTAAGCTATATGGACATCTCTGCGCCCCAAGTACGAATATATGTTATGGCGTTTAGCCGTAGACCCCATCCCCCGTATATTCCACGTTAGGAAGCATATCACATTATGGGATTGTGCCATTGTAAAAAGACGATCTTGGGTGTCCACCCAGTGGGACCCCCCTGCCCTGCTCGTTCATTCCTGCACCACCACCCCCCTCTGCAATGTAAACAACGGACTAATCCAACAAGAAGACCCCCAAAATGGTCAACTCCCTATCCCCAAGGGCAGTCCGACATCAGTCGGCAGCCCAAACAGAGTTTGATACATTATGCTCTTAAGTGAGGCTCCAATCTAGTGGGGCTCTCAATGGGGTGGCAAAGATAAAACAGTATATATGGCTCGTATACCTCCCAGAACGCACCAGCCCTACCATAAAGGGCTCTGCCCAGGACCTGGGGCTGCAGACGAAAAGCTGCCATAATTACCGGGACCTAAAACGAAAACCCAAGGAAACCCTCCCAATCACCTTCCTATTCAAATGATATCGTCTGCAGTATTTGGGGTCACCACCGGTAAATTGTTACTGTCACTATGGGAAGAATCCGAGTCCTGATCCCCAGTTTCCTTTGAAGAGCGAGCTCCAGGTTCCGGAGATGGGCTCCTGCCCGTCATGAGTGCCGCAACAGCCTGCAGCGCCTCTGCTCTTTCCTTCTCTGTTTGCGACGTAGCCGGTCTTTTAGCAAGACCCCTCCGGTTTCTTCTTCTTGCACGCTTCCCAAGTTCCGCTGGCTTCTTGGCCATTGAATTGGAGGACCGCCCCAGGGAGGCCCCCCCCTTTGTACGACTCAATCCAGTCCCACGCATCCTTCGGATTGTCACGGTAGTGCGTGTTCCCATCTAGAATAATACGCAGCCGGGCAGGGAACATCAAAGAACTGCAGACCCTCATCCCTCAAGGCCCTCTTGACCTCTATGAACGAGGCTCGTTTTCTCTGAACCTCTAGCGTGTAATCAGGAATGATGGAAATTTTACTGTTGTCCAATATGTATGGGCCGTCAGCACGCGCCCTTTGCAAAAGTAGGTCTCTGTCACAGTAGTGCAAAAGTCTGGCCACGACCGGCTGCGGCGGCCTACCCGGCGCCAGCGGTCTAGCCGGCACTCTGTGAGCCCTTTCCAAGGTGTAGGACGAATACAGGCCCTCCGGGGCTACATTGGTTCTAAGCCATTGTTCCAGTAAAGACACCATATCACTGTCTTCTGCTCCCTCTGGGAGGCCCAGGACTCTGATATTGTTCTGTCTATTGCATCCTTCCGCGTCTTCAGCCTTCCGCTCTAGTACGCCCAACCTGCCCGTCAGCAACCCCACCTGCGCCTCCAGTGACTTCTGCGCATGTATCAGTACTGCGACATTAGATTCCGTCTCCTTCACTCTTTCAGAGAGTTTCTTGTGCTCTTCCCGCAGTAATCCTAGGCCTGCCGCCATCGTGCTGATATCTTGGTGAAGAGTGGCTTTAGTATCTGCAATTGCCTCCAGGATCTTGCCTAATTGATGCTGCACCGATTCTTCCATGCCAGATTGGGGCTGGTCTTGCACAGTATCTTCCTGGTCCAGGGTGGCTCCTGCCTGACGACCTCTGGGTTTGCCCACTTCTGCCACTGGGCCGGGTGGTGCCTCTTGTAGTACCCAGGGGGAGGGGTGAAGAAGCACTCTCCAACTCTCCACTCACTGCCGGGCCGCACCTAGCTCTCGTGGGGCAGCCATGCTGAACTATACGGCCCCCGCTCCAGACCCTACACCACAGCCACTTCGCAGACTGCTCCGCGCTAACGCTGGGTCACAATGATGACAGCTCAAATCCTGACTCACCACTACATTCATGTCTGGTGTGGGGTCGCTTCCGGAGTGTACTTCATTAGTGGGTGCTAGAGCCCCAATCTCTTCCAGTGGTCCGCTCGTTCCCCGACGCTTGGTCGCTGGCCTGACTGGTCACAGCTCCGGTGGGACCGCCAGGTGGCTCCCGACCACCACGGTTCCCATGTGGGGCAGCGGACCGCAGCCCAAGGCGCACCATCCCAGGCACCGCGCTGTCCGCCCTGTGGCCAGGATACCACGGGGGTAGCAGGCTGTAGACCCACACCACGCTCCTTGTGCTCACTCACCACTCGTATGGGGCCGGCGAATAATCAGCACACATCCAACACGCCACAGACAGGCACAAGGGTCAGCCTATCCGCCACCGGCTCACAGCAGCACTCCTAGGCCCCAAAGTTAGTACGGGCTTATCCAATCAGGGCAGGACAAAAGTTCCCAGAGCAGTGCCCCTCTGTGTTTCGCTCCCGGAGGCTGTAAGCACTCAAGGCCCTCCAATCCCCGGATCTGGGCCTCAATCCGACACCCTGCGAAGCGCCCTGGGTCTCAGCATTGGCACCATCAGCTTCACGGTGTCCGCCGCTGCCCCCGCACTCTTTTTCCGCCCGGTCCCTCGCGGATCCCGGGCCTCGCGGCTCACTCCCCGTCAGATACTCACAGCCAGGATGCCAACTTGCTGATGCACGGCCTCGGCCGAGTCCCGTGGCCAAACTCGTCACTGCAAAGTTGTTAAGAAGGCAGCAGGCCACAGCTCAGGGCGCCCCCTCCTGATCCAAATGCTTGCTGCTACTGGCACTCACTTCGCATAGAGATCAGGCGGCATGCCCACAACACTTCCCCTGGGCCCGCTCTCCGCACGCTGTATTTGGCTGGCTAAGCGTCAGAGCACAGCCGCCATGCCAGAGTCAGGCACAAGGGTCAGGTAGTCCATCGCCAGCTCGCGGCGGCTCGCTTTAGTCCCCAATTCTCTATAACTTTAACCGACTGTGGCAAAGCTAATGTTTCCGATACAGGCCCCACTAAGTAAAGTTCACGGAAACTGGAGCAGGTCACTGCCCTCCGGATCCGGCCTCAATCCGTCTCCTTGCTCCTTACTATCCAGGGTGCATGGGCTATACGGCCGGGGTCACAGCGCCAGACCCGCCGGCCTCTCCTCTTCCCCCGTGGCCCCTCTGCACTTGGCCACAACCTCCTCTCGGGTCCCGCGGCACACTTCAGGTCCGTCGTTCACTGTGGAGGCGCCATCTTGGGGGCACTCGACCACAGTCGGCTCCCCAGGCAGAGCTTGCCCCCATCGCTCCTGTGGGTGCTTGAGCCGTCCGATGCAGCCCTGCTCGTCAGTAGAGTTACCGGACCAGTTTCAGCCCGCTCCCAGGTCCCAGCAGCCAGTAATTCACGACAATAAACTCGGGCCAGGGCGGAGCTCCGGGCCCACGCGTCTGCCATCTGCAGCCTCCTGGCCACGCCCCCCCCCCCACTTTTTTATATATTTTAATGTTTAAAAATGTAAGTAATGTAAAATATTATATTTGTTAACAAAGCTATATTTTTTATGTAATTGTAAATATGCCAGAGTAAAAAATGTTTCTTGGAAATAAAAAGAATACAAAAAGCTTGTAATTAAAAAAAATAGTATATGTTAAAAGCGATAATTAGAAATTGCGTATCATTATGAAATTTAAAAAATATTTTACCACCACTATATGAATAAACAAAAAAACAATGTATCCTATAACAAACAACAACTTTCTAATGTACAAGATAAAAAATACAAACAAATGGTGATAGCTTATGGATATTACATGTACTATTCTGAATAAAAAATGTAGCCACATTAAAGAAATTGCTCTATTTTGGGGAGAGTCTAATTTAGTGCTCCCACTCCAAACATTACCCCATTGGGAAAATGTACTATTCCCACTGCAAGCTAAAGCACACTAGGAAAATTATTGGAATGGGGTGGGTCATATTTACTATTCCCACTCCACACATAACCACACTGGGGAAAGTGTTGGACTTTTCAGAATCAAAATGAACTCCCAAAAAACTAATATAGACATTCAACTAAAAATAATACATTGCAGAAAGTTAATTTAGTTTGTCCAAAAACATAAACCCCATAGCATAAATAAGGAGAGTGCAAGATCTACCAAAAAAAAAAACCATAACAAGTATTGATTACACCTGTAAATTAAATTATAATACTTTAAAAAAAAGAAAAGTATTTTTTAAATTAGTTAAAAATGAAAACATATTTCAAATTTTAAAAATAAATTATATTCTTTTTAAATTCCAATGAGAAACGAAACACAAATTCCCAAAAGATATTTATTTAATTTAAGCCAAAAATTAATTAAAATTGATGAAATACACTTATTTCACTCAAAAAAATAATCCATAAAAATATACATTTTTAATAACAGAAACAACATTTTATAATTTTTTTAAAATAAAAACATACTTATTACAAACTTGCAAAATATACAAATGTTAAAAATAAATTTAAAAAATTATTTAAAAAATAACCTTACATATAAAAACATGAATTTTATATAGGTAACAATTAAAAAATAAAACTTGAACAATGTAAGCTCATAACAAAAAATACATTTTGTTAAATCTAAAATAACAATTCACCCATCTATTTTGTATGGAACAAACTTATATAATTAACTGTTAACTTTCTCCCCACCGTATTCCCCAATAAACCCAATACCGCAAAATCAGTACTCAAAAAAGATATTCTATCTCCCAAGATTGTTCGTAAAGATATTCCAGATATAACAAATACGATTGTCAGCATCTTATGTGCCTTTGGAAACATGTACTGTATCTAAAGTTCTTAAGATAGGCATTGTTAAGCTTCAGCTATAAAAGCCCAACCTTGTTTCAGGAGATTTGGCCAACAAGTGTCTGATTACTCTGCTACCTGCAATTTCCAAGATACTGCAAAATGTATTCCCTAAACAGCTATATGAATACCTTGAGCCATATCACATACTGAACAATTCTCAAGGTGGGTTCATGCCCGGCAGCAGTACGGAATATGCCCTCGTAGACGTGATGGAGGATCTTTTGTTGGCTGCCAACAATAATTGCAGACGTGGTCTAATTTATTGGATTTGTCGGCAGCCTTCAACACTTTTGACTACAGCATTCTAAGCTTTTGGCGTGCTACCTTCAGTATCAATTATTGGCATTAGATTGGTTCAAAGCTTTTCTTCATGAGAGAGCCCAACAAGTTACTCTTGGGGAGTGCCTTCTGTAAATGTGATAGTTTTTACTGGAGTTCCCCGAGGGTTACCTATTTATTATTTACATTGTGTCCCCGTTGTCCATCATCAGTTAGGCAGACGGTAGCCTCCATTGTTATACTGATGATACCCAGCTTATTTTTGGGATAATGAAAATTGACCCTTCTTTGGCCTCTATTCCTGAATGCTTCAATGACATATGAAAATGAATTTGTTACCTGGCCTAAGATTAATTTAGACAAAACTAGGATAGATTATCTATTGGCCTGGTATTCTATACCTTGGTCGTTTGACATCGGGCCTCATCCAGAACCACAAAAGTCTGTTAAATGTTTAGGGTTTTAAATCGGTGTCAATCTTTAGCGTAATCACCAATTTTCACCTGTCGTCTCCTATTGCTCCTTGACCCTATGTAGGCTCAAACCTATTCCCTCTTTGTTGTCCTGGGACAATCGTAAAGTCATTGTGTCAGCACCATTGGCTGTTGATTGATTACTGCAACTTGATGAACTGCACCACCACAAGCGACAACTACAGAGGCTGCAAGTAATTGAAAATCAGGCTGAGCAGGTGATCGCTCAAACCTCTTGCAGCTCTTCAGCCAAAAACTCGTCTTAAACTGCTCTGGTTACTTGTCCACGAAAGGATTATTTTCAAGTAATTGTGCATTGTCCATAAATATCTGTATTGATACACCCCTCAATTTCTAAAAACCCGGTTTCATATGTATATACCTTGTAGGACACTTAATTCATCTTATGCTTACCTGCTGCAGGTTCCTTGCATCCACAAATCCCTTCCTAGAGGAAACTCCTTCTCTTACCTTGCTGCTCATCAATGGGACCATGTCACACTGGGCTTGGGGTCCACCTCTCTTCTGTTGTGCTCCAGGAAAAAAACTGAAAACCATTCTCTTTACTTCCTAACTCCCCAAGAGACCTCTGGGTACCACTGCTTTATAAATAGCATCACAATTTAGTACATACGTTGAGATCTGACAACCCTAGCTGAACTTTGCAATGTGCTTCCATTAATCATATCAAAGTTAATCTGCCATTTACCAGCCCCTCAGGGGGTTTGTAGTTGTGCTCCTTGAGGAATCATGTAACAAAAAGTGCAGCTTCTGCGTGTGCTTTTCTGTTCTCAGAGGCAAGTACTGTACAGTGTGATTGGGGCATCCAGGGGTGGTTTGTGGCAGGAGCTTCGCGGAGGGTGCAGCAGGGAGTACATTTATAGGTGGGGTACGTGCTGCAGTCTCCAGGTGCAGGATGGGAGCAGGGACAAAAGGGAGTGATTTTATGTGTCATGAGGCTGTTTGTAATGGAACACTGCAAGAGGTGCAGAAAGGAGTGAGTCTGTGTGCGCATCCTGAAGAGGTTTATGCACAGAACACTGCAGGGGATGCAGTATATTGTGTTTTTGGGGTGGGGGTTTAGTTGGGGGTTCCTGCAGCTGTCTTCGGATGGAGCAAGGAGTGTTGTATGTGTCGTTCCTGCAGCAGTTTGTACAGGGAGCACTTCAGCGTGTGTAGCAGAGAGTGTTTTATAATACATGGCATTCCGTAATCCCTGCATTTTCGCCTGTCTCTAATTTCTTTATAATCTGCGACTTGTGACGCACCCATCAGCCAATTAAAAAGTAAACATGTCAAACGTTTTCATTGGTTTGTGGGAAAGGTGATGGTATTATGTGGGATAAAGTACCCCCTGCTATACATGATAAGGATATTGCATGTCACCTCGGAGTTCCATAACCTTATAAAGGAACTTGGCCTTCGGCCTTGTTCCCCCTATATGGTATGGAACTCCTCTGTGACTTGCAGTATTCTGATAATGTACAGCGGGTGGTACTTTAGCCCTTATATTGTGTGTGTCGTACATGCAGCAGTGTTTGACTGGAAGAGGTGCAGAAGGAGTGTTTAAGGGGTCCATGCTGCAGCCTTTTTTGTTTTATTTTTTGGAGATGAACACTGCTAGAAATGCAGACAGGAATGCTTTATGGGGTTCTTGACATGAGAAGTACTTTGCAAGGGTCAGTGTCTGAGCCTTCCGTGTTCCTCGTCCGTACCTTTGTTCTGTGCCTACGCGTTTCAGCACTTCCAATCATTATGTGCTCAGAGCGATGTAAATAACCCTGCGCTCATTTTAGAAACCTCTTTAGATAGAAGTAATATTTATTTCCCATCAAAATAACTACTGGTACCCATCAAGGGTAACTCTATGGAGCATGTAGGGTGCAGAATGAACCCTTTTCACAGTTCAGAAGCGCCCACTCCTCTTGCATTGAAAACAATTAGGGGTCACCCGAGGTATCACTTTACCTGGCGTGCCCGGTGGTACCCTGGTATTTTCTCTCACACAATGTTAGTTTCTTGTTGACGAAATTGCAGAGACAGACTTAACTATTGTTCAATCATGCAAGTGCTATTTAAAAGGCCGGTGAGGTTGGGGCACAGTGAGTAACATGTTAGCGACTTTGCACCAGCTCACCTTTGTTGCTCCGTGACCCGTGGAAGTCCACTTTTAAAAACCTACCTTTCGCCGGGTCCGCGTTTTTCTGCTCTCCTGCCTCTGGCAGGAACAGGGAGCAGGCAGCCTCCCTCCCCCTCCCCTAAGCGAATCACAACGCTGCAATGGCAGCATTGTGATTGGCCAGGAGACCGACCAGCCAGGTGCCTATGGGGAGGTCATTTTCTCTATGTAGGCTGAAAAGACAGAGGGGCCGATTCCGATCTCGGCCGGTAGTGCTCCGAATCGGATTCGGTTTTACCGGATCCGATCCGGAGCCCTATTTTCCGACCGAGTCGTACGCGCGTCCGGGCGAGCGAGTACGATGCGTATTCGCCGACCGACTCGTCCGGGCGACCCGACCGCTCCGACCGACTCGTACCCGGATCGTACCGCTCCGACCGACTCGCTCGGACCCGATTCGCACCGCGCAATGGAGACGTTTTCCGGCCGGGTAAGTACGATGCGCACCTCGACCGCTCCGACCGACTCGCACCGTCCGACTCGAACTCACTGTCGGAGCCGTACTTTGGGGGTCCGTGTCGGACCCCTGTACGCGTACCCGTGCGAGCGCACACAGGGGGACCCAAGGGTCCCCCCTACCTGTGCGTGTACGCCGCGAAGCGCTTCGCGGCGTACCAGCGGTAGGGAGCGCCCTTGTCCGCCTCGCACCCATTGAGGCAATGGGAGCCCGCGTACGCGTTGTACGACCGGCTCCCATTGAGTACAATGGGAGTCCGACCGACTCGTGTCCGGTGGCATACGAATGCATCGGACTCGTTCGGTCGGACTGCACGGGTCCGATTCGGTCGGAAATCTCTCCGAGGACGGCTCGGTCGGAGAAATTACCGACACGAATCGGAATCGGCCCCAGAGTGTGCATGCCTGGTTTGGTCGGCCCCAGAGGGCCGACCAAACAGTCAGCGCCCTCAGCAGTCGGCAAGCCCCTCCTCCCCTGCCCTACACCAGACCCGCGCACCCGCACTGCGAGAAAGCAGTGGGACGACGCTCCTCCACCCTAATGGAGGAGCCGCCCCTTGACTTCCATTTAACAAGATACTGGATTCTGGGAGCTGCAGTCTCTCTTCCGTTTATTTGAACCAATTGGACTCAATTATCAGATTACAATTGTTTGAAGTTGATGAAGTCATGAACAGAAAATGTTTATCTTGTCATATAAAGGTACACGCCTCCGTGCCCCTCTCTCCTTCCGAGTGACTGAGAGGGCGTTCTACTTTTCAAATCACCATTATATTTTCTTTTAAAACATAGGTTGTTTCGTGCAAAATGGGAATTAACCTCCAATCTTATCCGCAGAATGTCAGAAGTTAGAATTTGGTGTCAGAAGTGGGATACAAGAAGGCATTTCTGATCCTCAGCGATCATCCCTCCCCAGAGGATCGACTGT
Source organism: Calotriton arnoldi (assembly GCA_963921515.1). Lineage (NCBI taxonomy): Eukaryota > Metazoa > Chordata > Amphibia > Caudata > Salamandridae > Calotriton > Calotriton arnoldi. The sequence goes on from CAWUFW010009632.1 coordinate 660,674, forward strand.
CGGATGCGTTGCTGTCAAAAATCCATCTCGCTCGATCCCTGCCTTAGCCTGTGATTCCTCTGGGACCTTTTCTAATCCCCGGCCTTGCAGAGACGATCTCTTGTCTCACTGACAACACACTGTTTCGCAAGAGCAGTTTTGGCGGAAGCTTTGTTTCACGATGTGTCTTCAATCCGTCGTGTTTTCGACCCGTCGGTCCATCTGCCTGAGCACGCCTAGGCCACCGGGGCCTTGAAGATGTATGTACACGAATATTCCATCACAGGTGATCCGCGGCGCGCGGGCACGTCTCTTGTGGACAAGACGCATTCCCCTCCATTGCTCTTTACAACTCAATGTTCATTCTCTGGTCTTGTCAGAGGAGCACGGTTATGAAGCCGCTGCCAGTTAAACAATCCCTGCTGACAGCTGCTGACGAGCTCCTATTGGTCCATTCAATGCGGAAGCAGTGTCCGCAGTGCCTGTTCATTTTAAAGTTAGAAGGAGTGTCACATTAATCTAATACTACCCCAAAGGATGGCTATATAAGTAGTGTACATGGTTTAATGCACTGCAAGTGCATACCATTAGAAATATGACAAGTGTGAGGTGTTTCTGTGCTGTGTGATTGTAGCAGCTGTTATACATCAGGTGGTGATGCACTGACATCTCTAGTGGTGAATATTAACCCCTTCTCGAGCGGCACGCCTCTTCATGAGGCTGACTGGCGCTAACCTGTACAGGAGTGGACACCCTTCCTACTCCCCACTCAAGGTGCAGTGTGGGCCTCTAACATACCTTACGAAACAATCTGAGTCCCTGCACTAGGACTGTAGGTCCAGACTTCCCTTTAATGTGCATCCCCTCGGAATCAATCACGCACACATGATGGCTCGCACCATTTTGTTTATTCTTAGCCCCTTTTGCAGCAGGGCACAAGGTAAGAAGACCAACTAAGGCTGTCTGGAATGCCAGTCAGAAACTTCATTCAGCGTACCCATACACACTCATCCTTTCCTTCACTTACAGGCCCTAGTGGCTCACACTCACACACACTAGAGGTAACTTCTCTTCTTCCTGATCCATCATGCGTGGGGATCATGCCTCCATGACAATAGCATAGCTCTCAGGACTGTCCTACACCTGCTCTGGATGGTAGCTCAATAAGTGCTGAGGCAACAACTTTTGAGCAAGGGAGTGGCCGTTTTTGTTCTTTGGCTCTCTTGGGTCCACCTCAGGGTTGAACTTTGCCTGTACCCCCAAACTTAGAAATACAAAGTGTGTTTACTTACCTGTATTCGGACGTAATCCGTGGTTTACTACCCCTCACCCTGCCCCTCCCCCGGCCCACGTCACCGCCCGGCCGGCACTCCTACCACGGACCGCTACTGGGTGCAGGGATGGGTGGCACATAGGGGAGGAGAGGGTATTTAGGATTCAGAGACGGCTTACATATAAAGGTGGAGAGGGCATTTTAGGTTTCAGGAATGGGTGGTTCTTGGGGGAGACAGAGGTGCTTAAGGTTCATGAAAGGGTGGAGGTTAGCGTAGATGGGTTTTTGGGCTTCAAGTATGTGTGGTGCTTTGTTGGAAAATGTTTTTAAGGCTCAAGGCTGGGTGGAGCTTAGCAGGAGAAGGGCTCTTAGGGGTTCAGGAATGGGTGGTCCTTAGCAGAGGAGAGGGGTTTTTATGGTTCAGAGATGGTTGGTGTTTGGGGTGGAAAGGAATTTTCGGGCTCATGGATGGGTGGAGTTTAGGGGCAGCAGGTCTTTTAGAGTTCGGGATGGGTGGTGCTTAGGAGTGCAGAGGGGTTTTTAGGGTTCAGAGATGAGTGTCGCTTAAGAGTGAAGAGGGAATTTTGGGGTTCAGGAATGGGTGGTGTTTAGGGGTGGGGAGGATTTTTAGGGTTCAGCAAAGGTTGGAGTTTGGGGTGGAGAGGGATTTTAGGGCTCAAGGATTGGTAGAGTTTTGGGGGAACAGGTATTTTAGAGTTCAGATATGAGTGGTGCTTAGGAATGGAGAGGGATTGTTAGGGTTCAGAGATGGGTGGCGTTTAGTGGTGGAGAAGTTTTTTTATGGTTTAGAGATGGGTGGCGCTTTAAAAAAAAAATCAGGTAAGGATTAAGGGGCCCATTACGATGGCGGGCGGAAGCACCACCGCCGTGCTGGCGGATGCAAAAACCACCAGTTACCGCCGGCACGCAGCAGTCCACACGCCCACCCAATTACGATGCGAAAAGCAGGCCAAACACCGCCGGCAAGCCAGCAACACCGTCCGCCATCAAAGTGCGCCCGCACACGTAGCGGCGCAGCACAACTGACACACACCGTCCGACGAAACACGTCCCGCCCGGCGCATAAATTACGATGCCGCAAACAAACGGCTCCCACGGCAAAGAGACACCGCACGTGAAAGAGAGGCGGAAACACGGACGCAGAGCACGGACAACGAAGAAGTGGCACCCCGGGCATGAATCCAGCACTGCAGGCCCTTCCCATGCTTCTGCTGATGCACCACCAAGGACGCAACGTACCGCGGAGACGCAGGTAGGCACACACACAACAAGTGCACGCAAACAGCGCACACAGTGCAAGGGCGGAAAAAGCGGACAACCCCCCACCAGCGCGTGCACACTACACATCCACCATCGCATCCACATATGACACACAGGCCAAATCCTAACATCGCGGAACACATGTGTACACACCACCTGGGACTAGGAACCAACCACCCCGTCACGGCCCCAAAGCGCCGATGACGCCGCCACACATGCGCACAACGCAGAGGCCAACCGCAGCGCCATGCATGCGTCGCACACAGACACAGGGACACAACCAAGCAGCACACACACCAGCCCCACCCCGAACGCACATGACACGTGACAGGCCGGCCACAGACATGTCCCCAACGCCCAATTCACGGACAACACCCAACGCCACACAACCGACGCACACATGTCAGTGAAGTCACGCAACAGCAGGACACACCCCAGTGTAACAAACATGGCGAAGCACACAGCGGCGGCAACACCAACTAGGAGAAGCAGGGCCCCTTCGGGAAGAGGAACGCCAGTACCACACTGAAAAACCCATACCACCCTGCACATATGAACAAGACACATGAAACGGAACACCAAAGAGCCCGGGGACCGACAACAGGTGGCCCAAGAATTACATCCACACACAAGGCCCAACGCAGAGCGGAAAGGCAGCCTGCTGCCCACACAAGGGAGAGCAGACAGCACTGAATGACCTTCCATTCCAACTCCGAAACCACAGCCCTACGACAGAAGCCGGTGAATACAGCCATTGTCCAAGAATAGACCAACACAGGCATGCCGAGGAGACCGACCACACGGCAGATAGCGCATATCACAGAAGCACACAACGGACGGGGAAGAAAGAAGAAAACACTCCCCCATGTCGGCCACATGCAAGTTAATTGGAAGGAGTCACACAGCACTGACCTTGAACTGTCTGAGAAGCATGTGGGAAGAGGGCCCGTGTCCTCCAAACAAGCCAACAGAACACAAGTCCTGTCTCCCTACGACTACACAGAGCTCACAGCAACCTCGGAGCGTGCACATTGCAGACTGCACACACAGCCGGAGCACGCCACCACAACGCACCGCTGCGAAATGGCAACCGCAACACACCTACCCAACTACGCCGAAGAGCTCAAGCTGTACCAAACCAGCACGATACATACATTGGGATGCGATCTCCTGTCCCTGCTGAACGTAAGTTACCGACTGACTTACCGCATCACATTGTTCAGCTGCGTCATGCCCGTCTTCTACTGTCGGAGGTGTCCCTACCAGCATCCCGTCGAGATATGCCTCTCCAACCCGGCATGTCTGAAGGCAGACCTGCTACCACTACTCCTCCCTCTGGACGCACACGACAGGGCCTGCTCTGCCTATGGGGGCATGGCGTATGTGGCCAACATCGCACGCGCACTGAAATGGAACCACTGTGCCTCCACACGACGGATCATCGAGAACAGCTACATCGAATGTCACCCAGCATGCCCCATCATGGTCCTCCAAGGGACAACCTACGAACAACACCTTGACAGCCACCATCCGCTTCATTGGCTGGCAAACATGTACACCACCAATGACATGGAAGCCCTGCTGGACGGCATCGCATACCTGACAACCTGTAAATACGTCGGACCACAACGCAGGTTCCCCGAGTGACCTATGAAGTCCAACCCCGCACCCATGCTCAGCTTCCGCACGGACTGGCCAGTCACCACCACAACAGCCATACCAAACGACCGGCAACTGTAACCACACCATCAACGACATCGCCATGACATCGGATATGACCGGGACATGCACACTGTTCCCCATCACATCCAGGAACACCGCATGCATCGTGGGAGGCAGTGGCATGGGCTCTGTGCATCGCACCCACATGAACGGAACTGCACGAACAACCAGGACACGACATGGATCCAGCGCACATGGACACACACACCGCTCAGTGGACATGAATAGGTCGCCTGGAGTCTGTGGGTGCTGCACCCCTCCCACCCCCGCCCCGGGAATCCCATACCAGGACCTTTGCATGGACGACAAGTGCATACAACAACAACACGACCCCAGTGACTGTGACATGTCCAGTAACCACCACAGTGCAACAACAAGTGGCACGCCGCTGCATGCACGCAAGCACATGCCCTGATGTCATCTCACATGCACGCGTGCATGAGGAACAACCGCAGCAAACCTGTCACATGGAACTGAGATGGACTGTGCCCATGATGCCGAGCGGTCTGGTAGGCTACATGTATACCGTCTGTGTCAAAGTCCGCAGCTCCGCAGCTATACGTAAATGTACATTAGCACAGCCTTGGCCAAGCAGATGTAACCCCACACCCTATCCCATTTGTAATCATGCTCAGTATATCCTCAATATGTATTCCGCTGCCAGTAGTGTCCACTATACTGCATCACAGAGGACAGAAGACTCAATATAATGTTTGAAACCAGAACTGTCTCCGCTGACTCATTTCACAAGTACGAATGAGAGAGGATGAGAGTATGTGAAGTACACGGCAGTCGTGACATGACCATGTAGTCCACTGGTATTGGATGTCAACGCAAATGAGTAGCACTACTGTGGAAGACACACATGTGTCGTGTGAAGTCGTATGGACGCAGTGCTCAGGTGGGTGGGTGCGACGGGTAGATGCGCACATGCCAAGTTGGAGCACGCCGTGTTGGGAGGGGTCATGAACAGTACACCACCGCTTCCCTGGGCATTGTGAGAGGACACCTGTCGGGGGGAGTGAACACGTGTGTGCACAGCAGCCGGGCACACGTACAAAGCGGTACCAGGCGCACCTCAGCCCACCCTCTGTGGACGAGCTGGATCCTGTTGTGCGCCCGCCATGCCCCTTGACAAGGCACACACAGCCCCAGTCGACCAGGTGTAACCCCAACATAGTCAATCCGCACAGGCGATACAGGGCACGGGATGGCAGTGGAGCATGGTGTGTGAGAGGTCTCCTCGCGCTCCTCCTGCTCATATCACGCAGGCAATAGAACCTCAACGTCCAGCATGGCAAAAAGTCAAATGGAAGTGTAGGGGGACGCACCACAGCACGAGCAGCACTGACGTCACGGGAGGTGGCTCGCACCATCCCATCCATTGCCCATCATACCAACCACGCCACATGCCATTGCGACTAAGTGCAAGCGCGTGCGCCACCACCCCTGAGCCCTCCCCAGAGTGGCCAAAGAGTGAATGTGTGGGCCATCAGCCACAGACGGACGCGGCATGGCCGCAAGGGCAGCCACAGCCACTGGGTGTCGCAGGTGGCGGATCCGGAAGGCGAAGACTGTGATGCATAGTCCATGCAGGCCGGGTCTCCATTTGGGGCACCACGCAGGTGGACGGTGTCCCGCCACACATCATACCCTGAGACAGCCCACTCGTGCAACTGGACCCACACATACACTCCTTGCCCTCTCTGGTGCGAGCTTGGGGCTGCCTGTGCAAGCGCTAGCCTCGCAGGTGAGCATGCATATTGGGGGGCGAGGGGAGGACATGAGGGCTGGGGCGAAGATGACTGTATCACTGTCAGTTAGTACAAGGGATGACCCAGATGTGGAAAGGAAGAGACGTGTCCCGTGTGTACTGCAACTAGTCGCCAATCCAACTACCCCCATGTCCGGAATGTAAGCCCGCACCTAGGCCCGCCCATCCGCCACATCGAACATACCACCAGCACGACAACCTTCCCATTCGAAACACTGACTGGGGGTGGCGACCAGTGAACAATCATGTGTAGCCTACCCACGCGTACATGTGGGCCCTCCATGATCCAGTCACCTGCGGCAAAGACATGACATGCGCAATGAGGGAAGTGAGGAGAGCTGTCCGCCCCACGCGCAGAAGGTGCATCAGCTCCACAGACCCAGCAGCGAGTCCAGCAGGGGTCACATGTGCAGGGGCAGCTGTGCCTGGTGTGAAGGCACATGCATATAGACAGCACATCGACCAATGTGTAGTCTGCCCACATCCACAGTCCATCATCATGCGGACATAGGAATTGAACACAGGGCAACACATCTTAGCTGGTGCACCCACCGTGACCAACAATGCGCAATCATCGACGTACCCGCCCTGTGCATGGCCCCCCACCCAACGGAGGCACATCCAGTGCCACCATCCCACACACACAAGCCTTCCACGGAACATGCTGTGTCCAATGGTCAGTACAGAGTCAGCGCCCATCTGGTGGATCCTGAACAGGAGACACATGCACACACATGCCAGCTCCCACTATGTACGACTGCCACCTGGCACGTGCAATGTAACCTCTCACCTGTGACGTGTGACTGCAAGCACACAGCCGTCTTGGCATGGGGCTGTCAATGTGGACACCAGTCAATGTTTCGGGAGCTGTGATCCGTACAGTGCTGTACATAGGGTGCAGTGCTGACACCTACTACTGTCTCATATCCCCTCGTGCCACAGGTCCCACTTGTATTGGCCGCTCAGCCCGTGCCCACATCGTCGTCGTCGTGTGCCATACTCATCCAGCCTCGGAAGCAGTACCATGCTCAGCAGACACTCATGTTGCCGTGGCGTTGCCGCTTGACGAATATGCAGTCAGTCCCCATCAGCACGCCCGCAAGTCATTGGGGCCTAGATCCCCATGTGCATGCACATGGCAGTGGTATGTCTCACTTGCCATTGCCATTGTTGGGAGACCTGTGTAAGTGTATTGTGGCCGTGCCGTCCCAGCTTGACAGCTGGGCTGTGGCTCATGTGCTTGCTCAGTCATGTCAGTGACGTGTATGCGAAATTGCTATGTGCCGTGTTGCTTTGACATGTGTCCTCTGTCATTTAACCCAGGCGGAGACCGAACATTGACCGCCCATACCAATTGCTGGCGGACATGGACGATACAGAGGTTATTAGGAAGTTTCGGCTGGACAGGCCAACTCTGCATCGACTGTGTGCCATGTTAGAGCCCCATCTCCGTCCCCGCAGGGTGTATCCGACTGCTGTCACCCCCACGGCTAAGGTGATGGCCGCCATGCATTTCTTCGCCACTGGGTCATTCCAGCACACAGTGGGCAGTGGAGGAGGGATGTCCCAGCCCATGTTCAGCAAGGTGCTGAGGGATGTACTGGCAGCCATGATGCTGTACCGGAACAGGTACATCAGATTCCCCAGGGCTCGTGAATTGGCGGCAGTGAAGGGTGCATTCTATGCCCTTGGCAGAATCCCACACGTCGTGGGAGCCATTGACTGCACTCATGTTGGCCTTGTTCCACCACAGGCCACTGAGCACCTGTACCGCAACAGGAAGCACACGCACTCCCTGAATGTGCAAGTGGTGTGCCTTGCGGACATGGTGATCACCCACGTGTGTGCCAAGTTTCCAGGCTCGGCCCATGACGCACACATAATGCGCAACAGCATCTTGCCACGACTGATGGCCAATCTGCAACAGGATCGTGGCTGTATTGTCGGTGAGTATGTGGAGTGGTGTAGCGTGCTGGTTGTGCGATGCTGTCCCCTGTCCAGTTGGAATAGCAACGGTTCTCTGTGTCCCTCACACCCAGGTGACTCTGCGTATCCGAATGGGGCATGGCTGCTCAGTCCATTGAGGAATCCTCGCACCCCAGCAGACGATCGCTACAATGAGGCACATGGGAGGACCAGACATGTGGTCGAGCGTACCTTTGGCCTCCTCAAGTCCAGGTTCAGGTGCCTGGACCGCACCGGGGTGCACTGGCGTACTCCCCACAGAAGGTGTGCCAGATAGTGGTGGCGTGCTGCATGCTGCACAATCTGGCCATTCGGAAGCAGATCCCCCTCATTGTGGATGACGGAGATCAACCAGGGCCCCAGCCCGCAGACCAGGACAGCTCGAGTGAGGTGGACAGCGGAGAGGAGGAAGCTGGGAATGTGCGCCAGCAGCTCATCGCCCGCTACTTCACTTGACGGTGAGTGTCCATGTACGACGGATGATGTGTCTGTATCTATGCAGGTGTGTGTGTGCTGTGTCAGGGTGGCCGTATGTTCACTGCGTGCAGTGTGTCAACGCTCCATGGCCAGGGTAGTATGCCACTGTTGGTGGCTGTGGTATTGTGCCCTATTGCTCTGTGCGATGTGTGTACATTGCTTGTAGTTGTTGACATGTACTGTGTGATGGGTGTGTGACACACTCATTGAATGTGCTCCTGTTCTGTCTCCCACCCCTAGGTCCCTACAGGCCCTCCGGATTCAAATACCATGCCATGCATCAGGTGCCTTTCCGCCCAAGGTGGCCGTTGTATTCCGTACAAATAAGACACAGGGCACAAACAGCAGTTAGTGAAAAAGGTGCATTTATTACAAACTGTGACATGTGATTGTGTGTAAGGTGATGACAAAAGTGGTGCGTGCAGTGACAATGAGCTGTCGGTCATGGCTGCGTGATGATCAGGGTGTACCCACTGGTTCTATGTCCATAGTCCAACACACACATGCCATCCAGATGGCTGTGTGGAGTGGGATCGTAGAGCAAGTCAATGCAGTGGCTGGTCAAGGAAGGCTGGCGGAAGGCTGGCTGGCTGCCTCACTTGCGACTGGAGCGTGCGAAGTCCTCCCGGGAGATCTGTTTCCTCTTCGGACGGCCCCTTCCACGTTTGGGAGGGGGGTGTGGTGGCGACCTGCTGGTGGTGGGTGAGGTGTGCTCACTGGCTGTGGATGCAGGGGAAGTGGACACTGCTGCCCGAGCCTGCGCCCTAGCAGGTGGTGGCGGAGGTGGTGTTGCTGGCCTTGCCTGTGACCCCACCGCCACCACCAGCTGGCCCATGAGGTCCACGAGTTGGTCCATACGGGACACGAATTGGCCCATATGGGCGTCCATGGACCTCAGCACCCCCAGCACCTCCCGCGTGTCAGTAGCAGACCTGGCCCATTGTCCTTGGGCCTCTTCATAGGCCCCAAGGACTCTGGCCATTTGAGGCAGGGCATGGCTCCCAGGGGAGGCTGGCGTTTCCCTGACCCTGCTCCTCCTACCAGTCCTGCTGCCACCGGCCTGCCCACTAGCCACATTGCTCACCACGGTCCTCGCTGTGGCTCCCAGGGTGGATCCAGTCGGCCGGGCCACCACCTGCGCTGGGGCTGGTGCCAGCGAAGACGTGGTGGTGGTGGAGGCGGTGGTGGTCGGTGCGGCGATGGTGGCGGTTGCGGCAGTGGTAGTGGCCGCAATGACCGTGGGTGTGGCCGCAACGACAGTGGCAGCAGGGGACTGGGACTGTTCAGCATCCCTGGATGATGGGTTGGTGGGTAGGAGGGGTCCTGGGGAGCGGCTGGGCCCTGCCACGCCAGATGGGCCAGCTTGGTGGTCCGTGTCCGAAGAGGTGGACAGATCCTCCAGATCCGTGTGTCCTCGTTGGGGGCTTGTAGGCTGGCTGTGCTGGCTGCTGTCCCCATCCCCAGCGTCCAGCAGTTCGTCACCTGTGGAGAGAATGAGATTTGTTATTGTGTTGCACCTGGCGAAGTATGTATTAGTCGTCTGACATTGGCAGTTCGTGCAATCTCGTACATGGGTTTCCCGGAGGCGAGTGTGTGGCTGTGGCATCTGTAGTTGTGTGTGCTAGGCAATGGGACTGTGTGCTGTGCACATGTGGCATGGGACGGATTGGCCATGCCGATGGGTGTGTTGCTTTGCCCCTACTCATTGTGACTCTGGTGTATGCGGGCTCCTGGCCCATCCTGGGTCTGGTTTGTACTTTGCTTTTGGAGTTCAAATGGAACGCTTAGGAACGCATATGGCAACATGGGGGCCATGCCCCAGATTCGCATTTGGGATGGAATATGCTTTTGGGATTCAAATGGAACGCTTAGGAACGCATATGGCAACATGGGGGCCATGCCCCAGATTCGCATTTGGGATGGAATATGCTTTTGGGGTTCAAATGGAACGCTTAGGAACGCATATGGCAACATGGGGGCCATGCCCCAGATTCGCATTTGGGATGGAATATGCTTTTGGGATTCAAATGGAACGCTTAGGAACGCATATGGCAACATGGGGGCCATGCCCCAGATTCGCATTTGGGATGGAATATGCTTTTGGGGTTCAAATGGAACGCTTAGGAACGCATATGGCAACATGGGGGCCATGCCCCAGATTCGCATTTGGGATGGAATATGCTTTTGGGGTACATGCTGTGAGCCATGGGTGCCGAACGTGACATGTGTTGTGGCAGCATGACAGTGCATGGTCTGAGGTGTGTGCATGCCTGACATGCCCTGCATATTTGCTGTCTGTTGTGGTTACTGGACATGGCATTGGACGCATCGTTATGAGTGAGTGATAGTTGTGTGCCAGCCAACGTATTGCAGTTGTCCCATCTCCTTGGTGTGCGTGCTGCCCTGTGCCATGTGCATCACTGCAGTGCTCGTGGGGGGTGTGGCCCATGTTGTGTGTTGTTGCTCACAGTGTGTCGTGCGCTTAATTGACTTCTGGCACATGGTTGGTCATGGGCATGTGTCTTAGCGTGACTGCTGTATGTGTGGCAGCTGTGCGGATGACATGCCTTTCATGAGACTGGGGCTGACGGATGGGATGGATGGTATGTTGTATGTGCATGGTGTGTCTGTGTGTTTGATGGGTTCAGTGGTGTTCGTGTGCATTTCTGTTGTTCCGCTCTGTTGCGTCTAGTGTTGTTTGTCTTACATAGGCGTAGTTGTGGGGTGTGTGGTTGACAGGCAGTAGGGGCTACATGGACAGGACTTCAATGGTGTTTCGGTTGTGTGTGATGAGTTGCACAGTGGCTGCCGTGTGGGACTATATTCAGTGTGGCTTGTGCATGCAGACGTGGCTCCTTGGGTGTTGCTATGTCTGTGATGGGTCATGTGGGGTGTGAGTCTGCTGTTCATGTCCGTGTGCACATTGTTCACTTGTTCGTGACGGTGGGCGGTGCTGCGTGTTCGTGTGCTACGTGACATGTCCCATGTGTTGGTGGTGTTATGGTCCTCATGCCTCCAGTAATCCAGCCCTGTCCAGTTTCCCACCTGCAAGTTGTTCGTGCGTGCACTGTACTGGATGCCACATGGCTCTTAGCGGGGGTGCTCCATGTTGCAGGTCTGTGGGGGTGGGGGGTGTAGTGGGTCGTGGGGGTGGCTGTACACCCACTGACACCGATTGCTGTGGACCGTGATGTCTGCCTTTCGGCTGTCGTTGTGCACTGCGGTGGCTGACACGTGGGTGTGCGGTGTGGGGAGTGCTCCTCCTTGCTGTGCTGTGGGACTGGGGCCTGGTGTGTGTTGTACTTGGGCTGTCCACCGTCCCACCCACTGCACTTTGTGTTCCTGCCACTTACCTGTTACTTGTCGGTTGGTGCAGCTGTGCCTGGCACATGGGTGTGGGGAGTGCTCCACCTTGCTGGTCTGTGGGAGTGGGGGCCTGGTGGGTGTTGTACTTCAGCTGTCCCCCCTCCGACCCACTGCACTTTGTGTTCCTGCCACTTACCTGTTACTTGTCAGTTGGTGCAGCTGTGGCGGACACATGGGTGTGGTGGGTGCTCGTTGTGGCGCTTCTGGCATATTTGGGGACCTATTGGTGGTTACGTGGCTGGCTTAGTGTACACATGTCCCCACGCATCTTACAGTTGTTCGGTTTGGCCTGTGTGAGGTAGTGTCTGTTGCATGTGCGTGTGATGTGTTGTGTATTGTGTGCTGGACATGGGGGTGTTTGTCCCTGGGAGCTGTGGCATGGTGGTTGCGCATGTGTGTACATAGCGGTGTGCTGGTATACATTAGTTTGTACTTACCAGCCTCCACTCCCCTGCTAATCCGGCGAGGATCTCCGGATGGATTACGACTCGCACCTTCTCCTCCCACGCTTTGAAGGTCTTAAAGAGCGCGGGATTCCCTCCGCCAGTGACGGCAGCCAGCTCTCTGTTTTTGCCCTCCTTCTTCTTGACCAGGCTCTTTACGTCATTCCAACGTTTGTTTATCTCGGTTCTGTTCCTGGGCAGGGTCCCGACTGCATTGACCTGGTCTACGATCCGGGTCCACATTCTGTTTCTGGTGGCTAGTGGTGTGTGCTGGACCATGTTCCCATAGATTTGTGGGTACACCTTGATGATCTCAGTCGACCATGACCGTCAGCTCCATGGGCGTGAACTTGGGCATCCTTTGTGGTGCCATGGTGTTTGTGGTGCTGGTGCGGTGTGTGTTGTGTAATGTGCAGGGGGTTTGTGGTGCCGGTGTTTGGTGGTGGTGGTGGTGGTGGTGGTGGTTGTGATGTGTGCGTTTCTGTGGTGTGCTGCTGTCCTTGCTGTGTCACTGTGTCCTCTCCTCTCCTCTCTGGTTTGCAATGTAGCAAGGGGTTGTGGTCTGTGGGAGTGCTGCTTTTGTACTCACCTATGTGGGTGTGTCCTCATGGTCTGTTGTTTTCAGGTGTGTTGTGTCTGGGGTTCTGGCCTTTGTATTTTTTGTTTGTCCGGGGGGTGTTTTCGGGATGTGTCCTGTGCTTGTGTATTTGTGCGTGCCTTGCTGTGTGGACTTGTTGGCCATGTTGTATGCTATTGGTTTTGTGTGCGGATGGTTTCTGTGCAGGTACGTGGGCGCCATGGCTTCTGCCGTGTCGATTCTCATCGGCGTTGTTTGCGCTGGCGGGCGGTATATTTGTTGTTTTTCCGCGCTCATGGCGGTGCGATCGTAATTTCACGTGCGGTGTGTCGGCCGTGTGGGCGGGCGGTTTTGTGTTGTCGTGCGTGTTTCCGTCCGTGGCGGGCGGTTTGACTCCGACTCGGACGATGGCGGGCGGTATTTTGTATGATTTTTCCGCCGATGGCGGTTTTCAGTTTGTGTACTCATAATGGCGTGGTCGGTGTTCAGGCGGTGTGTGCGGGCGGATTTTTGCCGCTTCCATGCCTGGCGGATTTATTTACGCCGGGTATCGTAATGTGCCCCTAAGTACTTTAAAATATTTTTTTGAATGCTGTACAAAAAAAATAGATTTTTTTTAACAATGGCTTGTGCTGACCGTCACTTTATTTTGGGGTATTGGATATATTACTACACAATGTAAAGACTATTGTGGTAAAAGCCACAAAATAAAGCACCGCAAAGTAAAGCATCCATATGTAAAAAATTATATAATTCATACGGTATCAGCGACAGTCCTCAGCCACTCAAGAAAATTACTCAACAACTCACATACACACTCACACAGACCTGCAGGAAAATAACGCAACCACTCACCTACACAATCACACACACCTGCAGGAAAAGAGAACTCAACCACTCACATACACACTCATACACACCTGCAGGAAAAGAACTCAACCACTCACATACACACTCATACAAACCTGCAGGAAAAGACCTCAACCACTCACATACACACTCACAATCACACACCTGCAGGAAAAGTACTCAATTACTCACATACACTTGCACACACACAACTGCAGGAAAATAACTCAACCACTCACATACACATTCATACACACCTGCAGGAAAAGAACTCAACCACTCACATACACACACAAACACACACCTGCAGGAAAAGAACTCAACCACTCACATACACCCTAACACACACCTGCAAGAAAAGAACTCAACCACTCACATACACACCCACACACATCTGCAGGAAAACAACTCAACCACTCACATACGCACTCACAGACACCTGCAGGAAAAGAACTGAACTACTCACAAATACCCTCGCACACACACAGCTGCAGGAAAAGAACTCAACTACTCCCACACCTGCAGGAAAAGAACTGAGCTGCTCACATCTACACTCACACACAGCTGCATGAAAAGTACTCAACTCCTCACATACACAATCGCACACACACACACCTGCAGGAAAATAACTCAACCACTCACAGACACACTTGCACACACCTGTACGAATATACTTAACTACACACAGCTACACTTGCACAACCACACCAGCAGGAAAATAACTCAACCACTCACACACCTGTAGGAACAGTACTTAACTACCCACATATACACTGCCACAAACACACTAGCAGGAAAATAACTCAACCACTCACATGCACACTCGCGCATTCTTAAAGGAAATATAGGCCTTCAACAACACAGAAGATTTCATTGACCTCATTAAAGATTCCCAAGGGTTACAAAAGCACCCCTCTGTCATTTCCTTTGTCACTCCTACACCCGTCTTTTATCTAGCTCTCTAGTTCCTTCCATCTAGCTCTCAGGACTGGACATTTTCTAGCAGTTTCACACTACTAGCAGTATTTTTTTAAACTACATTTTCTCTTGTATCAACATTTCCCACTTCTCATGGTGTAATGCCTGTGATGTCGCTTCCTGTAATGGCATGCTGGGGTCAAAGGGTATATGATGTCACGCCCACTGCGGCTATAGGTTTATGAAAGGGCGCCGGCGCCCCAGCGTTCCTTTTTTGAACTGTGGCCTGACCTTTCACCTGGTTGCAATTATCAGCCATTGCAGCGGAAAGGAAAACTCTAGGTTTAGAAAAAAGGATTTTCTTTCTTTGTCATCTTCTTCAGGGAGATGTTTGGAGGAATCTGAGCCCCCGCGCACAGGGCACTGGGGTGCATGTGCTTCTTACGTGACACATTTCTTTGTCATGCACAATGCCAATTTGTAGACTGTCGTCTGTCCCTCCGAGGCTGGAGAGGCAATTTGAATATTCCAGGCCGATTCTGCATTGCCTTTTCACTTCACAAAATGAACATCATTTGAATAGCGCGCAGGACAAAGACTGACTGAAAAAAAAGACCGTATCGCAGCAGCCGTTTGGCCACCCAGGCGGGGGGTGGCGTTCTACACAATGAATGCCCTTGATGTGCCAATACAAAGCTCGGGCAAGGCGCCCTGCTGCCTGGCCAGCCCTCCCTTCAGATGGTCTGGGCATGGGAATAAACTCCTTGCAGATGGTGGCAAATGCCACCGCTGGCCAGAGATATTCATGCCCTGGTTAATTCCCTAAATATCGCCTGTCCTCCTGCTAGCACCACCATTGGCAACACTCCCCACCCCTCCCCACATAGCATGCGTGCGAAATAAATAAATACACCACACAGTTTTTTGTTTGAGTAAATATTGCTGCAGGTTTATTACATACAACGGTATGCAATATGGTGGGTTATCTTACGGGCGATCCAAGGGCAGGCAGCCATCTGGGCCGCCTGATGAGCCAAGCAGCACTGGGGCGAACCCCATCTGTGCTGCCCCTTCTGGTGATCCTCTTCCCGGATCATGTGACACCTTGGTCCCATATTACTCACGCCCCTTTCAGGGCGGAGCATAGCAAGGCAAGCCCCCGGTTGTTCAGGCCCACAACCAACCGAAGGACTAACGGGGCGCCAACACGGTTTTCCCGGAACCTCCCATGAGGCTCCTGGGATTTGGCTCTGGCACCCCTATTGTGCCACGCAGAGGTATCCTTCTGTACCCATTTGCTTCCAGATCGCCCTGTAACTCCGCCACAGCTCTGGAGGTGGCCACCGTCGCCGCCAGAGCCCCCCATCAAAACAGCTATAGTCTTACCTGCAACCTCTCATCTCTAGCGCCTCTCGCAAATCTAGAAGGAAAAGATCCATCCCTACTGGTGATAGATGAACCTCAACTATATCACAATAGCCCTTGACGTTAGCCTGGATCAGCTGGTGTCTGATGAAACAAAAGGCCCTTTTGGCCTGTGAACTTGTGCCAAGAACTATTCACCCCATGCGGGAAAGTTCCACTGCATCACATGACTCAGCCCCGCGCCAACACTGGGCGGGACGGTTTCAGACACCATGGCTCACATTGACCCATCTATTTGCTGCTCTTACCTAGCTGCCGTCCTTCTAGCACCGTGTGTGCCTGAACACCTGTCTCCCCCATCTATGGGACAGCCGCCCACTTGTTAGGTGACCACTCCCACAACCCGCCTGCTTTCTTTGGCTATTAGGGCGAGAAGGATTATCCTTAACATTTGAACCGTCCCTTTGCTTTCTAAATCATGACGCACAGGGATGTTCAAACTAGAAGTATGTGACAATGAGCAAGGGTGCCATCCTGCCCTTGCCATGCATCCCTTATTCCTTATGGGAATTTCGCCCACTCAGCTCCCTCAGTGGTGGAACCCCCTAGGCATACCCGCTTAGAAAATCTGTCAGGTTTAATACAGTACGCACTGTCTGCAATGTGGTGCCTAACACTAAGGATTGCTAAGTCCTACTTTACCCCCATCCTAGCATACTCTCAGATAGGGGGGGGGGGGGGGGGTTCACACTGTCCACCCTGAGCAGCCCCAGCGGTGGAAAATTACCTGATCCGTTAAATTTAAATTTTTGTTGGACACTGGACGTGGCAAATGTTCTTTTTGCGTAGTAGCCTTTTGTGCTCGACCCCCGTTTTCCCCTTTTTTGGAACGGCAGCACGCTATGTTGGCTGACGGCGTCCACACCCAGCGTGGCTAATATACCTGACCGTGCAGGGCTTTTGAGCTTAACTGCAGCAACAGGTCACCTACCCGTGGTTCTGGGATGCACTTACTTTGCCCTGTTGACCAGCAATTGCACAGACCCTTATGATTGCTAAACCCTGCTGAACACCTTATTGGTGTCAAATCTGGTTTGAACCATATATGTATTGTCCCACTATTGGCGACACCTCACCCTTTCGTGTAGTGACAACTTACGCAGCACACCCCGCTTGCTTAACTGCCGTCGTATCACAGTTGCCAGTACCTGCTAACCATCTCTGACCCTGTATGCTTAGACTCGCCAAAGTGTCGGAATCCCAGATTCCCCATTTTCTGTTTAGCTGCAGTACACCTTCAGTGGATCCGCTGGGGATACCACAAACCGCATTGGTCATGCGAACCTTAAGAAGCACCCAATTTTCACCTGGGCGTACTTCTAAAGGAGATTGGCTCCACACAGCTGTAAGGCCAGAGACACACATATATTAAACCTATCTACTGGTTTCTGCCACTTGGCACCTTTCTGGTTGCAGCTCTGTGTTTTTGTGAAGCGTGCGTGCCCCCGGGGCATGATGTCGCTGAATAATCGGTGTATGTTACCCACTCGCTGATACTGTGTATCGCTAACTGCCCTTACTTGGATTGAAGGAATGCTGGATGATTCCTAAGGACTGTGGACTTAATACTCCAACCCAGTTTGACCCCAAAATTTTGGGACAACCCAAGGAGTAATCATGCCCTTCAAGGTACATCTACTCCAGCATTGACTATCAACGTATTTGAGACACAGGTCGCAGAAGATGCCCCTTCCAGTCTCTGGTTCTAGCCCATAGAAGGATAACCCAGGGGGCAGACAAGTCTGTGGGAACCAGAGGGGAACATTATGTGCAAATACCTGCCGTTTCCTGAATATTGGGAATGCCAAAAGGTCTATAATACCCTGTTGCCATTTGGCTCTGACGCAGTGTTTACCAAACTTTTTTGCACCGCAGCACACTTGTTAGACGACAACTACCACAACCCGCCTGCTGCCCTGGCTAGAGCGCGAGTGAGTATGTTTTAACTGAAGCGACCTGCAACCTGCCCTTGTTTGCAGAGGGCACTTTTTGGCTGCATCGACCAGACATAGCAAGACGAGACGAGCTTGCGAGCCCCACTCCCAAACAACTAAAATTAAACATAGTCCATCAGGGGCCACGGCATTGCCTTCGCAGCACCTCTCTTTTCGTTGTAATTGCCCAGAGTAAGTGTAAAATTGTACTGTCCCACCATTGGGCTGGTAACTGACGGCAAAGAAAGGCAGAACCTGGGCATAAGATCCCCGTTTCCTAGAGTAAAACACTAATTATCCTGCACCATTATCAAATGTGCCCCACGCACCCAATGCGCTATCCGCCTATTGCTATGCAGATGTCATCCAATTCAATGACATAGGCGACATATCAACCCATTCTGCCTTTGTGGTCAACAAAATACCATCTGCCGGGATTTCTCCACTAATGCTGCACCTGGATTTGTAAGGCGCACGTGAGGTTCGGCGATCGTCCCAATACTAGATGCCATGTATCCAACTTATCAATATCGTCAGACTTAGTGAGGGCACTACGAGGACTCGTGGAATGGAATAGAGGTCTAAAGCATTAGTGCCAATTAAGAAACCACCAGGAAACCTCCCCATCATGCAGGAACTAGCCAATGGGGCCACTTCCCCGAAAATCGGCCACAAACCAGTAACCCCCATAATCCCGCAATCCAGACATACACCCGGGGGGCGAACAGGCGACTCTGGTAAAGGTGAAAGAACGTGCGAATTCCATCCTTGCAACCCTGGCATAATAAGTTAGAACCGCAAATCGATATAAGCAAACAAAAGGACAGCCGGACACGGACGTGCCCATCCAAGAAGAACCCTCTACGGTTTAAAGCCCACTGTGGGAAGAAGTACAGTTCCTGCCTACTTCGAAACCAACAAAACTAAAGAGAAGGTGGACCTCTCTGGAGTGCCCCACCTTGGCCCCCTGACATGCACGTGTGCTAGGGGGGGTGGGGGCAGAGAAACAATGACCAACTGAGTGGTCACTCGCGACACCGATTGGGTCGAATGCCCAGACAGAACTGATATTGAAACCTACCTGTTCCACGATTTAACTCGGGCGCCATGAAACAGAGTCTTGAACAAGAACCGGTGGACAGCCGGCCCACTGGAGGCAGTGATCTGTCCAGTTCTCCTCTGAATTCTTCGCTATAGGGGCTCCAGATAATCTCAGGTGTGAGAAAAGTCTTTCTAACGTAGCCAACCGACGGTTTATACGTAAGTGACTGCCCCCCATTATGGTACCAACAAACCAAGGCTGAAGCAATAGGGGCATGAGGCCTTAAACAACGGGTGTCTTTGTGTACTGGAAACATTAATTAGCCGCG
Organism: Calotriton arnoldi; assembly: GCA_963921515.1. Taxonomy (NCBI): domain Eukaryota; kingdom Metazoa; phylum Chordata; class Amphibia; order Caudata; family Salamandridae; genus Calotriton; species Calotriton arnoldi. Next base: position 680,027 of record CAWUFW010009632.1, read on the forward strand.
CAAAGAACCATGGACATCCCCTTAAATGCGAGTCACCATATCGTCAATGAAATAGTGTTGGTTATGAGACATAGGCGCCATAAAAAACTACTGAATTAAAATTAGCGAAAATAGTTCTATGGAAGAAAAGCATTGAACGAATCGCTCATCAAAGTCAAAGGACATATCAAACCGCTTTGGTCTGCCTTGCTGAAAAGGATGGAGCAATGCCCATTATCGGTATTAGTGAATGAAGACACTATTCATTCATGTTCAGCGAGAAAGTGAGAAACACTGCCCCCAAGTGGCCTTCCCACTTTATGGCACTGTGGCAGTACAAATTGGTTTAACGCACCAATAATCAACCCCAAACTGATATACTGTTTTGCCCCACCCAGGGCACCCTGTCCGGTTACCGCCAAGGCAGACGCACCGCAACGCCAACTGAAGGCAGAGTAACACAAGTTCTGACCTAGAGCTGTTCACGGCGACACATACATAGAGACGCCCAATATTGCGCGAAACTAGAATCAGAATTCGCCCGCGCTACATTACCAAAAGGCAGTTCTACAGAAAACCTGACACTTATGCCACTATATGCCAGGACTCACGTCAGGCGGCCACTTCCTTTTGCACCACACCTTGCTCCTGCCGTGCTGCCAATCCTAGTAACACCACAACTACTAACCCTGACACTCGTGCAAGCATGACAATTCCACCAATTCCAAGCCCTCAAAGCTATAAGAATGGCTTGGGCAGCAGGCGATAGTGATTTTAATGTAAATTGACCTCAAACCTTCAGGATGCCGTGTTTTACCGCATCAGAGCCCCCCCCACGCACGCTGAAGGAGGCTGTGCCTAGCCCTTGCCTGGCATTTTTCCGCTATGTCATCTCGTCCCTATATTTACCACAAAAGGAGCACTACACCTACAACAAGCCCATCTATTGGCTTAGTCAATGCTTATTAGTTGCATAAGATGAATAAGCCACAGTTAAAGCTTAGTTGCATAGCCAACCGGGAGCTAGCCGCCCCCATCCATATCTGCCAAGGTTTCAGATTGCTATGCCTGTCATCATTTCAGTGCAACTATGAGTGACATTTAAAAGACTATGAATGACACTTTCTTGCGAGCAAATTAAAACAATGAAGATGAGGGAGACGTATCGATATCAGTAATTATACCCATTTGACCAACGAGAAACTCTAAGAAGACCCTGTTTTAAGGCCGCTTCTGTGAGACATTTCCGAGCTTCTTGGTGCCCAGACCACTGCAGTTGTAGCCGCTACCCCCAACTCACGGCTACAGTCAACATCCCCACTGTACAGCGCCAGATCTGGGTAGATGCCTTACATGCCACCGCCATAATGCCGCACAGGGATCCCAGATTCGAATCTGCACCTATTGTTAAGTTAGCAAAACGATAAGGCAAAGAAACACCACCTGGAGCTAGGAGTGAGTGACTGTTTAATTGTACAAATTTTAGCGACCACCGAAGGATGAAAAGCTGGGAGCCCTACCATATGTGAGCAGGCTGCGTAGAATGTCCCTTCCATTCTCTGTTTTAAGCCAATATAAAACCAAAATATGCACCACCTCCGGGAAACTTGGGTGCACCCTGTAAATAACATAGGCTGTGGTTTGCTGGACACTGTGGTTGAGCATGCCCTGTTTCAAAACAGGGTCTTTCCCCAAACCAATAGAGGGGCATCCACAGGGCCTGCAGCATGTGCATGCCGGCCTGTCCCCCCCCACCGCATTCAAACCCAGCACAATGGCTGCCGCCCCAACTTCCGCCACAGGGGCATGCACCAACACCCGGAGGCTCTCAACCAGAAACGGGACAAACATAGCCTACCCCAGTGGTACTCTACCGCGATGCAATCTGCACCCTTGCCACATTCAATGACTATCATGACGCATGCTGCATCTGTCCGAACAATATCAGCCCTCAGAAATGGGCTGCCTTCCCCCGGTGTGCTGCGATATCTAACTACTCGCACCAACTCATTCACGCCCACTGCTCTGAAGACCCACAATTGCATTCTTCAACAATACTTGGCCCGTGCGGACGTCGAGATCACGCCCACAGCAGCATCTGTTGCGCTCCTGGGCAAAGGGCCGGCGGCTCAAATTGTTCCCCGCTCGCGACAGCCAGGCGAGCACTGGGAAAGACATGGACAGCTCTCCAGCCCATTGCCAGCGAGCTGAAGCGCTTCCTTTCATCCTTGCAATAAGACAGCCAACACGTCCGGCCTGTGCACAACCAGGCCGCGGGCCCTACCCCATGCCGCCCCCACCTGAAAACAGCATGTCAACCCGGGGGCCTATACACTGCCCCCACCCGGGTGCAGAGATCTAATTCTCCCCTGGTGTATGTTGCCCCCTGCAGCGTCATGAGGCCTCTTCAATTAACCGGCGCACCATGCCACACTATGCCTCTGGACGAGATACCTCACAGCATGTGGTTATCAAGGTGTTTAGAGGCCTCTTGCGCCTGCGAACTGACAAGAAACCCCTTAACTTCTTGGGGTTAACTCTGGCCCGATGACCCGCACCGCTTGCCGCCCCCTGAGGCATAACCAATGCTCATGCACTGCCGATCTACGACAGTGCCATCGTGAGACATGCGGTGCTTGATCCAATCCTAGCTAGCATCCAGGGGACCGGATCCATTAGTCCCGGGTTGCAGTGCCCCGGTGGGCCCACTCATACCGAAGAATCAACCGAATTAATTACCTTACCTCGTGGCTTCTCGGGGTACACCAACTTTGCCATGGGCAGGAAGTACTCCTCTTAAGCGGCCGGAGGCAGGAGCCATTGGCCATCGGCGTTACCTGGGTACTACGGGAGGTAATAAATCCCACCTTAATGCATTGAGGGGGGTCGGTGTGCCACCGGCCTGTGCTGGCATCTCGCACCCATATCCGTCCACAACATGCATGCAACCAACCATCTAGCGATTTTCCACCGCCCCGGGGACCCCTAGACGCATCCTCACTCGCCCACGGGCCCTGCCTTATTGTTTTTGACATGGGGGGGCACTTTGTGGGCTCCAGGGAAGGACTCCTGGCCCACAGGTTTGCTCTCACATTCAGATCACTGCACGCGCCTTAATTACAGCCGCAAAACCATTTGAGCGCAAATAACACTAGACTGGGATATTAGTTGCGAATCTTGACCAGGTCTATAGCATGGCATCACAAGACACGCGGAGAGTATTGCACACGTTAATCCCTAATTTTCGTGTGCGCACTTTTGTTATCAGTGAAAGCGGCTGCCCGCAGCGCAACGACTAGCGGACAGAGCTGCCGGCCGGCCATGTGCAGCGCTAACATTAAAAACCGCAGCGCCATCGCCCATTCCTCCCAACAACGTGGGTAACATCCCACCCCATGTAAGCACAAGGGAGAGCAACGACCTCCAGTGGCACAGGAGAATGTACGCATGTAAATAACAGTTGTGACTGCCGGCGAAAATTGGAACACAAAACACAGGATTGAGGGAGGCCATCCTCCCTGCCGCTCGCACTGGGCAGGACGCACCCCCCCTCCCCCCTACCGGCCACATCGCCTCTGTCCCCACATCAAGGAAAGCCAACAAAGCCAATCCCACCCTCACAGGGCACAGACTGACCCACGGCAAGCCGCCCCGGCATCCCAAAAACCCGTTGGGCCCAGGCACCCATGCCCATCCAGGCCGCGGCCCCCCATACATGCAGCTCTCTTGCCCCCAAACAACACAAATCGAAACCAGGGCATCCGGGACTGCCTCAACCACATACCGAGCAACAACCAAGCGGTCGGAACCACCGGGTCCCTTAAAGGGGAAACAAGGGGAGGGAGGCTGTTCGGTGCACACACTGGCCCCTCCCGGCCCGCACACACCGCAACACAAATTAGACGCCCACATATTAAACCTGTGCCGCAGCCTGCCTCCAGGCCTAAAACCACACGCCTAGTCTACCTTATTGTGAACACTGCAGGGGCAACAGGCCCCTGAGGCCTCAACTCACCGCGCCAAACGAAGTCCTCGGTCCCTCCGGACCCGGGAACACGCGATACAGCTAGACGGCGTGTCCGGCGCGCAAAAGAGGAAGTCCAGATGGTGGGGGAGGCCTATATACCCCTCCCCCGTTCCTCGCGCACCGGAAGTTACGCGCGCCTTGCACGCCGCAGACCAGGCTGGGGGGGGGGACTCCTCCCCGAGTCCCCGCACCAATAAGGGGTGGGATGGTGCCCCTATGGCACTAGAGGGCCGCCCTCTTTAGTGGCCCCCTGCGGGGGCCTCGGGCAGCCGCAATTACCGGCCACCTCTCCTGCCCAGTGGGGCCTCTGAGAGCTTACCGCTTGCCCCAAGCCTCAAAGGCCGCTACCAGTGTGCCAGTTAGTCTCAGCTCCCTGCCTGACATGTGGCTGACCCTGGACAAGCGCTAATGGTCTTTCAGAAGGAACTGCATGTTCTCTGACCAGCAACACTGGAAGGATGCTGGGCGCTTCAAGAAAAAAATCATTTTGCTGCTAGACTGCTCCCAATTCTCCAATAAAAAAGGCACTTTTCTGTCAGTTTCTTGTTATTTAGCAGCACCGAGTGCAATGTTTCACAGGAGCTTAGGGGGGATGTGCAGTTGGTCACTGGTTTTCTTCCAGGCAGCTTCAGTGCTTCAAAGGCCTTCGCTCTCCAGCCATGGGGGAGAAGTTCCACAGACGCAAGCACATTTCATTGGCCAGACTTGGAACACTATGTCATTGGGTGTAAGAGACTAACATCACGAGCATCTTAGTCGCCACTTCCCAGTGTGAAATAGTCACTTCAAAGCTAGAGATAAAACTTTTCACAGACCTGTGACAAGCAGTCAGGACATCTTCAGGATAGCAGCAGGGAACGTCTGTCTTTTCTGCACTAGTCACTCCTCTACTGCGAGAGGGACAAGTCACTTTGGAAGGAGTGAAGAATGCCATTGAGACTGGGGTAGTTGGTGATGATGCAGAGAAATTATGAAAATCATTTGGAAGGCAATATTTTGCTGTGGAACTGGAGCTGTGGTGAGATTTCTGCCACTGTAACCTAGGAGTAGTGTCTGAGATATCAGTCCTGAGGGCTCTGTACACTTATATCAATCAACCAAGCAGTACTTGTAAAGCGCAGCTTATCACCCGTGAGGGTATCCAGGCGCTGGGTTGCTGGGCGAGTCGAAGAGCCAGATCTTGAGTCTCTTTCTGAGGTCCATCAGCAAGGGTGATGTCCGGAGGTAGAAAGGGAGGGTGTTCCCGGACTTGGCGGCAAGGTGGGAGGATGAGCGTCCTCTACTGTAGCTGCGGCGGATGTGCGGAGTCTGTGCGAGGGCGAGGGAGGTGGAGTGAAGGTTTTTTGATGGTTGATGAAAGTTCAGGCAGTGATTCAGGTATGCCAGTCCCTGGTTGTGGAGGGCTTTGTGGGCGTGGTTTAGAAGGTTGAAACGGCATCTTTCCTGGATCGGGAGCCAGTGGAGGTTCCCCGGGTGCTGGGTGACGTGGGTCCATTTGGGCAGGTTGCACTTTTTACCTATAATTGGATAATTCTGCTGCAATTAAGCAGATCATTTGCTTTTTAAATACATATTTTCCAAATATCCACATTCTCTGTTATAAAAGATGCTTAAACAAGTGCATTGCTTCCTTTCATTTCCAACAAAGAAAGCAGTGCTGCCTCCTGTTGGTAGATTTGGGTAAAGAACTGATCTAAACTCATACCAAGATTATCTCCCATTTTCTTTTCTATGACATTTGCTCTATGCATTAGATTATCTTAATATCTGAAGGATCTTACTTAGTTCAGTCTTATACTTTTCAATAATGTGGTTTTTGATCTTCGGCATTTATTCTTTTAACTGTGTTGTTGTTTAGGTATTGTTACACATGCATTTCTTTGAGGAAAGCCTTGCTGCATAAGCCACGCTACCCAAGGTGAGCCAGGTATTCCTCACATAAACCAGTTTACTTTTTAGAAGTTCGACTGTTAGGGCCTTGTGGGGGCCCAGTCACAGCTCAGGTCCAGACTGAGACCTCCCTCCTCCCATAGCTTATCAAGTGAATTTCCTACCGACCATGAAATGGAACACCTTGCTGTACAAAAAGATATTTCTTTTTCTGTGGGAGTGAGTGGGGGCATGGCGAATGGGACACACCCACTGAAACCTAGATGCAAAGACTGAGAAGGCCCTGGGTAAAGCCGGGTCAAAATCATGAAAATGCTGTGGGACGCATCATAAACCCAAATCAACGGAACTCATCTCAACATAGGTGGAGGCAAGTGCAGCAGTCCCAAAGGGGAAGGACACTAGTTAGTGTTGACGTTTCAGCCAAGTCTGGTTGGAGCAAGTGATTTGATGCCTGCAGAGGTTATTGATCAATTGCTCATGTCACCTCCACTGGAGCCTGGGACAAGGGACACTTGTGTTTCTCTTAATGACACTCATTGTCGCCAGTGAGTTATTGCTGCTCATTACAGACTGAGTGAATAGTTTATTGTGTCAATTAATAAAAATTGTTACAAAAAAAAAAAACATTCAGATAAAGTCTCCCCAGGACTTACTTACTTCGTTACAATTGGTACATACCTAGCGAGTTTTTGGTATATTGTATATGCTAAAGCAAACGAAAAATGATTTGTACAAACGACACTTAAAAACAAACAAAATCAGTGAAGAACTGGTATTGAACCAATAAATCAATTCAATACTGAAGGATCCTTCCCCTTGTGTGCAAACTTTACAAGTATTGGAAAGAGGATTGGAGTCTCCGAGTTATAAATTGCATTCATAACGATCTTAAAAATATTCAAACCACATATTAAGTAAAAATTAAATGTTATTGTAAATGCATTAATCCGACAATGGCATGTGTAAATCGAGCGCTAAGTATAATTTGGGTCCCAGCCGATCATACGCTTCAGTGTTACCCAATTCCTAACCTTTCCATGACCCAGATATAACGCGAAGATCCAGGAGGTGGTCCCACTACAAGGAAGGGGCACCTTGGTCAGGACAGGAATACATCTGCTGCTCTTACCCCCCACTGGCATCCGGAGGGATGCTCAGGAGTATAGAAAACCCCAGAAGAACAAGTAGCAGCAGGCAGAACTGATTGAAAGGAACTGCGTGCTCACCGCCTCCATATGCGGCAACATCTCATCCTGTGCGGGGAGGGGGCATTTCCATGAAAGCTATAATACCATCAAATCTGCGCCTTTTCATCTAGATTAAATGTGATGAGATTAAGAGTCGCGTTGAGTCTATACATGGGGTGATCACATTTCTCTGTGATGGGGAAGGCAAGGCTGACCCCCACCCAAAGCATAGACACGTATTTGTGCGCTCTGAGGCCACTGCAGGGTGGTTAGCAGCATTTTCCAAAAATCCCAAATAAAATCAAATATGGTACTTGGAGTGCACAGATGACAATTGTGAATCTACAGCATGCAAAAATGCGTCGAGATCTAAAAAAAAAAGGACTGAAAATTCAAGTCAGGTGTAAAGATAGATAGATAGATGGATGGATGGATATAGGGGAAACTGAGAGAGGGCGAGAGAGCAAGAGAAATAGTGAGGAGGAGAGATTGAGAGAGGCAGAGAGAAAGAGAAGGAGCGAGAAACTGAGAAAGAGACAGAGAGAGAAAGAAAGAGCCAAAGAGTGAGAGACACAAAAAACAGGCAACAAATGACTGAGTGCTATACTTGCATTTGCAATTTTTCGATTTGTAATGTAAAAAATAGCTCTTCAGCCATTTCTAAGCACTGTCACTAAGAGCTTCTAACATTTCCCAATATAATGATATTCGTTTTACCAACCTCAGAAGGTTTTCTTCGTAGAAAACACATTGCAAGGCTGCCATACATCCCTACACATGAGTTTTGGTACTTGCACACAATTGAAAAATGTATTGGAAAAGTCAATAGCTCGGCCTTTTTGCATTGCCAATGCTTGTGTTCATTTTGCCTTGGAGCTAAATTGATTCATTTGACACACAGGGACTTGGGTTCTCAACTTAGGAGGTAGAATGGCTATACTGCTATTAGAATATGCCACCACAGAAGGTAAAATGTTCCAAATCAGGCAGAGAGAAACAGACATGCAAAGATTGGAATCCTGGAGTTCAAGGTCTCTAGGCCATTCTTGGCTGCTTGCCACCCTGTCGTCTGTTGTTTCCACCCATCCCATCCCACTCACTTCCTTTTCTTGTAGTGCATTCTCAGCCATCTCCCACACACACCATAATGTTCCACGCGCACACCTTATGCTTTAGGTGCTGCTGCAATATGTTCCCTGTAAAGTGTTCTACTCCCCCTTGTAACTAGGTGTGGGCTCTGTCAACATAACAACATAAAATATCAGCAGTGGACTTGGGGCATTTGAGAGCTGTAGTGTTGCTTCACAATGTTCCGTTAATAAGAGCGGGGCTCTTGAAACTACTGCCTTGACCCGTAGTAGGAATCAAAAGGACCACCACATTTGATATCCTTGCAGCCAAGCCCAGCGATGGCCTCATTGCAAGTGGTCACTTAAGGAGGAGGCCAGCAGGGATCAGCTATTCACCAATGAGGAGGCCAGCCTTGCCTTCGGTGAGGTGTAGACAGTGCTCCTCCATCCATCGGTAGACTTCCAAGTAGAACTGCACCAACAAGAGAAGCGGTAACCCACATGCATCCGGCAAGACATAAAAATACAGAACCTTCTGATACTGTAGACCACAACCCTCCGGAAAGTGAGCCAGGGACAGCATGTGACGTGTATTGTTGCTGCAGAGTACATAGGGGAAGTGAGATATAGTGTTATGACTAGGCGTGTGAGTCGTGAGCATGTGAGAGATAATGGTAGCGTGCATGATGTGGTAAATTATGCTTGTGTGAGTGTGGGTTTAGGCATGGTTTGCAATGAGTGTAAGGATATGTCTTTGTGGTGGAGTGCAAACGTTATGTACATTTGGGGATGGTCTCTGGTGTGTCTGTGTTTTGTATATGCTTCCAGTATAATGGGGCTCAGTATGTTCAGTCCCTACACATGTATTTCAACATATGTAGGGATTGTGTTAGTGCGTGATATATGTTTGCCTGTATTGGAGTGCAGTATGGGTAAAGGTGTGTGTAATAGGAGAGTTTGATGAGCATATGGGAAATCATATTGGGGGTATGAGGAAATGATAGGGCATAAAGGAATGATCCTAGGTGTGTCTGTGTTTTAGTGTGAGTAGGGATGTTGTTAGCATGCAATGTATCTTGGAAGGTGAACATGTGTTTATGATGTGATGAGTGTGACATGAGTGAAAATATTGATGATGGGTGTATTTGTTTTATGGGTGCAATGATGATGTGTGGGTTGACAGTTTGTGAAGGTATGGTGTCTACAAAGGTGAATGCATGTGATGTTCATGTACAGTATAATGTTGGTAGTGTCTACATATTCATGCATCCATGAACAATGTTGGCAATGACATGGTGTGGTGTGGATGTAGATGGTGCCACATGTGGATCAGGCTGTGGAACAGGTGTGGTGATTGGTGTGGACATGCTTCGCTGTGTAGTTTATAGATTCAGGATGGTGTGCTTGAGATGTAATTGCGTGGTCTGCAGAGTGTATGTAGGGTTCCCTGCATAGCTGCCTTTTGTGTGTATGTGGGATTGTGTTTATCTGCGTGTGTGGCTAGGGATTCGTGTGATCACCCTCTGTTGTGGTGAAGATGTGCTTGGGTTCATCATGTCTTCTGGAGAGCATGGATTGTGTGGACTCATTACAGAGCGCAACACTTCAGACTTAATCAGCTCTGAACACTTCTTCTGGGTGTAAATTGGATCAATGCAGCCCAAAGGAAAAGGAACTCTTCCTTCTCCAGCAAGGCTAACCTTCAATTCTCCACAAACCTATGCATGCGAAGTCTGCGCAGAGAGTGGGAAAGCAGTGGGGGGTGGAAAATAAGAGGAACGGAGAAGCGATTTGTCGCTGGGACAAATTCCCAGCCAAGCAGATTTCCCCCAGGCACCGCTCCGGATCGCGGCAAATAATTTATGTGCAGAACGATCTAACTGGCAGCGTTGTGGAGATGAGAGCGTGTTGTCATTAGGCGGGTGATGCCAAACGTGCTTCGTGCTCCCCAGTCTCATATTGTTCCCGCTATTGATGCGCAGCTGTCGAGGATTATCTGTGATTAAATAATAGAAAACAAATCATCCCAGTGCGGGGTGACCGCCATCTAATTGGGTCTGCGTGTCAGCCAGCCTTTACTTGCGTTCTGCACGAATGTTATTGCGCTCCTTGCACTCACTTGTGGTCGCATCCACCACTCGGTACCCGGTAGGAGATCTGGTTGAGTGGTTCAATTGATGACTGTGAACCCAGGGGACCTGACTTGCAATTTTGTCTTCTCCACTTGACCATTTGACCACATTTTTTGATCTCCTATGCCTCAATTTACTTGGAAACAGCCCTAACACCAGTATTCATTTTGGAAAATCTTTTGCATTTCCATGAAATCAATGTCCTGCAAGTCATTTTATTCTGAGTAAGGGTATGTGCACCATTCATAGTCTGGATGCTGTGGACCTGGGAGCTTCTCCTACAGACCAGCATCTCGAAGGTCATCAGGACTTGGGTACCAACAGAAGACCTAACATGCTGATTGATGTTCCCAAACCCTCCGGGGCTTTTCGAAACCAGAGCCTTTTGGGAAGTGGTCCTTTTTGCGACAGTGCTTATATGGTAGGGATTGGAACTAGCACTCTGCAACTTTTTATAACACAAGCAAAGTTTTGCAAAATCTCTGATGTTAGCCCTTAGCGAAGTTTGTGGGGTTTTCCAGTTTACCTTTGCGCGATTAAATTTTTTTCTGTATTGTGACATAATTTTCATTCTAATAAAATCAAACAAGTTGCAGAATGTATGCAGAATCTTTGCAAAGCTTTTAATGACAGATGTTTGTGGAACTATTCTCTGCAAGATTATCTTTGTGCTGAGTTTTTCTATGCACTATTGTATTTTGACAGAAAACAACGCTAAATGTTTTCTGCAAAGTATGTCTTATGCATAACTATTTTCTTGGTATTAAATAAACATGTCTGAATTATATATGGTTGCTAAATAGCAAAGGAAAACCAGTTGCAAGGTTTGCATAGATGCATAGCTTTCCATGTAATGTTGCAAAACACATTTTGCAGCTTGCGTGTGCCTATTTGGAGCTCAACGAGGAGAGATTGGATTGGGTACCTAATAATACGGGACTCTGGTAACCAATTATCAAACATAGACATGTTGAATAGAATAGACTTGGCTAATAAGACTTGGCAAAACTTGTGTAAATAATTTACTTTGTGAAAATTTCATGAAATGCACAAAAAATGCACAAAATTCTGCACGATTACCCCAGCACAGAGGAAATTTCATCTGGGCTTCATTGCTAACAAGGAGAGAGATAAGGAAAATTCAGGCCCTCTCCACTTCCAACCAATGAAAGAGGAGGTCACATTGTGAAGAAGACTCAGGGATGGCCCTGATGGTGACTTACAGAGATTCTTCCTTTAGGCCCAGTTGTGCACAGTGTGATCTTACTGAATCTGTCTCACTAACAGGCCGGGGTGCCTGGTTTACATTGCTGTTCTGTCTGAGTTCCTTGGGTATCTGAGCGCGCATCCTTACAAACTTCTGCACAATTCTCTCTTCAGCCAATCCTTCCAAGGCCCACAAGCGATGAATGAAAAGAATGTAATTCTGCTGCAGAATGTCTCTGGCCATGCCTTGTTATACAAGTATGACAGACTCAGGGGAGTCCAATGTATGCAGAGAAGGGCCCAATCCATGACAGAGCCTCGGACTATCCACATAAGATACATTTACGTTTAATGAATTGAAATGAAAATCTTATATGTAGTCTTGGATTGTTTATGTTAAATCAAGGGGGAGGGAGAAAGAAGGAACTGTGATCCATTCAGCTTCCTTATTCGTAAATTAGATATCAAAATGAGAATGGATCACTTGACCTGAGTAACCAGGGTTTTATGAAATTCGTACAGTGTACCGATAAAAAACCCTCATTCACGTACAGAAGTCGGAAAAGCGGTATATCTTGATTATCCGCCCTGCTCTTAAAAACGTGACAGCATCATCATAGGGTTAGTTTTTGTATGCTTCCTCCATCCGGAGGAAAACCACTGGTTATTGCAGTAGTGATCAAAGAAAGGTGAAAGTGTTTTTAGTGAAGTGAATCTCAAAATGTTAAAAACTCGTAGACCCCGATTTGTAAAATGTAATCATTCTGGGTTCGAGATATATTAAAATCTGTGTCGTGCGTGGGAAGACTAGTTAGTGGTCTAACGCACTGTGAGTGTCCATAAAAGGTCGACATGTTTCAGCCCCAGTGATTGCCCTTGTGGGTCAAGTGGGCTTTCTTCAGGACCTAAAAAAGGAAAAGTGGTGGAGACCTTATTTTGTATGGGTCTCTATGTATCAGGGTGTATTGACCCGATTCTCATGCGGTCAAGTAGTACCTTGAGTCTTAAATTGTGGATTTCAACGGGCAACCAGGGAGCTTGTTACCTGCTGCTGTGCAGTGTAGTACGACTTGTGCTGACACTTCCTCTGGTCCAGGCAACCAGAGGAAGTGTCAGCACAAGTCGTACTACACTGCACAGCAGCAGGTAACAAGCTCCTGGTTGCCCATTGAAATCCACAATTTAAGACTCAAGGTACTACAAAATAAGGTCTCCACCACTTTTCCTTTTTTTAGGTCCTGAAGAAAGCCTACTTGACCCACAAGGGCAATCACTGGGGCTGAAACATGTCGACCTTTTTATGGACACTCACAGTGCGTTAGACCACTAACTAGTCTTCCCACGCACGACACAGATTTTAATTTATCTCGAACCCAGATTGATTAAATTTTACAAATCGGGGTCTACGAGTTTTTAACATTTTGAGATTCACTTCACTAAAAACACTTTCACCTTTCTTTGATCACTACTGCAATAACCAGTGGTTTTCCTCCGGATGGAGGAAGCATACAAAAACTAACCCTATGATGATGCTGTCACGTTTTTAAGAGCAGGGCGGATAATCAAGATATACCGCTTTTCCGACTTCTGTACGTGAATGAGGGTTTTTTATCGGTACACTGCACGAATTTCATAAAACCCTGGTTACTCAGGTCAAGTGATCCATTCTCATTTTGATATCCAAGTCTTGGATTGTTTGCCACCAATCTATCCTGGCCACCCAGTGTTTATTTAATCATATAAAATAAAACAGAAAGGGGCATATTATCAAGAACGGCGTTAAAATTATCGCCGCTTTAGCGGCAGAAAACTGCCGCTAAAGCGGCGATAATGGGCTTGATAATATGCCCTTGAGAATTCCAATAGAAGCCCATGTTGACACCAGAACATGGGCTTCTGTTGGAATTCTCAAGGGCATATTATCAAGCCCATTATCGCCGCTTTAGCGGCAGTTTTCTGCCGCTAAAGCGGCGATAATTTTAACGCCGTTTCTTGATAATATGCCCCAAAGTGTTTAATGTAAGTAGTCTTTACAAGAACATGCTGAGTTGGGGCACGAGGGCACATAATACCTCTTTTACGAAAAGCAATTGATAAATTGTGACTTGACAAGCAAAAAGAAGAAATGCTAATACTACTTGTAGAAGAGATGAGTTTTAAACTAGAAAGAATTATGTTGAGTTTTAGTGCTCAGAAAAGTTGCAGTCCTCAGAGAAGTAAACTCTTGGATTAGTCAACAGCATGAGAAGCAAGGAAGTTCCTCACTAAAGCGTGGGTTGTGAGTGCTGCTCCACAGCAGTGGTGCAACCCCAAGGATATCACCGCCATCATGGCTCCTGCACCACAGCGTGGCGTGAACTCAGTGATACGTATCTGTGCCCAGGGCTTTTATGTACATGAATGTCAAAACTTCGAAGACAGTTTCAGATCAAGAAAAGAGGTATGCTACATATCAGTCCTGGAAGAAGAAAAAGAAAACTGAAATAATTTTTTTCCTGGAGATATTTATCACACCTTTTAAAAACATAGGGGCATATTCACAAGGAGCTATCGCCGAATTAACGGCACATTAGCGCAGCCAAAGTAGTGATAAATGTACCTCTCCATTCACAAGCCGGTGTTAACAGCCCACAGCACCAGTTTACCCACCATAGCAGCCGCAAAAAACATCGCCACAGAGGACCCCCGCAAATATCGCTAATTAGATGCAGAGTAGGCGTTTCTGTGCCAAAAGCCGAGACAACATCACACCTCAACATTCACAACGACCAGCCACATCGGGGATAAAAACACAAAACAGGCGATAAGGCGCGTTAGCACCAGGAAATTTACACCTGCTCTGACCTTGTAAAGTCGGACGGCAGCCAGCACCACAAAAGGGAGCACAGCCCAGGGCCACATCCAAAGGGCAACAGATGCCATGGAGCCACTCATCATGCGGCCCGGACACCCAAGAGGGCCACAACACCCACCTCCACCGCCCCAGGACCCCAACCCACACCCGGAACACCCCCCCCCCGGACCACCACAGAAGCAGCGCAGACAAAGACAGGGGAACCCCAGGAAACGTACCAGCTGCACAGACCCAACATCTGACAATGTCACCGTCCACTACAGGCTGAAAGGGACAACCAACCTACACATCCTGACCATCATCGCCTAACAGGCCTACGGCACCAACACAGCGGACAACCAACATCCCACCCCACACAAAGCTGATGGCGTGGCTGCACCTGTTGGCCCCTGAGACCCCCCCAACAACACCCGCCAGAGTCGGAGGAGTCTCACAGCCAGCCACATCCAAGTCCCCCACACCTGTCCTGGACATCACCATCACCCTGGTACCCCTGTCCCCATACGTACAACACAATGCGCAGGATCCGCTGGAGACCAAGCAAGGACCATACGCCCAAGCAGGATGCACGCACGTGTTGGGGGCAATACACAGCACACATGTACTACCTGTGCCCCCTGGTGACACAGAACACAATCACCGCAACAGGAAGCACACGTCTCACATCAATGTGCAGGCAACAACAGAACACCGTGGAACACCCAACAATGTCGCCTTCAAATACACAGCCAGTGTGCATGATACCTTCATCCTCCGACAGTCCATCATCAACCAGCGTTCCCAGGATGGCAACAAGGGAAATGCACACCCCCTTGGCAATGTCCAAATGAACACCCCACACACCTCAACTCCACAACCGTGCAACTCACAACTCTGGCAATGCACACGTCACAAAATCACATACAACAGGCACAACAACATGCCCACCCACCAGATACGACAGAACAACTTACAATGTCCACATGGGCAAGCCCTGAACATGAGCCAGCAACGGCATGGCACCTCAGCCACATAATAGCCGAATGTGGGGAGAGGTGGCAACCAGGCATGTGTGGAGGATGCAGTAGAACCATGATTGGGAAAGTACACAATGCCAAGAGTGGCGGAGATGTGCTGGACACCTCGCAGTATGCAGAACACACCCATATCCATGGCGACATACACCGCTTGTGTATGGAGTGTAGTGGACAGTGGACGCCACCATGTCACCCCAGCCAGTGGGGACCTCGCGGAAATGTTGCCTGTTACGCCCCCCCAAGCGTCAGCGGAGTGGGATGGCCCGGCGTACGCCACGCCAGCGTAGGGGTGTGAATAAAAAGCATGTAGGCCTGGGCGTGGTCCTCTTCCGGAAAGACCCACGTCTCTGCCAGGGCGGCGCCTCCCACCCCGCCACGAGGCCGACGCCATCCTCGTGAGTGGAGTTGCCTGCGATGGTGTGCGCCTGCCGGACCCCGGCACGCTGGACCACGAACCCGTCAGGCCAGCCCCTGCGCAGCCAGGCCACACTGATCACCTTCCGACACTGGCGTGTGTCAAGGAGGGCCCACCACGTACCGGCGCAAGCCCCAAGCCCGCGACCTTGGCAGCCACCTCAGACCATCACGGCCTCCACAACACAGGCTCGCTTTATTCCTTTTTCGTTGACGTACTCTACTGCCTCCCCCGGCCTACTCTTCAGACCAGTAGGTCCCATATGTGAAACTGTGTCCTGAGTCATGCATGGCAGTGACCCCAAATCCGGGCCAGCGGCCACAGCACCAGGCCCCCCCCGATCAGTGAGGCATAGTTCCATATGGGCATCTTGCGACACGTGGTGCCACTAACCCTGTTCAACGCCAGCCTGCTACACGTGGTGCCACTAACCCTGTTCAACGCCAGCCTGCTACACGTGGTGCCACTAAACCTGAACTACGCAGGCCGGTGGGGCCATCCAACCTATGCCGGCGACACTCGTGAATGGGCCGTGCTGACCGCTGCCTCAGGCCTACACCACGGTCAGGTAGGTCACACATTTGGAACTGAGTCTTGGTTACACCATGGCAGTGAACATTATTCAAGACAGAGAACAATTCACTATACACCCTCCGATGTGGTGGCAACAAGTCTGTGCATGGCATCACAACCACACGTGTCTGTGGGCCTACGCGGACCACTGCCCTCGGCCTACACTGCGCATGAGTGGGATCACAGATTTGGAACTGAACATCGGTAATTCAAAAGGCACAATACATTTCTTCGCACGCACGGAGAGGCATAAGAGGATGACACGTTGCAGTCTGGAGGGAACAGGATCAGCGTCACGGAGGTGATTGAACACTACCGACAACTGCCACTGTGTCACTAACTCTGTGCCTCGCGAGCCAACGACCCGTGGCTGTGGGACACTGCTGACCGCTGCCTCCGGCCTACACTGCGGTCCAGTAGGTCACAGAGCCTTGATTTGGCATTCTTGGAGTTCACATATGTGTACCGGCATCATCGCAGACTGCATCCCCTCACAGCACCTGTGCACTAAGTTTGTTCCCCGACATTCATGGACACTCACTGGTCGTACATTGGTGGCGTTTGAGTCTATGGACTAGGGGCTAGTTTTCATCCTCATGTAGCTGATCCCGAATTGTTGGTGCAAACGAGGGTTGCGCTTTCCACTCCTCCATTTGCTGCTTCCAGATAACATCAGACCTTCCGCATCATGCCCTGGAGGACACCGTCCACTGTCCTCCACAACATACACCTCGGACATTGATGGGGACCCGCTCAGGTTGCATGGCCCATCTGACTGCACCGCAAGTCACCGACCCGTGGCTGGGTGCCTGTGCCGGCCGCAGTGCATCCGGGGCCACTAACTCTGTGCTGCTCAGGCCTGGGACCCCTTCTTCTGAGACATTGAATGGCCCCTGTAGCAATGGTCTTGGGGTCATCAACGCCATGTGTCTGTGGCCCTGCGCTGTCCGCCTCCTCCGGCCCCAACTGTGGGCCACCAGGGCCCACACATGGCATCGAGTCTTGAGCGGCCCGGACGTCGCATCACCGCAGGAGGCACACGCCACCACCGCAAGGACCACCTCCAACCGCCATCTGCCAGAGTCGAAAGGGTGGTCCTGACAGACCTACGGAGTTGCTCAGACCTGTCGTGGATGCCATCATCGGCCTGCTACCCTGCTCAGCACTCCAGGTGCCAGTGACTCAGTGCACCGCAAGCCATTGTCCGTTACTGATTGAGTTTTGTGCTGTTGTGAGGTTGCGCAGCAATGTCTCCCCATGCAGTGGGGAAGACCTGGGACTATGATGAGGAAGATGTGTCAGGTGTGCGGTCGGGAGAAGGCACAGACAATGGGAGGGCAGGTGGCAACAGCCCCTAGGCAGGAATGCAGACTGGTGGTGGTAGTCAAGCTACACACCCGGATCTCTTACTGGGTATTGCGCTGTGGACTGCGGACGCAACTGTCACCTCAGGCAGTGTGGGGGACCTGGGACGTTGATGAGGAAGTTGATGCAGGTGTAACACACCCCACTGCATGTGCATCAGGACTAACCGGAAGGGACACAATCCTGGCAATTTCTTCACATGAGCGCGCTCTTCTCTAGTGCCCCTACCTCAGTGCACTACAACTCACGGAACCTCCTGACTGAATATTGGGTAACCTCTGTCCTTACTCCGGATCCCTCCATGTTGCTCTGCAGTTGACTCTGTTATGCTGGTGTTTTCTGTTACCATTACACTGGTGTCCACTGTTCAGGTTGTTGCTAGCACCAAGCACTCCGTGCGGGCTGGCTTATACTCACCCCACACACATCCAGCACAGGCATCACTGTGTATGTGGCCCTGCCAATAAAGGGGCCGGGCGCACGTTCCCGTAGCCAGTTCAACATGATATGTGCATGTGTCCCTGTGGTCTTGTTGTATGCATGGGGGCCCTGGGCCCTACGACATTACATTGTGCTGTGTACAGCAGACACAGACATGTCAACGCAGGCAGCGGGCTTGAACCTGGACATGTAGCTTTGTAGTCACCCACTCAATTCGTAAGGGGAGTGGACTGTGCCGTCGTACGCAGAGCCAACGTGGGTGTGTGACTGATATGTGCGTGCCCCTGGGCGTGGTTCTGTACTGGGTATGTGCATCTGCATGTGTCTCTATGGCAGTGTGGGTCTCCTTTGTGGGGTGTAGGTGGTCCCTGAAGGGTATTGGACACCCACGTATGTGTTCTAGTTCGCATTCCATGGGTTGGGCAACACCCGCACCTGTTGGGCCACCTCCTTTTGGCGTTCTGACACCTGGCATTGGGGTGCCATGTGTGGGTGGGTGAAGTGTTGTGAGCCAGCCGTGATTGCGGGTGCTTCATGCTGTGTGGTCTGTTGCAAGGGCTGGGTTCTCCTCTGAGTAGCTTGTCTGCCCTGGTCCTGGTGATGGGTTGTGTGGGATGTCCATGGGCTGTTGTAGGGCGTCGGTGTCGAAGGTGTGGTGTTCGTCTCCGGCATCACTGATGGGTTGTCTGTTCTGACCTGCTGGAGGTGTTGTTTGTCCCTCTGCATTGTGAAGGGGAGGTTCATGTTAGCATTGTGTTGGCGCCTTGTTCTTGTCGACATGCAGACTGTGTGACAATGTACATTGTGACTGTTTGGGCGGTGGTGGCTATTTGAGTTGGGACAGTGTACATTTGGCCTACATGGCTGATGTGGGGTTGTAGCCGTAGATATGCGTCTCACAGTTCCCTGCTCTGTCCAATGTGATTGTTCTGTTTCTGCGCCTGGGCGGACCCAGTTGTGTCCCCTGTTCTGCAGTGTGGGTGTTGCACTTTGTGCCACATTGTCATGGTATGTGCTGTGGTTGCTATGTGTGTGTGCTGCAGTGTACCAAGGGGATCTGGGACACGATCCTGGATAATTGTGGGTGTGCAGTGTGCTACACCTCGTTGTGCATGTGTGCCATTGTGCCCATCTCCCCCCGTCCCCCCAGTCCCTGTTCGTTACACTACCTGTTGATGTTGTGTCAGGTCCTCTCGAGCTGTGTCTGTACTCCCTACTCCTTGCACCGTCTACACACTGATGGCTGTGGCCTGGGTTTCCTCCAGCTCCTCCTGTGGCACAGGACTGCCACCTCCTGTCGCCGTTGCTGCCTTCCTGTTGGCAGCGAGTTTGTACCTGGTTTTGGTTGTCACGTCCTGCCGGCGCCTCTTGGCCTCCTGGACACTCCGACTGCATTCCAGGTGGTCTGCTTGTGGGTCAGTTGCTGGTAGTGTTTTGTCACCTGCTTGACGCTGGTTTTGTTTTCCTGTGGTCTGCACCCCGTCTTCCTCTCCCTTTTCTCCTTGGCCTTCCCCGACCCAGTTGTTCCTTGCTGGTGGTCTGTGGGGGTTGTGGGGTTCGCGTTGACCTCAGCGCTGGGTCAGGGTGCATCCATGTTGCTACGTGCTTTGGCTTGTTTCTGGTGTGTTGTTTCTGTAGGTTTTATGGTGCATTTTCCCGCCAGACGCATGGGATTTGCAGGCCTGTGGCTGGTTTTCGCAACTTTTTGTACCGCGATTTGGCTTATCGCATGGTTTTTCGCGTTCGCATTTCGCATTTTTGCGGCGTGGCGTTGATTTTCATGCTGACATTTGACGCGTTATCTGGTGTCTATCGCATGCTACCGCCTTGTTGTGAATTCCACGTTGACACGGGGTTATTTTCCCGCGATGGGCTGCGATAATAAAACTTGCGTTACGCTACTCTTGCGGTAGTTATCACACGTTCTTGTGAATATACCCCATATTGTAGGTAGAGCAATGCAAATTGAATTTGTCGGGATGTGAATAGGGCACATTTCTGTGTCAAATTTATCCAAAAAATGTGTTCCAAGGAAACGACAAAATAAAATGTATTTTTGTATCAGACACAAAGCAATTACTGAATGAAACCATCAATGCTTGGAAAAATGAGTGGTTTAAAACCGAAAAAAACAATTGATTCAGGAAAAAATGCAACTTCTTTGTTAAAAAAACACACACAGATTTGTGAAACAAGATGCAAATCACGTAATATATCTTACTGAGTGGTCGTTGTGACGAATCGGGAAATTTGAGGGATTTTCAATTCGATTTTCATTTTTTTTTAATAGAAATCATCCAGGTTTAATTGTGTCGTGACTGGTATCCTCATCACATACTCGAAAGGTATAGAGACATTGCCTTCTCTGCAGCACCACTCGGGCCATACATCGACTGGTCCTCCGGGACATACTATCACGATAATCGATTCAGACACCTTCCCCTAATCCATGCTTGGAGAAAGAAATTGATAATCTACCTCATGATGGAACTGTTCATTATTTGACCTAAAAGATTTCGCTTAGACGTTTTTTGAATTTCTACTTCAAATTTTGAAGATTTATAGGAAATGCTCTGCAGTCCATATGGTGAAGTATGCAGAGGCGCTCAGGGAGCCATTAAGGGTGAAATAACGAGTCCATTGACCTTAGATGTGACCCCAAGGTCTTGTGCTAAGCTGAGCTCCGGGCCCTCAGGGTCGCCGGATTTTGCTATGTTGCAATGTGAGAATATTAATCACTCGATTGCATATTTTTCCATTTATGTGGAAAAGTCTTTGTTTTAGTATGTTTTTAGGTTTCACAATTTTTTGCGGAATCGGAAACTCTGATGGTATAAAAACAATGAACTGGACCTGGAGAGGATGCTGCAGATGTTACTTGCGCATCTGTCCACGGAGGGTTCCTGATCACATCAAAGGGTGGACATCATGATGTGTCGGGACTTAGTTTCCTAGTGTCAGATGGTTCCTGTGCCACAGCAGGCGTTGGACAATACAATAATAATATCAGCATTTGTAAAGCGCGCAGCTACTTCAGGCGAGGTGTCCCGGCGCTGGGGGCCGTCGGGAAGATTAAGCGAGCTGTTGCTCAGGGTCACATGGTGCTGGGCTAACCTGCCGCCGGAGCCCGGGATCGAACCGTGAGCCCCCATGTTCCGGAGTCAGCTGCCCTAGCCGTTGCGCCACACCTCTTCCCTACACTATGATTCATAAGGTGGTAGTGCCCTACTATCATGGTGACTACTGTCACAGCAGGGATCAGACACAATTATTCATCGGCCCTAATGCCTTAGTATAAGAATAGCTCATAGGCACATCATAGAATGGGCAGGATGAGTCACCGGCTCTAGGGGCCACAGGTACCTGCGACTGCAAAAATGCTTATTTTGAAGTACAAAAGCCAAATTGCAAATCGGTAACTTGTTACCGAATCAAAATTTGGTTGTGCGATTCGGTATTTGGAAGGGGTGTGTTTAGGACATCCCTTCCAAATGTCATTTCCCATTGGTATGTATTAATAGTTTGCAATCAAATTCCAATCGCAAAACATTACTTTACCGACACCTGAAAGGAGGTGGTAACCCATTCATAAATGGGAAGGGGTCCCCAAGGGCCCGCTTCCCCTTTCAGAATGTTAAAAAATATTTTAAGAGCAGCCAGTGGCTCCAAAGACCACGGTTTAATCTTAATAAATGAAACTTACAAGTTTATTATTTTTTAAAACATATTCCATTTTCCTTTAAGGAAAACTGCCTGCATTACAAAAAAAATGCTTTATTAAAAAGCAATTGCAGACACGGTGGTCTGCTGACCCCAGCAGGCCACCACCCCTGAGACTGCTTTGATTACTAGTGGGTTACAAATTGCGGCCTACCTCATTAATATTTAAGAGGTAGGTCGATTTGTGACCCTACTAGAAATCGCTATTTTAAAAATAATTCTTTAGTACAGTAAAAATTGTGATTTCCAAATTGCGATTCGGAAAGAATCGCAATTTGGAAATCACAATTCCTAATGTTAGTTCATCTGGCCCCTAGTGTTTTAATATAACAACAGTTCCTGCTTCACCGCAGGGGCTGGACGCTATGATTCATCAGGTCTTAGTGTTCTAGTACAACAATGGTCCCTGTCCACAACAGGGGTTGGACACCACGATTTATCAGGGCTTTCTGCCTTAGTATAAAGATGGTTCAGATGATTTGTGTGCCACAGCAGGGATTGACACCATGAGTTATCGGGGCTTAGCGCCTTAGTGTAATGATGTTTTACAAAATAGAAAATGCCTTTCCAGCTGTAATTTGTGTGCTTTATATGCACAACAGAAACCGATAAGCTGCATCAAGTGAAAAAATAGCCCATAGTTTCACAACATACCTTTATAATTATGTTTCACACTTCTAAATATGAGTGCAGACAGTGCATATCTAAAACCATATAGAAATGGCATCTAGACCCTTCACCAGTGCCACAACTGTGAGTTAGGGCAAAGGAAAAACATTCTCACTAAGTGTGAACACTGGATTTGTGAACGTGAAATAATCTGTTCTGCATACTATTTCTGATACTTTTTTGTGGCCACAACACATTACAGAAATCCCAAAAATAGGAACACCAGTCCAGTTGTTGTAAAGTCACGTGCGGGTATACCTGAATTATCTCACTCAAAAGTCACTGATCCCGAGTGAAAATGCCTTGTTTCAAGGGTGAGGGCCCATTTGAATCAAAAGACCACTCTTTGTAGTTTTATTTAAATTGAGGGGCCTTATGTTGTTTGGTTTTGGTCTCTTTAAGAGTACTATTTTCTTGCGGTGGTGTGTCAACACGTTTCGACCCCTTATTGTTGTGGGATTGTGACAGGACAAGATCTCAGCACATTAGTATATGGATGGTTCATGCTAGGCTGAAAGGGATGGATACAATGATTCAGCCAGTGATAGCGTATTAGTCTAGTATTGGATCCCACCGGTAAGCAGGGGGTCGACATCATGATTCTGGAGGTTTTACTGCAGTGGAATAGAAATTGATCCTGCGACACGCAGGAATTAGACAACATGAATCAACAGACATGAGTGCACTAGTTCAACTATCGGTTTGCACCTCAGAAGGGTTTGCAATCCATGATTCCGCAGGTATTAGTATGTTAGTACAATGAAAGCTCCAACCCGCAGATGGGGTTGAACACCATAGCCATCAGATCATAGTGCCTTAATGCAACAATGGTTCTTGCACAACAGCAGGGGTTGCACACCATGATTCAGCTGGTCTTAGAACATTAGTACATGGAGTCCCCTACCCCACAGCAAGGGGAATTAACATTTTTGCACAGAAATGGGTCCCACTTCACAGCAGGAATTGGAAGCCATGATTCAGGGAGTTTTAGTGCTGTAGTATAACAATAGATTCTGTGCCACAGCAGGAGTGGGGCACCCTGATTCAGTGGGTCTAAGAGCATTAGTATAGCAATGGGTCATGTACCACAGCATAGGTAGGCAACATGATTCAGCAGGTCTTGGTGTTTTATTGTAGCAGTGGTTCTGCACCACAGAAGTGGTTGGATATCATGATTCAACAGGTCTTGGTGTTTTATTGTAGCAGTGGTTCTGCACCACAGAAGTGGTTGGATATCATGATTCAGCAGGTCTTGGTGTTTTATTGTAGCAGTGGTTCTGCACCACAGAAGTGGTTGGATATCATGATTCAACAGGTCTTGGTGTTTTATTGCAGCAGTGGTGCTGCACCACAGAAGTGGTTGAATACCATGATTCAGCAGGTCTTGGTGTTTTATTGCAGCAGTGGTTCTGCACCACAGAAGTGGTTGAATACCATGATTCAGCAGGTCTTGGTGTTTTATTGCAGCAGTGGTTCTGCACCACAGAAGTGGTTGGATATCATGAATCAGCAGGTCTTGTTGTTTTATTGCAGCAGTGGTTCTGCACCACAGAAGTGGTTGGATATCATGATTCAGCAGGTCTTGGTGTTTTATTGTAGCAGTAGTTCTGCACCACAGAAATGGTTGGATATCATGATTCAACAGCTCTTGGTGTTTTATTGCAGCAGTGGTGCTGCACCACAGAAGTGGTTGAATACCATGATTCAGCAGGTCTTGGTGTTTTATTGCAGCAGTGGTTCTGCACCACAGAAGTGGTTGAATACCATGATTCAGCAGGTCTTGGTGTTTTATTGCAGCAGTGGTTCTGCACCACAGAAGTGGTTGAATACCATGATTCAGCAGGTCTTGGTGTTTTATTGCAGCAGTGGTTCTGCACCAAAGAAGTGGTTGGATATCATGATTCAGCAGGTCTTGGTGTTTTATTGCAGCAGTGGTTCTGCACCACAGAAGTGGTTGGATATCATGGTTCAGCAGGTCTTGGTGTTTTATTGCAGCAGTGGTTCTGCACCACAGAAGTGGTTGGATATCATGATTCAGCAGGTCTTGGTGTTTTATTGCAGCAGTGGTTCTGCACCAAAGAAGTGGTTGGATATCATGATTCAGCAGGTCTTGGTGCTTTATTGCAGCAGTGGTGCTGCACCAAAGAAGTGGTTGGATATCATGATTCAGCAGGTCTTGGTGCTTTATTGCAGCAGTGGTGCTGCACCACAGAAGTGGTTGGATATCATGATTCAGCAGGTCTTGGTGTTTTATTGCAGCAGTGGTGCTGCACCACAGAAGTGGTTGAATACCATGATTCAGCAGGTCTAGATGTTTTATTGCAGCAGTGGTTCTGCACCACAGAAGTGGTTGAATACCATGATTCAGCAGGTCTTGGTGTTTTATCGCAGCAGTGGTTCTGCACCACAGAAGTGGTTGAATACCATGATTCAGCAGGTCGTCTTGGTGTTTTATTGCAGCAGTGGTTCTGCACCACAGAAGTGGTTGAATACGATGGTTCAGCAGGTCTTGGTGTTTTATTGTAGCAGTGGTTCTGCACCACAGAAGTGGTTGAATACCATGATTCAGCAGGTCGTCTTGGTGTTTTATTGCAGCAGTGGTTCTGCACCACAGAAGTGGTTGAATACCATTATTCAGCAGGTCTTGGTGTTTTATTGCAGCAGTGGTTCTGCACCACAGAAGTGGTTGAATACCATGATTCAGCAGGTCTTGGTGTTTTATTGCAGCAGTGGTTCTGCACCACAGAAGTGGTTGAATACCATGTTTCAGCAGGTCTTGGTGTTTATTGCAGCAGTGGTTCTGCACCACAGAAGAGGTTGGATATCATGCTTCAGCAGGTCTTGGTGTTTTATTGTAGCAGTGGTTCTGCACCACAGAAGTGGTTGGATATCATGATTCAGCAGGTCTTGGTATTTTATTGTAGCAGTGGTTCTGCACCACAGAAGCGGTTGGATATCATGAATCAGCAGGTCTTGGTGTTTTATTGTAGCAGTGGTTCTGCACCAAAGAAGTGGTTGGATATTATGATTCAGCAGGTCTTGGTGTTTTATTGTAGCAGTGGTTCTGCACCACAGAAGAGGTTGGATATCATGATTCAGCAGGTCTTGGTGTTTTATTGTAGCAGTGGTTCTGCACCACAGAAGTGGTTGGATATCATGATTCAGCAGGTCTTGGTGTTTTATTGCAGCAGTGGTGCTGCACCACAGAAGTGTTTGAATACCATGATTCAGCAGGTCTAGGTGTTTTATTGCAGCAGTGGTTCTGCACCACAGAAGTGGTTGAATACCATGATTCAGCAGGTCTTGGTGTTTTATCGCAGCAGTGGTTCTGCACCACAGAAGTGGTTGAATACCATGATTCAGCAGGTCGTCTTGGTTTTTTATTGCAGCAGTGGTTCTGCACCACAGAAGTGGTTGAATACGATGGTTCAGCAGGTATTGGTGTTTTATTGTAGCAGTGGTTCTGCACCACAGAAGTGGTTGAATACCATGATTCAGCAGGTCGTCTTGGTGTTTTATTGCAGCAGTGGTTCTGCACCACAGAAGTGGTTGAATACCATGATTCAGCAGGTCTTGGTGTTTTATTGCAGCAGTGGTTATGCACCACAGAAGTGGTTGAATACCATGTTTCAGCAGGTCTTGGTGTTTATTGCAGCAGTGGTTCTGCACCACAGAAGAGGTTGGATATCATGCTTCAGCAGGTCTTGGTGTTTTATTGTAGCAGTTGTTCTGCACCACAGAAGTGGTTGGATATCATGATTCAGCAGGTCTTGGTGTTTTATTGTAGCAGTGGTTCTGCACCACAGAAGCGGTTGGATATCATGATTCAGCAGGTCTTGGTGTTTTATTGTAGCAGTGGTTCTGCACCACAGAAGTGGTTGAATACCATGATTCAGCAGGTCTTGGTATTTTATTGCAGCAGTGGTTCTGCACCACAGAAGTGGTTGAATACGATGGTTCAGCAGGTATTGGTGTTTTATTGTAGCAGTGGTTCTGCACCACAGAAGTGGTTGAATACCATGATTCAGCAGGTCGTCTTGGTGTTTTATTGCAGCAGTGGTTCTGCACCACAGAAGTGGTTGAATACCATGATTCAGCAGGTCTTGGTGTTTTATTGCAGCAGTGGTTCTGCACCACAGAAGTGGTTGAATACGATGGTTCAGCAGGTATTGGTGTTTTATTGTAGCAGTGGTTCTGCACCACAGAAGTGGTTGAATACCATGATTCAGCAGGTCTTGGTGTTTTATTGCAGCAGTGGTTCTGCACCACAGAAGTGGTTGAATACGATGGTTCAGCAGGTATTGGTGTTTTATTGTAGCAGTGGTTCTGCACCACAGAAGTGGTTGAATACCATGATTCAGCAGGTCGTCTTGGTGTTTTATTGTAGCAGTGGTTCTGCACCACAGAAGTGGTTGAATACCATGATTCAGCAGGTCTTGGTGTTTTATTGCAGCAGTGGTTCTGCACCACAGAAGTGGTTGAATACGATGGTTCAGCAGGTATTGGTGTTTTATTGTAGCAGTGGTTCTGCACCACAGAAGTGGTTGAATACCATGATTCAGCAGGTCGTCTTGGTGTTTTATTGCAGCAGTGGTTCTGCACCACAGAAGTGGTTGAATACCATGATTCAGCAGGTCTTGGTGTTTTATTGCAGCAGTGGTTCTGCACCACAGAAGTGGTTGAATACCATGATTCAGCAGGTCTTGGTGTTTTATTGTAGCAGTGGTTCTGCACCAAAGAAGTGGTTGGATATCATGATTCAGCAGGTCTTGGTGTTTTATTGTAGCAGTGGTTCTGCACCACAGAAGAGGTTGGATATCATGATTCAGCAGGTCTTGGTGTTTTATTGTAGCAGTGGTTCTGCACCACAGAAGTGGTTGGATATCATGATTCAGCAGGTCTTGGTGTTTTATTACAGCAGTGGTTCTGCACCACAGAAGTGGTTGAATACCATGATTCAGCAGGTCTTGGTGTTTTATTGCAGCAGTGGTTCTGCACCACAGAAGTTGTTGAATACCATGATTCAGCAGGTCTTGGTGTTTTATTGCAGCAGTGGTTCTGCACCACAGAAGTGGTTGAATACCATGTTTCAGCAGGTCTTGGTGTTTATTGCAGCAGTGGTTCTGCACCACAGAAGAGGTTGGATATCATGATTCAGCAGGTCTTGGTATTTTATTGTAGCAGTGGTTCTGCACCACAGAAGCGGTTGGATATCATGATTCAGCAGGTCTTGGTGTTTTATTGTAGCAGTGGTTCTGCACCACAGAAGAAGTTGGATATCATGATTCAGCAGGTCTTGGTGTTTTATTGTAGCAGTGGTTCTGCACCACAGAAGTGGTTGGATATCATGATTCAGCAGGTCTTGGTGTTTTATTGCAGCAGTGGTGCTGCACCACAGAAGTGGTTGAATACCATGATTCAGCAGGTCTAGGTGTTTTATTGCAGCAGTGGTTCTGCACCACAGAAGTGGTTGAATACCATGATTCAGCAGGTCGTCTTGGTGTTTTATTGCAGCAGTGGTTCTGCACCACAGAAGTGGTTGAATACCATGATTCAGCAGGTCGTCTTGGTGTTTTATTGTAGCAGTGGTTGTGCACCACAGAAGTGGTTGAATACCATGATTCAGCAGGTTGTCTTGGTGTTTTATTGCAGCAGTGGTTCTGCACCACAGAAGTGGTTGAATACCATGATTCAGCAGGTCTTGGTGTTTTATTGCAGCAGTGGTTCTGCACCACAGAAGTGGTTGAATACCATGATTCAGCAGGTCTTGGTGTTTTATTGCAGCAGTGGTTCTGCACCACAGAAGTGGTTGAATACCATGTTTCAGCAGGTCTAGGTGTTTATTGCAGCAGTGGTTCTGCACCACAGAAGAGGTTGGATATCATGCTTCAGCAGGTCTTGGTGTATTATTGTAGCAGTGGTTCTGCACCACAGAAGTGGTTGGATATCATGATTCAGCAGGTCTTGGTATTTTATTGTAGCAGTGGTTCTGCACCACAGAACCGGTTGAATACGATGGTTCAGCAGGTATTGGTGTTTTATTGTAGCAGTGGTTCTGCACCACAGAAGTGGTTGAATACCATGATTCAGCAGGTCGTCTTGGTGTTTTATTGCAGCAGTGGTTCTGCACCACAGAAGTGGTTGAATACCATGATTCAGCAGGTCTTGGTGTTTTATTGCAGCAGTGGTTCTGCACCACAGAAGTGGTTGAATACCATGATTCAGCAGGTCTTGGTGTTTTATTGTAGCAGTGGTTCTGCACCAAAGAAGTGGTTGGATATCATGATTCAGCAGGTCTTGGTGTTTTATTGTAGCAGTGGTTCTGCACCACAGAAGAGGTTGGATATCATGATTCAGCAGGTCTTGGTGTTTTATTGTAGCAGTGGTTCTGCACCACAGAAGTGGTTGGATATCATGATTCAGCAGGTCTTGGTGTTTTATTACAGCAGTGGTTCTGCACCACAGAAGTGGTTGAATACCATGATTCAGCAGGTCTTGGTGTTTTATTGCAGCAGTGGTTCTGCACCACAGAAGTTGTTGAATACCATGATTCAGCAGGTCTTGGTGTTTTATTGCAGCAGTGGTTCTGCACCACAGAAGTGGTTGAATACCATGTTTCAGCAGGTCTTGGTGTTTATTGCAGCAGTGGTTCTGCACCACAGAAGAGGTTGGATATCATGATTCAGCAGGTCTTGGTATTTTATTGTAGCAGTGGTTCTGCACCACAGAAGCGGTTGGATATCATGATTCAGCAGGTCTTGGTGTTTTATTGTAGCAGTGGTTCTGCACCAAAGAAGTGGTTGGATATCATGATTCAGCATGTCTTGGTGTTTTATTGTAGCAGTGGTTCTGCACCACAGAAGAAGTTGGATATCATGATTCAGCAGGTCTTGGTGTTTTATTGTAGCAGTGGTTCTGCACCACAGAAGTGGTTGGATATCATGATTCAGCAGGTCTTGGTGTTTTATTGCAGCAGTGGTGCTGCACCACAGAAGTGGTTGAATACCATGATTCAGCAGGTCTAGGTGTTTTATTGCAGCAGTGGTTCTGCACCACAGAAGTGGTTGAATACCATGATTCAGCAGGTCGTCTTGGTGTTTTATTGCAGCAGTGGTTCTGCACCACAGAAGTGGTTGAATACCATGATTCAGCAGGTCGTCTTGGTGTTTTATTGTAGCAGTGGTTGTGCACCACAGAAGTGGTTGAATACCATGATTCAGCAGGTTGTCTTGGTGTTTTATTGCAGCAGTGGTTCTGCACCACAGAAGTGGTTGAATACCATGATTCAGCAGGTCTTGGTGTTTTATTGCAGCAGTGGTTCTGCACCACAGAAGTGGTTGAATACCATGATTCAGCAGGTCTTGGTGTTTTATTGCAGCAGTGGTTCTGCACCACAGAAGTGGTTGAATACCATGTTTCAGCAGGTCTAGGTGTTTATTGCAGCAGTGGTTCTGCACCACAGAAGAGGTTGGATATCATGCTTCAGCAGGTCTTGGTGTATTATTGTAGCAGTGGTTCTGCACCACAGAAGTGGTTGGATATCATGATTCAGCAGGTCTTTGTATTTTATTGTAGCAGTGGTTCTGCACCACAGAACCGGTTGGATATCATGATTCAGCAGGTCTTGGTGTTTTATTGTAGCAGTGGTTCTGCACCAAAGAAGTGGTTGGATATCATGATTCAACAGGTCTTGGTGTTTTATTGTAGCAGTGGTTCTGCACCAAAGAAGTGGTTGGATATCATGATTCAGCAGGTCTTGGTGTTTTATTGTAGCAGTGGTTCTGCACCACAGAAGAGGTTGGATATCATGATTCAGCAGGTCTTGGTGTTTTATTGTAGCAGTGGTTTTGCACCACAGAAGTGGTTGGATATCATGATTCAGCAGGTCTTGGTGTTTTATTGCAGCAGTGGTTCTGCACCACAGAAGTGGTTGAATACCATGATTCAGCAGGTCTTGGTGTTTTATTGCAGCAGTGGTTCTGCACCACAGAAGTGGTTGAATACCATGATTCAGCAGGTCTTGGTGTTTTATTGCAGCAGTGGTTCTACACCACAGAAGTGGTTGAATACCATGTTTCAGCAGGTCTTGGTGTTTATTGCAGCAGTGGTTCTGCACCACAGAAGAGGTTGGATATCATGCTTCAGCAGGTCTTGGTGTTTTATTGTAGCAGTGGTTCTGCACCACAGAAGTGGTTGGATATCATGATTCAGCAGGTCTTGGTATTTTATTGTAGCAGTGGTTCTGCACCACAGAAGCGGTTGGATATCATGATTCAGCAGGTCTTGGTGTTTTATTGTAGCAGTGGTTCTGCACCAAAGAAGTGGTTGGATATCATAATTCAGAAGGTCTTGGTGTTTTATTGTAGCAGTGGTTCTGCACCACAGAAGAGGTTGGATATCATGATTCAGCAGGTCTTGGTGTTTTATTTTATCATTGGTTCTGCACCACAGAAGTGGTTGGATATCATGATTCAGCAGGTCTTGGTGTTTTATTGCAGCAGTGGTGCTGCACCACAGAAGTGGTTGAATACCATGATTCAGCAGGTCTAGGTGTTTTATTGCAGCAGTGGTTCTGCACCACAGAAGTGGTTGAATACCATGATTCAGCAGGTCTTGGTGTTTTATCGCAGCAGTGGTTCTGCACCACAGAAGTGGTTGAATACCATGATTCAGCAGGTCGTCTTGGTGTTTTATTGCAGCAGTGGTTCTGCACCACAGAAGTGGTTGAATACGATGGTTCAGCAGGTATTGGTGTTTTATTGTAGCAGTGGTTCTGCACCACAGAAGTGGTTAAATACCATGATTCAGCAGGTCGTCTTGGTGTTTTATTGCAGCAGTGGTTCTGCACCACAGAAGTGGTTGAATACCATGATTCAGCAGGTCTTGGTGTTTTATTGCAGCAGTGGTTCTGCACCACAGAAGTGGTTGAATACCATGATTCAGCAGGTCTTGGTGTTTTATTGCAGCAGTGGTTCTGCACCACAGAAGTGGTTGAATACCATGATTCAGCAGGTCTTGGTGTTTTATTGCAGCAGTGGTTCTGCACCACAGAAGTGGTTGAATACCATGATTCAGCAGGTCTTGGTGTTTTATTGCAGCAGTGGTTCTGCACCACAGAAGTGGTTGAATACCATGTTTCAGCAGGTCTTGGTGTTTATTGCAGCAGTGGTTCTGCACCACAGAAGAGGTTGGATATCATGCTTCAGCAGGTCTTGGTGTTTTATTGTAGCAGTGGTTCTGCACCACAGAAGTTGTTGGATATCATGATTCAGCAGGTCTTGGTATTTTATTGTAGCAGTGGTTCTGCACCACAGAAGCGGTTGGATATCATGATTCAGCAGGTCTTGGTGTTTTATTGTAGCAGTGGTTCTGCACCAAAGAAGCGGTTGGATATCATGATTCAGCAGGTCTTGGTGTTTTATTGTAGCAGTGGTTCTGCACCAAAGAAGCGGTTGGATATCATGATTCAGCAGGTCTTGGTGTTTTATTGTAGCAGTGGTTCTGCACCACAGAAGAGGTTGGATATCATGATTCAGCAGGTCTTGGTGTTTTATTGTAGCAGTGGTTCTGCACCACAGAAGTGGTTGGATATCATGATTCAGCAGGTCTTGGTGTTTTATTGTAGCAGTGGTTCTGCACCAAAGAAGTGGTTGGATATTATGATTCAGCAGGTCTTGGTGTTTTATTGTAGCAGTGGTTCTGCACCACAGAAGAGGTTGGATATCATGATTCAGCAGGTCTTGGTGTTTTATTGTAGCAGTGGTTCTGCACCACAGAAGCGGTTGGATATCATGATTCAGCAGGTCTTGGTGTTTTATTGTAGCAGTGGTTCTGCACCAAAGAAGTGGTTGGATATCATGATTCAGAAGGTCTTGGTGTTTTATTGTAGCAGTGGTTCTGCACCACAGAAGAGGTTGGATATCATGATTCAGCAGGTCTTGGTGTTTTATTGTAGCAGTGGTTCTGCACCACAGAAGTGGTTGGATATCATGATTCAGCAGGTCCTGGTGTTTTATTGCAGCAGTGGTGCTGCACCACAGAAGTGGTTGAATACCATGATTCAGCAGGTCTAGGTGTTTTATTGCAGCAGTGGTTCTGCACCACAGAAGTGGTTGAATACCATGATTCAGCAGGTCTTGGTGTTTTATCGCAGCAGTGGTTCTGCACCACAGAAGTGGTTGAATACCATGATTCAGCAGGTCGTCTTGGTGTTTTATTGCAGCAGTGGTTCTGCACCACAGAAGTGGTTGAATACGATGGTTCAGCAGGTATTGGTGTTTTATTGTAGCAGTGGTTCTGCACCACAGAAGTGGTTAAATACCATGATTCAGCAGGTCGTCTTGGTGTTTTATTGCAGCAGTGGTTCTGCACCACAGAAGTGGTTGAATACCATGATTCAGCAGGTCTTGGTGTTTTATTGCAGCAGTGGTTCTGCACCACAGAAGTGGTTGAATACCATGATTCAGCAGGTCTTGGTGTTTTATTGCAGCAGTGGTTCTGCACCACAGAAGTGGTTGAATACCATGATTCAGCAGGTCTTGGTGTTTTATTGCAGCAGTGGTTCTGCACCACAGAAGTGGTTGAATACCATGATTCAGCAGGTCTTGGTGTTTTATTGCAGCAGTGGTTCTGCACCACAGAAGTGGTTGAATACCATGTTTCAGCAGGTCTTGGTGTTTATTGCAGCAGTGGTTCTGCACCACAGAAGAGGTTGGATATCATGCTTCAGCAGGTCTTGGTGTTTTATTGTAGCAGTGGTTCTGCACCACAGAAGTGGTTGGATATCATGATTCAGCAGGTCTTGGTATTTTATTGTAGCAGTGGTTCTGCACCACAGAAGCGGTTGGATATCATGATTCAGCAGGTCTTGGTGTTTTATTGTAGCAGTGGTTCTGCACCAAAGAAGCGGTTGGATATCATGATTCAGCAGGTCTTGGTGTTTTATTGTAGCAGTGGTTCTGCACCAAAGAAGCGGTTGGATATCATGATTCAGCAGGTCTTGGTGTTTTATTGTAGCAGTGGTTCTGCACCACAGAAGAGGTTGGATATCATGATTCAGCAGGTCTTGGTGTTTTATTGTAGCAGTGGTTCTGCACCACAGAAGTGGTTGGATATCATGATTCAGCAGGTCTTGGTGTTTTATTGTAGCAGTGGTTCTGCACCAAAGAAGTGGTTGGATATTATGATTCAGCAGGTCTTGGTGTTTTATTGTAGCAGTGGTTCTGCACCACAGAAGAGGTTGGATATCATGATTCAGCAGGTCTTGGTGTTTTATTGTAGCAGTGGTTCTGCACCAAAGAAGTGGTTGGATATCATGATTCAGCAGGTCTTGGTGTTTTATTGTAGCAGTGGTTCTGCACCAAAGAAGTGGTTGGATATTATGATTCAGCAGGTCTTGGTGTTTTATTGTAGCAGTGGTTCTGCACCACAGAAGTGGTTGGATATCATGATTCAGCAGGTCTTGGTGTTTTATTGTAGCAGTGGTTCTGCACCACAGAAGAGGTTGGATATCATGATTCAGCAGGTCTTGGTGTTTTATTGCAGCAGTGGTTGTGCACCACAGAAGTGGTTGGATATCATGATTCAGCAGGTCTTGGTGTTTTATTGTAGCAGTGGTTCTGCACCACAGAAGTGGTTGGATATCATGATTCAGCAGGTCTTGGTGTTTTATTGTAGCAGTGGTTCTGCACCACAGAAGTGGTTGGATATCATGATTCAGCAGATCATGGTGCATTATTACATTGACCGAACCTGCCACACAGCACTGGTTGGAAACCATGCGTGATTCAGCGGGTTTTATGATAGCAACATATCTTGCACCACAGGAGGGATTGTATCTGGCGATAATTGGCGCCCTAGCCAAATCTAGCGTTCTTTTACTTTATAATTGTGCAGATTTTCTGATCGGCTTACTAAACAAATATGTTTTAATCTTCGTTTGTTTTCAGAGGGTTAACTCAAGCACTAGGTGTGCTAAGTTAAGACATAGTCTGTGCTACACTTTTGGGCTAACTGGCGTCTTAACTAGTGGAAGAGACGAAACAGCGCTTTTTGACCTCCATAATCAGGGTAAATGGTTGCTTGGTGCAGGAACTTTATAAGCATGTTCTTCTTTTCAGTGGAAATGTAGCAGTATTTGTAGACATATCTAAAGTAAACAACAGAAAATAACACATTAACAAACACACAGATATATAATAACATACATGAAGGGCACATCACAAGAAGCAGTCAAAACAGAATACAACAAAACGAATGAGGCATAACCAAGGCCACTGGAATTATGCGATTGTGCGGCCACAGCTATTTTTGCATAATTATAGATTTGCCACATTTGCCACCTGATCCATCATCTGCTGCATAATCTGCAAATTTTAACAAAAAAATGTGTTTCTAGGTCAAGTGGTTCAAAGGTTACTCAAAACACAGTGGCACGTGTTACCGCGCAGTAGAAGGCCGTTTGCAAATTTTGACTGGTCACCTTCCTGTTGCTTATTGCTATATTTAGGTATTAAACTGGTACTAATGAGGTCATCCAATGCCCAGACAGTGTTATCAAATATAAAAAGTGCAAAATAATAAAGTAATACTATTAAAAAATGTGCCACATTATGCTGAATAATGTGCCTTTTCTTGCTGCATAATTTTCTCAACCCTGCCACATAATTTGGGCTTCTCCCAACGTATAATTCTAGTGGCCCAGAGTATAACATAAACAGGTCACATTGCAATATGGCAGCACAAAAAAAGTAAAATAGCATAACAAAATACCACACAACAAATGTAGAAAATGAAGTTCTTGCCACACATTACCACCTCCAGGATCCTGTTTTCATAACATGGTTGTAAAGGTGTTTGGAGCAAGCACTGCCTTAACTTACCAGCAGCACGGACATGATCCATCTCCTTTTTTGAGATGCGGCCCTCGGATTAAAGCACTTGTGTGTATGAGGTTTAAAAGTAGAACACACTGCGTGTGAGGAAACCGTGATTTTATTGATTAAAGGCATAGTGTGTCTTTGTATGTGTGTGCACTTGTGCTTAAGTGGGGCAGTGTGTGTCTGTGTGTTTGCGTGAGGGCCTGTGTGTAGTTCTGTGTGTAGTTCTGTGTGTGCATGGTTATATGTCTGTGTGTGTGAGCTTGTGTGTATCTGTGTGTGTGCATGTCTTCCTTTGAATACCTACACACATGTGCTTGTGTCAAAACCCACACTGCGGGCATTGACCATAAACACTAGTAAAGCCTGACAAGCGCCAGCGGTGCGAGGTGCTGTGAGGGCTGGCCCCATAGAGTGTGTCTGTCTGTGTGCGTCTTTGTGAATCTCTCATTGTGAGTATGAGTCTGTGTGTGTCGGAATATGCCTCTGTGTGTGTGAGTGCGTGTGTGTATGGCTGTGTGTGTCTGTGCGAGATTCTGTGACTATGGGGCCGATTTAGATCTTGGCGGACGGGTTGCTCCGTCTCAATAGTGACTGATATCCCGTCTGCTGAAATATAAATCCCTAGGATATAATGGGATTTATATTTCAGCAGACGGGGTATCCGTCTCCGTTGTGACGGAGCAACCCGTCCGCCAAGATCTAACTCATGTCTTTTTTAATCACTATAAATCAGGCCCTCAGTCTCCATGTGCGTTGTGTGTATAGCAATGTGAGTGTGTCTGTCTGTGTATGGCTGTGTGTGTGTCTGTGTGAGTGTATGTGTCTCTGTGTCTATGTATACATGTGCGTGTGTGTATGTGTGTGGGTATGTGTTGATGTGTCTTTGTGTGTGTCTCAGTGACTATGCATCGGTGTGTGTGTCTCTGGGAGAGTGTGTGTGTGCATGCCTGTGTGTGTGTGTGTGTATGTTGGGGTATGTGTCTCTGTGACTATGTCTTCATGTACGTGTGTGTGCGCGGTGTGTGTGCGTGTGCATGTGCACGATGTGTGTGTTTGTATGTGTGTGTGCGTGCGCGCGTGTGTGTGTGTATGTCTGCGCACGCTTGTGTGTGTGTGTGCTTGGGTTGGTCTGTGTCGGGTACTTGTGCCGGTGTGCCCGGAGTAGGGTGAGATTCAGACTTTAACACGCTTGCTCTCATATAAGACCTTTGTTACTCAAGTCCACAGTTTCAGGAAGGGAGTACACATGCGGTGCCCCAGATCTGGCCTGACATTTAGCTCGTAAATAATGCAATGACATTTTTATTTATTTGCTTGTTTATTTATGTATGTGTTTCTATGGTGCCTACGTCATACCAGTGGAGTCTTCGGAGAATTTTACAAAAGGCACTTCATGGTAATAAATAGGGTACAGAAATGTTGAGGCGGGAGGAGGGGTGGAGGACGCAGTGCTGAGTGCACACACACTGCAGAGAGGCTGGTGTGCAGTCACACTATTGCACTGATGGTTCGCCAGCTGGCTGACTTCCGGTATGGTATCCACTGTCTGCATGCTGTCATAGTGGTCAGTGCTGTCCCAAAGTGTGGGTGCTGCAGTGAGGGACAGGGTGCTGTAGTGCTGCTTGGCATTCTTTCCCACAGTCTGGGCGCTGCAGTAATGTTCTGTGCGCTCTCCCACAGTCTGGGTGCTGCCCCGATGGAAGGTGCGCTGTCCCACAGTCTGGGTACTGTACTGATGGAAGGTGCACTGTCCCACAGTCTGGGTGCTGTACTGATGGAAGGTGCACTGTCCCACAGTCTGGGTGCTGCACTGATTAAAGGTGCGCTGTCCCACTGTCTGGGTGCTGCACGGATGGAAGGTGCCTTGTCCCACAGTCTGGGTGATGTACTGATGGAAGGTGCACAGTCCCATAGTCTAGGAGCTGTACTGATGGAAGGAGCGCTGTCTCACAGTCTGGGTGCTGCACTGATGGAAGGTGCGTTGTCCCACAGTCTGGGTGCTGCACTGATGGAAGGAGCACTGTCCCACAGTCTGGGTGCTGCAGTAAAGTTCTATGCGCTGTCCCACAGTCTGGGTGGTGTACTGATGGAAGGTGCGCTGTCCCACAGTCTGGGTACTGTACTGATGGAAGGTGCACAGTCCCACAGTCTAGGTGCTGTACTGATGGAAGGAACGCTGTCTCACAGTCTGGGTGCTGCACTGATGGAAGGTGTGTTGTCCCACAGTCTGGGTGCTGCACTGGTGGAAGGTGCACTGTTCCACAGTCTGGGCACTGCAGTAAAGTTCTATGCGCTGTCCCACAGTCTGGGTGCTGTACTGATGGAAGGTGCGCTGTCCCACAGTCTGGGTACTGTACTGATGGAAGGCGCACAGTCCCACAGTCTAGGTGCTGTACTGATGGAAGGAACGCTGTCTCACAGTCTGGGTGCTGCACTGATGGAAGGTGCGTTGTCCCACAGTCTAGGTGTTGCACTGATGGAAGGTGCACTGTTCCACAGTCTGGGCACTGCAGTAAAGTTCTATGCGCTGTCCCACAGTCTGGGTGCTGTACTGATAGAAGGTGCGCTGTACCACAGTCTGGGTGCTGTAATGATGGAAGGTGCACTGTCTCACAGTCTGGGTGCTGTACTAATGGAAGGTGCGCTGTCCCACAGTCTGGGTACTGTACTGATGGAAGGTGTGCTGTCCCACAGTCTGGGTACTGTACTGATGGAAGGTGCGCTGTCCCACAGTCTGGGTGCTGTACTGATGGAAGGAGCGCTGTCTCACAGTCTGGGTGCTGCACTGATGGAAGGTGCACTGGCACACAGTCTGGGCACTGCAGTTAAGTTATATGTGCTGTCCCATAGTCTGGGTGCTGTACTGATGGAAGGAGCGCTGTCTCACAGTCTGGGTGCTGCACTGATGGAAGGTGTGCTGTCTCACAGTCTGGGTGCTGTACTGATGGAAGGTGCGCTGTCCCACAGTCTGGGTACTGTACTGATGGAATGTGCGCTGTCCCATAGTCTGGGTGCTGTACTAATGGAAGGAGCGCTGTCTCACAGTCTGGGTACTGTACTGATGGAAGGTGCGCTGTCCCACAGTCTGGGTGCTGTACTGATGGAAGGAGCGCTGTCTCACAGTCTGGGTGCTGCACTGATGGAAGGTGCACTGGCACACAGTCTGGGCACTGCAGTTAAGTTATATGTGCTGTCCCAAATTCTGGGTGCTGTACTGATGGAAGGAGCGCTGTCTCACAGTCTGGGTGCTGCACTGATGGAAGGTGTGCTGTCTCACAGTCTGGGTGCTGTACTGATGGAAGGTGCGCTGTCCCACAGTCTGGGTACTGTACTGATGGAATGTGCGCTGTCCCATAGTCTGGGTGCTGTACTAATGGAAGGAGCGCTGTCTCACAGTCTGGGTGCTGCATTGATGGAAGGTGTGTTGTCCCACAGTCTGGGTGCTGCAATGATGGAAGGTGCACTGTCCTACAGTCTGGGCACTGCAGTAAAGTTCTATGCGCTGTCCCACAGTCTGGGTGCTGCCCCAATGGAAGGTGCGCTGTCCCACAGTCTGGGTACTGTACTGATGGAAGGTGCACTGTCCACAGTCGGGGTGCTGTACTGATGGAAGGAGCGCTGTCCCACAGTCTGGGTACTGTACTGATGGTAGGTGCGCTGTCCCACAGTCTTGGCACTGCAGTAAAGTTCTATGCGCTGTCCCACAGTCTGGGTGCTGCCCCGATGGAAGGTGCGCTGTCCCACAGTCTGCATGCTGTACCGATGGAAGGTGCGCTGTCCCACAGTCTGGGTGCTATACTGATGGAAGGTGCGCTGTCCCACAGTCTGGGTGCTGTACTGATGGAAGGTGCGCTGTCCCACAGTCGGGGCACTGCAGTAAAGTTCTATGCGCTGTCCCACAGTCTGGGTGCTGCCCCGATGGAAGGTGCGCTGTCCCACAGTCTGCGTGCTGTACTGATGGAAGGTGCGCTGTCCCACAGTCTGGGTGCTATACTGATGGAAGGTGCGCTGTCCCACAGTCTGGGTGCTATACTGATGGAAGGTGCGCTGTCCCACAGTCTGGGTGATTTACTGATGGAAGGTGCGCTGTCCCAGAGTCTGGGTTCTGTACTGATGGAAGGTGTTCTGTCCCACAGTCTGGGTGCTGTACTGATGGAAGGTGCCTTGTTTCACAGTCTGGGTGCTGCACTGATAGAAGGTACACTGCCCCACAGTCTGGGTGATGTACTGATGGAAGGTGCGCCGTCCCACCGTCTGGGAGCTTCAGTAATGTCCTGTGTGCTGTCCCACAGTCTGGGTGCTGTACTGATAGTTGGTATGCTGTTGCACAGTCCGGGCACTGCAGTAATTATCAGTGTGCTGTTCGAGAGTGTGGGTGCTGTATTGATGAAGTGCTGCCCCTTATGGAATAAAGGCTTTCCCACAGTCTGGGTGCTGTACTGATAGAAAGTGCTCTGTCCCACACTCTGGGTCCCTGTAGTAATGTTCAGTGTGCTCTCCCACAGTCTGGGTGCTGTACTGATGGTAGGTGCGCTCTCCCACAGTATGGGTGCTGTACTGTTGGTAGATGCACTTTTCCACAGTCAGGGTGCTGTACTGATGGAAGGTGCGCTGTCTGACAGTCTGGGTGCTGTACTGATGGAAGGTGCGCTGTCCCACAGTCTGGGTGCTGTACTCATGGAAGGTGCGCTCTCCCACAGTCTGGGTGCTGTACTGATGGTAGGTGCGCTCTCCCACAGTATGGGTGCTGTACTGATGGAGGGTGCGCTGTCCCAAAGTCTGGGTACTGTAATGATGGAAGGTGCGCTGTTCCACAGTCTCTTTGCTGTACGATGGAAGGAGCGCTGTCCCACAGTCTGGGTACTGTACTGATGGTAGGTGCGCTGTCCCACAGTCTGGGTACTGTACTGATGGTAGGTCAGCTGTCCCACAGTGTGGGTGCTGTA
Organism: Calotriton arnoldi; assembly: GCA_963921515.1. Taxonomy (NCBI): domain Eukaryota; kingdom Metazoa; phylum Chordata; class Amphibia; order Caudata; family Salamandridae; genus Calotriton; species Calotriton arnoldi. Next base: position 720,401 of record CAWUFW010009632.1, read on the forward strand.
CTGATGGTTGTTGCGCTGTCCCACAGTCTGGGTACTGTACTGATGGTAGGTAAGCTGTCCCACAGTCTGGGTACTGTACTGATGGAAGGTCCACTGTCCCACAGTCTGGGTACTGTACTGATGGAAGGTGTGCTGTCCCAGAGTGTGGGTACAGTACTGATGGAAGGTGCCCTGTCCCACAGTCTGGGTACTGTACTGATGGAAGGTGCGCTGTGCCACAGTCTTGGTATTGTACTGATGGAAGGTGCACTGTTCCACAGTCTGGGTACTGTATTGATGGAAGGTGCGCTGTCCCACAGTCTTGGTATTGTACTGATGGAAGGTGCCTTGTCCCACAGTCTGGGTGCTGTACTGATGGAAGGTGCACTGTCCCACAGTCTGGGTGCTGTACTGATGGAAGTTGCACTGTCCCACAGTCTAGGTGCTGTACTGATGGAAGGTGCGCTGTCCCACAGTCTGGATGCTGTACTGATGGAAGGTGCGCTGTCCACAGTGTGGATGCTGTATTGATGATTGGTGTCCTGTCTCACAGTCTGGGTGCTGTACTGATGGTAGGTAGGCTGTTAGGAGTCTGTGTGCTGCAGTAAGGGTCAGTATGCTGTCCCACAGTCTGGGTGCTGCACTGACGGAAGGTGCACTGTCCCACAGTCTGGGCACTGCAGTAAAGTTCTATGCGCTGTCCCACAGTCTGGGTGCTGTACTGATGGAAGGTGCACTGTCCTACAGTCTGGGTGCTGTACTGATGGAAGGTGCGCTGTCCACAGTGTGGATGCTGTATTGATGGTTGGTGTGCTGTCTCACAGTCTGGGTGCTGTACCGATGGTAGGTAGGCTGTTAGGAGTCTGTGTGCTGCAGTAAGGGTCAGTATGCTGTCCCACAGTTAGGGTGCTGATGTGATGGATCGCACAGTCTGGGTGCTGCAGTTATCGTCTGTATGCTTTGCCACAGTAAGTGCCACAGTCAGGGTTCCGCCGTTATGGTTGGAGGCTGTCCCACAGTCTCGGTGGTGCAGTGATGGTTGGTATGATGTCCCACAGTCTCGGTGGTGCAGTGATGGTTGGTATGATGTCCCACAGTCTCGGTGGTGCAGTGATGGTTGGTATGATGTCCCACAGTCTCGGTGGTGCAGTGATGGTTGGTATGAAGTTCCACAATCTCGGTGGTGGAGTGATGGTTGGTATGATGTCCCACAGTCTCTGTGGTGCAGGGATGTTTGGTGTGATGTCCCACAGTCTCGGTGGTGCAGTGATGGTTGGTATAATGTCCAACAGTCTCGGTGGTGCAGTGATGGTTGGTGTGATGTCCCACAGTCTCGGTGGTGCAGGGATGGTTGGTATGATGACCCACAGTATGGGTGCTGTGGAGATGGTTGGAGGCTGTCTCACAGTCTCGGTGGTGCAGTGATGGTTGGTGTGATGTCCCACAGTCTCAGTGGTGCAGGGATGGTTGGTATGATGACCCACAGTCTCGGTGGTGCAGTGATGGTTGGTGTGATGTCCCACAGTCTCGGTGGTGCAGGGATGGTTGGTATGATGACCCACAGTATGGGTGCTGTGGAGATGGTTGATATGATGTCCAACAATCTCGGTGGTGCAGTGATGGTTGGTATGATGTCCCACAGTCTCAGTGGTGGAGTGATGGTTGGTATGATGTCCCACAGTCTCGGTGGTGCAGTGATGGTTGGTGTGATGTCCCACAGTCTCGGTGGTGCCGTGATGGTTGGTGTGATGTCCCACAGTGTCGGTGGTGCAGGGATGGTTAGTATGATGACCCACAGTATGGGTGCTGTGGAGATGGTTGGTATGATGTCCCACAGTCTCGGTGGTGCCGGGATGGTTGGTATGATGTCCCACAGTCTCGGTGGTGCAGTGATGGTTGGTATGATGTCCCACAGTCTCGGTGGTGCAGTGATGGTTGGTGTGATGTCCCACAGTCTCGGTGGTGCAGGGATGGTTGGTATGATGACCCACAGTATGGGTGCTGTGGAGATGGTTGGTATGATGTCCCACAGTCTCGGTGGCGCAGTGATGGTTGGTATGATGTCCCACAGTCTCGGTGGTGGAGTGATGATTGGTATGATGTCCCACAGTCTTGTTGGTGCAGTGATGGTTGGTGGGATGTCCCACAGTCTCGGTGGTGCAGGGATGGTTGGTATGATGTCCCAGTCTCGGTGGTGCAGTAATGGTTGGTATGATGTCCCACAGTCTCGGTGGTGCAGGGATGGTTGGTATGATGTCCCACAGTATGGGTGCTGGGGAGATGGTTGGTAAGATGTCCCACAGTGTCAGTCCTGTCATTATTGTCTGTAGGCTGTTCCACAGTCTCCGTGCTGTACTGATGGGAGGTGAGATGTCCCACAGTCAGCGTGTTGCTGTGATGATCAGTAGGCTGTTCTACAATGTGGGTGCTGTGAAGATGGTGAGTATGCTGTCTCGCAGTCTACATGCTGCAGTGAGGGTTGGGAGGCCGTCCCCTAGTCTCACTGTTGCAGTGATTGTCGGTATGCTGTTGCACAGCCTGGGTGCTGCATTGATGGTCAGTGTGCTGTTCCACAGACTGCATGCTGTAGGGATGGGTGGCATGCTGTTCCTTACTCTGGATGCTGCATTGATGGTCAGTGTGCTGTCCCACAGGCTGCATGCTGTAGGGATGGGTGGCATGCTGTTCCTTACTCTTGGTGCTGCATTGATGATCAGTGTGCTGTTGCACAGGCTGCATGCTGTAGGGATGGGTGGCATGCTGTTCCTTACTCTGGGTGCTGCAGTGATGGTCAGTGTGCTGTTCCACGGGCTGCATGCTGTAGGGATGGATGGCATGCTGTTCCTTACTCTGGGTGCTGCATTGATGATCAGTGTGCTGTTGCACAGGCTGCATGCTGTAGGGATGGGTGGTATGCTGTTCCTTACTCTGGGTGCTGCATTGATGGTCAGTGTACTGTTCCACAGGCTGCATGCTGTAGGGATGTGTGGCATGCTGTTCCTTACTCTGGGTGCTGCATTGATGGTCAGTGTGCTGTCCCACAGGCTGCATGCTGTAGGGATGGGTGGCATGCTGTTCCTTACTCTGGGTGCTGCATTGATGGTCAGTGTGCTGTTGCACAGGCTGCATGCTGTAGGGATGGATGGCATGCTGTTCCTTACTCTGGGTGCTGCATTGATGGTCAGTGTGCTGTTCCACAGGCTGCATGCAGTAGGGATGGGTGGCATGCTGTTCCTTACTCTGGGTGCTGCATTGATGGTCAGTGTGCTGTTCCACAGGCTGCATGCTGTAGGGTTGGGTGGCATGCTGTTCCTTACTCTGGGTGCTGCATTGATGGTCAGTGTGCTGTTCCACAGGCTGCATGCTGTAGGGATGGGTGGCATGCTGTTCCTTACTCTGGGTGTTGCACTGATGCTCGGTTAGATGTCCAGCACTCTGGAACCTGCAGTGTTGGTTGGTAGACTTTGGTGATGCTTCCTATGGTCCTTCACAGTCTAGTTGTTGCTACATTGATTTCTGCAATGCTGTTCTGGAGTTTGGATTCAGTGGTAAAACAATTGACTTTTTCTGGGTGCTGGTTTTATGTCAACAACTCATAACCTGATGAAAAGATGTTGTGTTTTTGACTGTGCTGGTGGCTGGGGACAAAAGGAGAGAACCAAGGAAGGCTTTATGGCATAAAACTGACTTGGTGATTCCCCCTCCAGGTAGCAGGTGCTGGCCCTATTTGCCGTTAATGTCCATGCATCTAGACAATAAACTGCGCCTACCGGCGAGTTCCAAAACCCTAAGATCTTAAAGCCTTCACTGTGATGAGTTTGCTGCAGAGAGGACCAGAGCAGTTGAAAGGACCAGTACCAATGAGGACGGGGAGGTATTCTTGTACCCAGAGCATCACCGCTCCCAGCTGGATGAGAGAAGTCTGGGCAATGAATAAACAAGAGTAACGAGGGCAAAACAAACTCACGGAGAATTGGGAGCATTTATGAAACAGTAATTTGGCAGACAGGGCTGGCTGATTGGTCAGAGCACAAGATTGAATAGAAGATAATGTTAGTCAAAGAGCAATCCACAACATAGGATTATATTATTATAGGATGTAGGGATCGAAATTTACATTTGACAATTTTGATAAATAAATAACTCAGAAAGACATGTTAAATTAGACAGTGGCGGCTCGCATAGGGAGTGCTGCAGGGCAGTGGGGCAGGGCGGGGGAGGGGCAGGGGGGGGGGGGTAGTAAACTCGGACATACGACAGAACGGAGGAAAGCAATTATTACGTTCCTCCGTATGTCCGAGTTTACTACCCACCGCCCCCGCAGCACGCCATATGCGAGCCGCCACTGAAATTAGAAAGTCCTAAAAGGAAGAGTCAGAATATTTATAGAGAAAAAACATTTCACCTAGAAACACATTTCACAGATGTGGAGCATCATCCAACTGCTTATCGAACAATTCTAGATCATTGATCCCATATCGTCAACTTTATCTGCCCCAGTCAGGGTATTCCAAAATATTATATTGGTAAAGAAAAAGCAATGTCTACTTGTCATTTCCTGGATCCAATTTAGAGCTGGATAATCTCTTATATCCACTCCGCAGCAAGGGTTTCTTTATATCAGAGTCTGATGCTTCCGTCCTGTGCATCGCCCCACAAGAGGACTTTGGGTAATCAAGGTTGGTTCAGAGATTTTAGTCCAGTTCGAAATCGTGCACCTGCCGGATGAAACATTTTACTTACATTTTAAATAAATACAAATTCTTCATATACTTGTAATGATGCATTGTCCTCAGATTTCTAATCAAGATGGAGGAACTAATCAAGATGAAGCATCTCCTTAGATTTCAAAGATTACATATTTTCCATTAGTTTTCTAAAGTTTGCTAGATTTCTATCCAAGATAAAATTCTTCTTCTTGGATTTCTAATCAGGATGGGGATTTCTGTTTAGATTTCTAACAAAATCGTCTTGACAGGTTTTAGCAAAGGCATGGTATTCTACTTAGATTTCTAATAAAAATTAAGTAGTTTCCTAAGATTTCTGAGGAGAATTAAATAAATTCCCTAGATTTGGAAGAAAGATGGAGTTTACTCCTGAGATTTCTAACACAGAACAAGTATTTCCACTATATTTCTAACAGAATGTCTTGTTTCTGGATTTCTAATGATTCTTAAATATTATAATGAAGATATAGGTTTCTCCTTAAATTTCTTCTCAAGGTGAAGTATTCTCCCACATTTTAAACACAATCAAGTTTTCTCTCTATATCTAAATATAGTAATTAATGCCCCTAAATGAATAACAATTGGCATATATTGAAACCGAGCCATGCAATTAAGTTGTTATAATTTACTCACTTATCAAATGTTTTCAGTATTCTAATTCACTGGCTATTTTGTTCTTGTTTTTATTTTTTTATTTTTTTGCAGTTTAGATACACTTAATCCCTCAAATTGAAATATGCAACGATACCAGTGAAATATGACACAGCACTTGCTGTCAATGTCACTCAAATCTGGATTATATTCAGAGGCTTGTTTCTTATTGTTGAGAAGAGATGCAAGGCCAGTCAAGTCACCTTCCATTATTTTCTTTTTTTAGTTTTATATAGCGCAAACTCGACCCAAAGGTATCGGAGCGCTTTACATGAGCACCAGTTGCATTACAGACGAATTATAAATGTTTGTCTTTTGTAGTTGAGTTTAGAATAGACTTTCACTCAAATCTGCTTTCTGTCAAGAGAATTAGATTTTAGGTGGGAAATGTGACTCCACTTAAGCTCTTTTTTCCAAAGTGAATGATCTCATATGGTAGAAAGGGGAGTTCAGTGCCCATAGACATTCAGTTCTTCTTTACGTGAAGAGCATAGTATCATATGGTTGAGAATGCAGCTCCTGTTTTAAGTCTGATCACTACCATCCTCACACTCTAGGCTTTCCTAGGAAGTGGTTCAGTAGCTGCAACATCCATGTATCCTTTCATAATCATATGTAGAGCAGGTGCAATTTCTCTGTTTTCTTTCATAGTCCCCTTGCCTGACCTCTATGGAAAAAACACTGTGGGGCCGATTCCGATTCAGGCCGGAAATCTCTCCGACCGAGCCGGACCCGGAGAGATTTCCGACCGAATCGGACTCTGGCAGTCCGACCGAACGAGTACGATACGCACGCATGCAATCGGACTAGAGTCGGTCGGACTCCCATTGAAGTCAATGAGAGCCGGACGTACAACGCGTACGCGGGCTCCCATTGACTCAATGGGTGCGAGGCGAACAAGGGTGCCCTCTACAGCGGGTACGCCTCGGGCGACTCGCGGCGCACATGCACTGGTAGGGGGACCCAGGGGTCCCCCTGTGTGTGACTCGCGCGGCTACGCGTACAGGGGGTCCGACATGGCCCCCAAAGTCCGGCTCCGACTGCTCTTTCGAGCCGGACGGCACGAGTCGGTCGGACTGCTCGCGGCGTGCATCGTACTTGCCCGGCCGGGGAACGTCTCCATTGCGCGGTGCGAGTCGTGTCCTTGCGAGTCGGTCGGAGCGCTTCGGACCCGCGAACAAGTCGGTCGGCGATTTCGCGTGCGATCGCATCGTACTCGCTCGGCCGGACGCACGTACGAATCGGTCGGGAAAGAGGGCTCCGAATCGGATCCGGTTAAGCCGAATCCGATTCGGTGTCCTACCGGCCGAGATCGGAATCGGCCCCTCTGTTGGGGTTTCAGAGAGTGGCACAAGTTCAAAGCCTATTTACCCAGTCCCCTCTTTTAGGAGCCACAACCCTTACGGTCAACATAGAGCACTATTTCCCTTTAACAGTGAATGGAACGGGTGAGTAAAATGTTTTTTTGTTAATTGGCTTATCCATTGAGAGGGTATCTCTTTTTATGCTGGCGCTTGAAGCCAATAATCTCTGAAAGCTGGGAGGACAGCTTACTACCCACTACCCACTTTAAGTCAATATTCCATTCTCTAAAGAGCACTGTCTCTTTAAATATGTTCCCTAGGGTGGAATTTAAGCTCCTAACAATTAAAAAGCCAATTTAGAATTAAACATACTGCTTCTAACATGTATCCACAGTAAACTGAATTACACATAGCAGATCCAAGTTTTTTGTTTACATTCTCCCATGAAACTCCACCCCACCTCTCCCACCACCACACCCTAATGTGCAACCCACAACATCATTAATTATCCAACTACAAACACAGAAAATATCAAAAAGGGAAAGAGTGCAGGACTAAGACGGATTATGTCTGGTGGTTGAAAGGAAAGCCTCATCTTTGAGGCCTTGTTCCGAAGGGGATCGTCTCCTGGGTTTCAAAGAGCCCTTCCATTTTAAGATCCATTTAAATCTTCTGTGAAGAACAAGACAGCTCAGGTACTGTCACCATGCAATCCTACAGTTTCCTAGAAGAAGCAGATGTTAGGTCAGATAAGACAGTTCAATTTCCATGGTTGTTCAGGATGTTCTACTAAGTTATCGAGTTTAAAATATCTCCACAGCTACTGAACGTTATTATGAATGTTATTATATATTGCCAATGTCCATTGATAGGGAGTTAAAGACAGTAAATCTATTCTTACCTATTTATATATTTTTATATATTTACCTTCACAATATTGTTGTAATTTATTTTCTGGATACAAGACTATGACAATACAGCAGCTAATATTGTAACCGACCCTCTGATTCGATTTGTCCTGATTTCAAACCTGTCTCTCTCAAGAGCGCCCCTCCGTGGGGTCACTGGTTAACTCAGTTGTATTTATTGAAGTAAATGTTTGAGTTGTGAAGACCTTATCAAGGAGTCACAGAGTGCTGTAGCAAGATCAATGAACAACAGAGGGAAATGAAAGGCGTGACTAAAATTAAGAACAGCCTGAAGGACAGGGATCATGAAGGAAGGGCTTAAAAGACTTTAGAGGTCTCTGCAAGATTCAGCACTAAGTCTAAATGTGATTTGGAGAAACATATGACAGTGCGCCCAATGAACCCCTACTTGAGAGAAATGTTGGCATAGGGAGATTCTCGGCTTTCCCACAGTACACAAATGACAATTTCGAAGTCGCATATGCGGACATTCCCATGTTTGACCTGATCAATTTGCAATCATATTGAAAAAGCTCAGTTTCAAGATTCGAGGGCTGGTACGAAGAAGCATTTAAAACGTTTTACCACATAAAGAAATGGTTTACCTAATTAAATGCTCATGCAAGTCAAGCCTGAGGTGCTGCTATTTGGAAATGATACCTCCTCTTGGAACACCTCCTCATGGCCTTCCAGCTTAGGCCCACCCCCTCCACCAGTGCAAAAGCAAGGAATCTAGGAGTTGTGTTTGATGGTAAACTCTGTTTTTCTGATCAAATTAAACAAATCACCCGCACTTGTTTCTTTCTGCTCAGAACCTTAAAAGGATCTTTCTTTTTATTCCCCCAAATTTGCAAAGAATGGTCATTGCGGCACTCGTCATCTTAAAGTTCGATTACTGCAATGCACTGTATAATGGTATTCAGAAGCGTTTGCTGCAAAAACTTCAATCCCTTCAAAAATGCAGCAGCTAGGCTGCTCATGAAAATTCCTAAACTCACTTCGGTTTCCCAAACTATTCCTAGCCTCCACCTGCTACCAGTCTGTGAAAGGATTAAATTCAAAGTGCTTTGCCTGCTCCATAAGGCTGTTCATAAGACTAGTTCGGATTACTTCCAAAGGATCTTTAGCTGGCATGTGCCCAGCCGCAATCTTCGCTCAAGCTCAGCCAATCTAGTGGCCATACCCAGAATCAACAATGCCCGATGGGGTGGTAGGAGTTTCTCCTACTCGGCTTGTAGACTTTGGAACTCCCTACCCTTTCATCTAAAATCCCAGGCAAATTTACTGCAATTCAGGAAAATGTTAAAAACCGGGCTCTTCTCATTCTCTTTTAAATAGGTCTCTTGTTTGTTGGCTTTTTCTAAGACGCTAGCGCCATGATGCCCCCAGGCATTCGGCGCACTTTATAAGCTTTTTACTTACTTACTTACTTACTAAGCGGCTAAGGGTACATAGGACAAATGTCAGGGATGCTAAGATGCAGAACTATTAAACATTATTGAACGTTCAGGGATAAGAAATCAAAATCGAGTGAGACACAACACTTTAGAAAAGCTGGTGATATTATCAGACAAATGCATGTTCAAGCATGTGAAATGAGGCTACCAGATTCCTGAGGAGGCAACCAGACTGGTAAACTGTTACAATGAGAATGTTTGTGGATAGAGACTCTGGAAACTCAACACCCATTAGGATTGAATAATAAACAGAATTTTTTATGCTTTTTGTAAAATGAACTGTTCCATGTACAATTTTCTATTAGTATTGAGCAAATATGTGTATTTTTTAAACAAGATATGGAATGATGACTATAGTAAAAAATAATATTTTTTGTTATATAATCCTGGTGTAAAGGAGAGCCAAAGACATGGCGAGAGTTAAGCATAGCCATCTGGGGCATTTCATAATGCTCTAGGAGACAAGTAAGAAATGTTTCTCACATTTTGTTTGAATTACTTAAGGTAGTGTTTAAGAAGTAAGAGTCTAAGATTATATAATATTTCTTTCTACAAAGTTGTAGTCATCCTGAAGAAGGGATGTGTCTTTCTCAAAATGCATCAAGGTTATATTAATAGAGCTTCAGTGATTGTTAGTCCAAAACTGGATTGATTTTGAAATTTCTTTGGAAGTGTATTTAAATTGTTTGCAAACCACATGAATAAAAAAAGGATTAGGTTTCCTCAAGAAGTTTACCATGATTATTTGTCTCAAGGAACAAACACAAAGTTTGTTAATAGGTTAGAAAGGAGTTAGTAAATGGGGGTTCAGTTCCAGAGGCTCTCCCACTCGGGAGAGCCAACGATATGGCGGGGAGCTGAGAGGCCATCTTTAGGACTGGGGCATTTCGCCCCGGGGCCTGGTTGAGCCATGGACGCTGATTGGGCCTTGTCGGGCGCTGTCCTAGGAGCACTAAAGTGCTTCTGGGGTCTCACGGCACAAACCCCGCCGCTACTTAATGAGCCATGTGGTGGCGAGCAGGGCTTTTTGCTACTGCTTGCAGCTGAGGACGAACGCAGCAATTATCCACTGTCCTGACGCCCCCAACCTCCCACTCCACTGGGAGCAGCTCCGCTGCCGGCCCCCACCTCGATGCTCTTGGTCCTTACCTATCAACCACCCATACGAGCGCAGTTGGTGCGAGCTAGCACAGGCCCGTGGGGGATGAGGGATTTGGGTGTATGGAGTGCTTGTAGAAGGTATCCTAAGAGCAGCCGGGCCCCCTGCACAAGAGTTCCCTAGGGGGGAGAGCTTCGGGTACGGGAGAGGAAAGGTGGGGCCCTCCCATAAAGAGGGATCCGTGCTTTGGACGGGGAGGTGTAAGAGGAAGGGTCACAGAGCCATCCATGATCTCTCTCGTAACTGTTATGTTTTTTGTTGGTTGCACAGGAACAGACTAGTTATGGTTAAGTGATTCCCATGTAATAGAGTCTCTGTTAAGGTTAAGTCTCACTTGTAAACAAGATGTAAATAATGTGGTTACTGTGCAAATTTTTGATGACAAAAATGTTTGCGTGTGCAAATAGTAAATATGACTTAGGGTCTTATATAACCTAACCCAAAGTGATGGTCTCATAGCTTTGTCATTGACATGGATGTTTGTATGGAATGGTAAGTACCCATGGGACATCAGCTGCTCCCTGGCCATATCAAGATCAACAGCTGAGATCTGGAAGTTATAGGGTAACCAATGACGTTTATGGAGGACATAAATCAATTGCCAAGAGTGTCCCAAAATCCAGGTGTGCTTGTAAAAATGGCTTGTAAGCTGGTTTTGGATTGGATTTCTGTGTAATGAGTGTTTGGCTAAGGCAAGTCTGAACCGAGACAATTCTCAGTTCGAAAATGAGGTTTCCTTTTTCCAGGCACATTGAGGTGCCATGTGTGCTGGTGGGCACATGTCCACTGCCAACCGAGCAAACATCCGTCCATTGCTGTAGGACTTTGATCTGCTGTCAGCTACCAGCAGCCTTTCGGCCTTTGACAGCCGTGACATGGGCATGAGCCACGAATCCAAGAACGCTTGTACCCTCTGATACTGGTCTGTCGTCAATCACAAGGTGACGGAGCCCAAGTCCATATCAGAGAACATAGAGGAGCAGCCAAACTCTCACAGGAGATCCATGGAAACACATAGCATGCAGCGCCCCCTACCTGTCTTCTCTTGTTACTTTATTTGTCCTGATGTTCTTCTCACCTTTAAGAATTGAACCAACCACTTAGGCCCTCATTATGGCTTTGAAGCGGAGATCCAGAGGGTCGGATTTAAGTTTATTGACCATCAAATCCACTGCAAGGTCCAGCTATTATGACCCTTCCCCCCCCAAAAAAAATGTCAATAACAACCCGCACCTGGATTTACTCGGTGTTCTACAGTACAGTTTTTCAACCCTTTCACTAAAAACGCATGCATTTTCCACCTGATCTAAGTAGCCGGAAAGGGTATGTGAGACTGCAGATGGGGGGTTGAGGTGAGTTGATGTAGGACCCAGTGCTTCATCGCACTGTATGCTCCTCCCAAAGCCCCAGCCCCTGCAGCTTCAATGAGAGACACAGACCTTCCAGGCCCGATATTATCAGGTCCGGGGTTATCAGAGCCGATAATTCCAGGCCTGAGTCACAAAAGTCTAACTTTACTACTTTGCGGTATTCACAAAGGTAAGTTCCGAGTAGTATCTTTATGTTCGCGCTTGGGTGGAATCTCTACACTCGGGCGGAGATCCTCCCCGAGTGCAGAGAGTCTGCCCGAGTGCAAAGATTCCACTCCGGGTGCGGATGTAAAGATATCACTCGTAACTTACCTTTGTGAATACCGAAAGTCATAAACTTAGAATTATGGTCTAGGTTTACCTTTGTGAATCAGGCCCTTAAAATTTCAATTTACGTTATTTCTCCCCTCCAGGTGAAATAAAGTGGTACTGAGGGTGTTAGCCTGAATGTATTACTCCGTCGCCTAATAAACAGTTTTTCTCAGCTTGAGCTCTCGTGGCTGTGCACCTGGATCCTTCCAAATGTTATGAACTACGGGCCTCATTTATGAAAACTGTTGCATCGCTGCGTGAAAACAGTGATGTGATAGTTTTCACTGCCCCCTCCTTGCGGCATGATGGATGCGCCGTATTTAATGTACGGTGCTCAATGTCGCAAGGATTTACAGATACGTCAGTAGTCCTGACGTATCTGTAGGTGCAAAAGTGGTGCATTGCTGGGATGAGTCTGAAAACAGACGCAACTCCAGCAATTTGTCCTTTCACATGAGGCAAGCCCTCATGTGAAAGAGCCTGTGTCAGTCTTACGCCTTCTGGAAGGCAGGCGTACGATATTGACGCAATGGCGTCCTAGAAGTGGTGCACTGAAATCTTATAAATTTAAATGTGCCACCTCTACGAGGCTTTTTACGGGGGAACGCCCACCCTGCATACATTATACCTGGATATACAGGTATAATGTGGCGCAGGGGTTTACAAAGTGACGCATCTGCATAGATGTGTCACATTGTAAATAGGGCACAACATGGTGCATTTTTTACTCTGCCGGTGCATCACAAAAAGGGACGCACCGGCGGCACAAAAGTGTCGCGAGCCCTCATAAATAAGGCCTTACGTTTTCTCATTTTTATAACCCTTTTTATTCCATCACTGCGGTTTGTAAACTGTGTAAAGTGCATTGGCGTTCAGTGCTAAATCGATGCAATATACAGACATATTGAATGCATGGTCGCCTTCTGGCTGCGCACCCCCCAGGTGTGAATCCCCGACCAGCCCAGGTGTGAAAGAGCTGAGAGAAACACTCAGCAGATTGGAGCTGGTGTTGTCAGACAGCACACCCAGCCCTCTGTTCAGAGTCTGCCAACACTCATCAATTAATCATCTACAGCCAGCCACTTAACAACAAGGTGAGAAAAGCACACATTAGAGTGCGCTGTAACAAGTGAAAGTTACATATCCTGTCCATGTATTCTCAATCACTTAATGAGAACACGAATGCAGCGCTACGCTGTAAACCTAATCTCCTCTCGGCGCTCCATTACAAACTATTAGGAAGGCGGAGATCCGTAAAGGAGCTTGGGAACCACCACGAAATCCCCAAGAGGCAGGGCGGGCTTGATTTACCGAGGGGGGTTTCAGGTTGAAAGCAAAGGCCTGGCTCACAAAGGCCTTTCTTTGTTTTAACGCTCTCCTGAACCTATAAGGACAGTTTTAAGACTGGGTACTACAGGGACACACCTCCCGAAATCAGACTCATCTTCTCTGGCTTAAAACAGTCTTAAGTCTAAAACCAGGGGCCATATGTACAATGAAGTGGCGGAGTGGGGCGTTAGTCTTCCTGGCTTAATGCCTCCCTCCCCCACTTCTGAAACACAAGGCTGCACCATATTTACAAGAATGTGGTACAGCCTTGCTTTTCCCCCTGCGATGGCGCTAAGTTTAACAACTTAGCACCAACGCAGGCACCCTTGCACCATAGTGCAAGGGTGCTGCATGCAGGGGAGGATTGTTTATGTGTAGGAAGGTGCCCCTTCCTGCACATAAACAATCCTAAAAATCATTCTGTCACATTCATGTGTGCTGCTTCATGCAGCACACATGAAAGTGACAAAATGGCATTTTTTTTAAAAAGATTGTTTATGTATAGGAAGGGACATCTTCCTGTACATAAACAAACCATGGCATTTTGCTTTTTCCATGTATGGAAATAGCAAAAACGAGGAGAAATATTGCATTTCTCCTCGTTTCGCGAAGTTAAGACCAGGATTTACTTGGTCTTAATTTTGGCGCTGCCTCCTATGTAGGCCACCCTTGTACATAGAGGGCAGCGTCAAAATGAATGGATGTTGCAGAGAAACGCCCACCGCAACACCCACTGCCACCCCTTTCACGCTAACATAGCGTGAAAGGGGGCCTTATTCACAAGAAAGCATTACGCCATGTTAAGTGGCTTAACGCCGCCTTGTAAATAAGGGGCAGCCCCTATCGCCAGCACAACATCGGTAATAGTGACATTGTGGTGGCGATAGGGGCTTGTACATATGCCCCCAGGTTTTGTATTTTTAGCAGAAACAAATATGACTTTTTTATTTTACCACAAACCCAAGAGGGGAAAAGTTGGTGGCACATTTCACACAACAGATATGTTCTTGACATTTAAGGCAGTGAAACAAGCATGCAGTTTCATTCTGTAACCATGCCAAGAAATGGGAGGTCTACACCAGGGGGTGTCCAATATATGTTCACGAGGACTGTGGTCAGTATACTTTTTTAGAATATATAATGACTGTGTAAATAGTTATAATTCTTCTTAGTGCTTTGATTTTTTTAGGGGGGGGGGTTAGAGCCAAACGTGTCGTGTCAATTAAATGCTGGATTTGCGGTTTGTGTAATTACACATCCACTTAATCCGGCCTGGTTTTCCAAAGAGTTTGCATCGGGTTTGTGTAATTTTTTACGCAACTCGATGCAAACTCTTTTGCTGAGATTTAGCAATTTGCCTTGTTTTATAATAAAAAGTAACTGAACGCAGCACAGTACACAGCCTTGCATTATTGTGCATCAATGGGGCATTCCTGGGTGGTGCATGGGTGTTCCCCTCCAACCATGAGTTTTGATGCAAATCCCTATCTACAAAGAATCTTAAACAGGGATTTTGCACTAAAATCCTGCTGCTGCATGAGGCAGGCGTAACAAGAGAAAAATGTTGTTTTTTCCTCGTTTTTTCTTCTTTGTGTTTGCGCTGCATTCTACAGCACACATAGAGAGAGTAATGTCTTAAAGTATTGTTTTGCGCAGAAGAAATCCCTTCCTGCACAAAAACTATGCTGAAAACCACACACAACTTGCACTATGGCGCAAGGGGGCCTGCATGGTAGCCACAAGTGTGCCAGCCCAGGGAGAAAGAAGAGTCATGCCACTTCTAGGTAGCTATGCCACCGTTCTGCTCTCTTCTGTCTATGGCCCCGTTCTGGTCTCTTCTGTTCATGCAACGCAGCACAGCAATTTTACATGCTGTGCAGTGTAGCATGAACTTTTTATAACTATGGCCCACTAATTCTAACCTCATGGATAGGGCTCCTGGTTTTATGGTATTTATTTTTTTACCATTTCCGTTTGTATTTATCCATATTTATTTTTGCCCCATTTTATCTGTATTTATCCATATTTATTTTGTGTTTTTGAATAAATGAAGCAGTAACTCATATATATTTCCACATTTATTCAACCAATAAATGTGCACTCAATCATACTTTGATGCCTGTCCAGTATTGACACATTTATCAGCCAAATATAATAAAACTATAAAGCCATATGAAAATATTTGCATAAGGACACAAACACATGTCAAGAAATGCAGTTATTTAAGGAAATTGCATGTGTTTGTTTTAGCTACATATGCTTTCAATCTGTACGACTATTGGCTGGTAATCCATGAACAGCAAGAGGGAGGAGTAACTGAGAAGGTGCTCAATTTTCTGTATTTTTAAACTTTAAAAAATAAAAACAGACTGGAAACACATTGTTTTCTGTCTGCATTTATCTGTAAAAATCAGTAAAAACAGAAGACTTGGAGCCTTACTCATGGATTATTTGCATGCTGCATAGACTGGTTATCATCAGGTCATGCTGACTGCTCACCCCCTGCAGAGACTGCTTATCACCTGCACACACTGCCTCCCACTGGCACAGAGTGAGACTCGCTGAGGCTGCTTGACACCTGCACACACCAGTTGTCACTGCCACACGCTGCCCCTCACCAGCACAGAGTGGGACCAGCTGCGACTGCCTGACACCAGCACACACCAGTTGTCACTGGCACACGCTGCCCCTCACTGGCACAGAGTGGGACCAGCTGCGACTGCCTGACACCAGCACACACCAGTTGTCACTGGCACACGCTGCCCCTCACTGGCACAGAGTGAGACCAGCTGCGACTGCCTGACACCAGCACACACCAGTTGTCACTGGCACACGCTGCCCCTCACCAGCACAGAGTGGGACCAGCTGCGACTGCCTGACACCAGCACACACCAGTTGTCACTGGCACACGCTGCCCCTCACCAGCACAGAGTGGGACCAGCTGCGACTGCCTGACACCAGCACACACCAGTTGTCACTGGCACACGCTGCCCCTCACCAGCACAGAGTGGGACCAGCTGCGACTGCCTGACACCAGCACACACCAGTTGTCACTGGCACACGCTGCCCCTCACTGGCACAGAGTGAGACCAGCTGCGACTGCCTGACACCAGCACACACCAGTTGTCACTGGCACACGCTGCCCCTCACCAGCACAGAGTGAGACTCGCTGAGGCTGCTTGACACCAGCACACACCAGTTGTCACTGGCACACGCTGCCCCTCACTGGCACAGAGTGAGACCAGCTGCGACTGCCTGACACCAGCACACACCAGTTGTCACTGGCACACGCTGCCCCTCACCAGCACAGAGTGGGACCAGCTGCGACTGCATGACACCAGCATAACCTACTAACCACCTCAGACCTATTTCCAACTCATATAAACTGCTTGCTGCCTGTCACTGACTGCTTGTTACTAGCACTGACTGCTTGTCACCAGCGCACACTGCCTCTCACCTGCAGTGTCACTCATGATGTGAACATTTACTGTTGTAAAGCGGTCTGATACCTTCGGGCCTACCTAGCGCTATTTAAAACTCAAATAAATACATGCAGACCATTTACAACTTGTATAAACAGCTTGTCACCTGGGCACGTCATGTGATCGGCAGACTGTCATTTATTTGGTTCAGTCCTTCATAAATGAGTCACGTTCTATTCCTGATTAAGACCATTGTCGAACACCTTTAAATTCGAACTTAGATGGCAATGTACAAGCTTTACTTTATTGCAGTGTCTGATCCCCCACTGAGGCACGCACCATAAACAGGATATTCCTATTCCAAGAAAATCCAACTCGTTAAAAAAGATAACGATGCACGTTCTGTGCCTTGGTACAAGATAAATCAAGAAACGTCACGTGACCAACCAGATCAGGAAAAAATACAAAGGGGCCGATTCTGATGCGGGTTGGAAAAGCTTCCCGACCGAATCGGTTGGGAAATGGTGTCCGACCCACTTGGATCGGGAAAGTCCGACCGGCGGAGTAGGATGCATCCGGATGCTTCCAGATACGATTTGGTTGAACTCCCATTGACTTCAATGGGAACATTTGTTCCTAACCGCATCAGAATTGGGCCCTCGGTCGGGAAGACATGTTCCCGATCTGATTTGGAAGGAGCAAATGCTGTTAGGAGGCCTTCCTAACCGCATCAGAATCAGGCCCTCGGTCGGGAAGCTTTTCCAACCCGCATCAGAATCGGGCCCAAAGTGTTCAAGGTGCCCATAATGGACATTTTAGAAGAAGTCCCAGCTTTTGCTGGCACCGAGCCTTTTGCAGCGCGCTTAATGGCTGCGAGCACAAAATGAGTGACCTCAATTTTGTAAAATACATCCATCATCTATTTTTAATACTGTATAATAATGGAGCGTGCGTGGCAAGTGTACCTGCTGCTGATATTTAGTTCGGGTGCTCAGGTACAGCCTTTTGGAACGAGAAGTGCTGCAAATGTCAGCCCATCAATTATCCATGACTGGAGCAGGGCCATGAATACTGCATCAGCAGGTGACGTGTCAGGGCTCTCGACATGTTTCGGTGCATCAAGGCATGTGTGTGCAGGGCCATCTAGGGCAGACAGCCTATTGGGTCATGAGAGAGAAGTGAGAACCAATAGGACTCATAGGCGTCTCCTACTGAGAAAGGACAATTCCATTGTTACAGCGCCCTAAGGATATATCACAATGAATCAGGATTATTGCTGTCTTAGAAACTTAATTTAACAACACAACCTAGCTGAAAGGTAATATTGGAAGAGTGTATATATAATTTTTTGATAGAAATCTTTAAAGTTCACAGAAGTAGAACACTCATGTTTTCATAAAAAATGAAAAAGGGTTGAATGTATTGTTGGCAAAACTAAAAAAAAAATCCAAAAAGGTACAAATTGCATAATTGCACCCTTTTTCATTAAGAATAGTAAGTCTCTTTTTTCTGTTGAGTTTTACCAGTCTTACAATTTTCTAATTACTATAAAGGATGTAGGTTTGCATTTCCTACAATTTGTTTTTCTTACATGTTTTGAATTTTTGATATGGGACCCTGGAAAAATGTTGCAAGTTGGAATATCTTCCTCTCTCTTTACAAAGTATCCACAATGTAACGTATCTCCAAAAAAACAAGGGCAGCCTTAACAGGGTCGGAGCTCTCTTCAAGTCAGACTTCGGGGGGAAAATAATGGGAACGAATATTGAAAAAATGTCTATTCTTTACAGAAGCAAAACACATGTAGCCTGGTGTCAAGGAACCCTCAGGTGCTTGCTGTGCTTGCTGGAGTGACTGTCTAATGTTAAATTGATGTTTGCTTAAACTAATTGCCTAAGAGAGTGGTGGCTTGATGGGGAAGTCATGGAGTGTTGCTGTGTGCAACCTGCCGGGCATGGAGTTAGAAGGCAATAGTGTGGCTGAATGTTTGTAGGTATATAGATGCTATTTCTATAGTGCGAACGCAGCCAAAAGACAGAGCAGCGTTGTACAGGATTAAAATCCAGCATAAAGTCAGTGGGTGATAGGAGAGGTTGCTGGTTGGTGGACTGTTACTGCTTTGGGAAGTTAGTGTTCTTTAAAGAGGTGAGTCTTCAACTCTTCCTACGTTGGAGCAGTCTTGGGCGGTCCTGATGGATACAGGGATGTTGTTCAAAATCCTGGGTGATAGATGGAAAGGCCTGCTGCCTTGTTTTTTCATGTTTGCATTTCTTAATCTGATGGTGTCTGGCTGCGGATGTGCTAAGAGCCAACAAAGATGGCAAGATTGACCGACAGATGAGCGGGTGCTGGTTGTGATTGCTTTGTAAATGATGCCGCTGGTTTTGAAGGTGGTGCAGGATGGCAAGGGGAGCCAATGAGTTCCATTATTGAATGAATGATTATCAAGGGGTCGGAGGTTGAACAGAAAAGCAAAGGAGAATGGTTTAGACCACTGCTTCTGAAACATTTAAGAACCATGACTCAATTGTTAGAACAACAAACTTTTGAAATCCACACAGCTTTAATGGACATGAGGCGGGCATTTTCTAAATGTTACTGAAGCATCGTTTGGTAGCGCAGTGTCATTTACAGACAGCACATTTTCCATTGAAATAGCCAGTAAATTTGCTGATGAAACTATATTGCACACAAATGATAGTGTGGAAACCTGGTTTCAATGATTATTTACATTTTTGCTTCACCAAGTGTCTTGATTTGTTTTGATCCTAATAAAATCTTTGTTTCCATCACATCTCAGGTTTACAAAAAAGTGTTTCATTTTCGCTTTCCTAACTGCTGAATGTATAAAGTTCATTTAGAGGGAATTACATTTTGTTTTGTGTTACAAAAAATGTCATCCTGAGGCCTTTCTTTTCACACGCTCTGTACCCCAGTAAAATTGTCACATAATTCAATTTACTTTTGTTTTTCTGACTCCAAAGTGAGAGAAGTTTGTAAACACCAACCCCCGTGTTGCAGCAGTTTGTCAGAAGACTTAGCTTGACATTTGATCCCTGTCTTTGAAGTGCAAATGTGACAAGATAAATACAGAAATTAAAGACTTCTTTATTTATCGCTTGGACTTTCACAACCTGGAGAGATGGGCAGGGAAGATGGTTCTGGAGAAGGGAGATGTCAGGGTGCAGTGGGTGTGTAATGCGAGAGAAGAGCTTAAATGGGCTTAGAAAGATCCAACAAGGTTCCTTTTGAACTCCATCTTCTGCGCTAGGAGACATTGCAGGTGGAGAAAACACCTGAGGGCAGCAGGGGTTCTTTATTCTCCCTGATGCCCAGGTGCCCATCTCACTGCAGGGGTGTGAGGCTCTCAGGGAGTATTGGTTGCTCACGACATGAACCTATCTCACTTGTAGACCAGTCCCCAAGAGAGGCACGCTGCCATCACTAATGGACAGCGAGCTGCTGACCATGGACATCAATTCACCGATTATCCAGGCAAGCGAATGTGGCATCACACACCCTTTGACTCACAACTACATCGCAGGGTTGAACTCTTGTTTCACATTTAGTGCTTCCACAGAGTCCATTTGATGATTAGAGGGTCTAGGAAGGGCAAGGTGGGGAAAATACAGGATGCAAAATGAGAACTGAGGTATTCAGAGTCCAGATTCTTCCCAGCCTTCATGACCCTGAGACATCAAGCAGCAAAGCAGTGCCAGCGACACAAATGGCATGTCATGGGTAGTCTTCCCCTAATTCACGTCTGTGGACCATCAATGGTCATTGACAGGCTGTGGCCTTGATAGGATGCTGCCAACCTCCACAGAAAGGGGTGGGGAGGACCTGAATGAATGCAGTATGATTGGTGAGCATGGAGCACCATTGGATGGGGTGGAATTAGTGCCTGGTGCTTAATTGTTTGGGTGGGGCAAGGGGCATCCCAGAGTAGGGTGTGTGCTTGGGAGCTACTTTGAGGGATTTGGCCCAATCAGCCCTGGATGCCAGCTAACCACACCTCTGTCCTGAAGAGGCAATGTAGCCCACCCTGTCACATGCTGCTCAGCACCAGGTACCCGGCTAAGTTGCCCATTTCCAGGTCCTGGGTAAAAACACTAGTGTCAACATGCAGTTTAGTTTCACAAGTAGCTTCGAATAATAAGCTAACCATGGAACATGCAAGATAAAAGGATCAACACAGATACAGAAGCCCTCTGTGAATCTGTGTGCCTTCCTATGCAGCATATAAGCAGATGTGTGCAGTAGAAGAGCCAGAGCTGAGAAGAGAGAAGCATTGCAGTGAAGTCACACTTCTGCTGCTGTGGGGGTGGAAGCATGGCACATCCCGGGTGAGAGGCAGACCACGTGGTCCCATAGGCAATATGCACCATCTGCCCACAACGCACTGCTGTCAGATGCCAGCACACGCTGCCTGCGTCTTCAACCACCTCAAGAACCCACAGAGTAGAGCTGACAGGTGAACTGTGGGTTTCAAGCCTTTTCACACTGTAGGATTATGGAAAATGGCCTCGGATGGTGCTTTCAATAATGGGTCTTTGTGAAACTTGCCTGGAGGTGGTATTTTACATACCAGGATGTTGTATCCATTGGTATGACTATGGTACCTATATATTGCGGCAATGTGGCTAAATCCCCTACTATATCTGTTACTGATATGTTTGGCTTCCTATGATTAATGGTATTTTGGTAAGATGCCCCTATAGCAGTTTGACTAGTTATTTTGAAAATACGAAAATAAAATGCAAGTCCTTCATTCAGACTGAATGGAGGCCATGTTGGAATGGATTCCACCCGAGTGAGGTGTTTGAAATGGCAGAATGTGCTCTCGGGTGCAAATGCATATTTTTTTCTCCAAGGATAAAATATTTTGCCCCGTGTAGAAATCCCCTCCCTGCCTCTAAGAGTAGAGTTACTGTGTACATTCTTTTAAAAGACTTACATTAGGTAGGCAAGAGTGTAAATCAACCAGGTGAAGTGCAAACGTGGTTATACGCTTGCAAAGAAAGCTATCTGCATACTTAAGCTAAACGTACACACGCAGGTGGCTTCGTGGCTTAAGCCCTATAAGTTTGAAACATTTGCAGGTCAGGAGCTACAGGACTATTTAAAATATTTACCATGAAAGAACCAAGCTCTGGTCCCTTCCCTGCTGGAGGTGATCCAGTGAAATGCGATCTGGCGGCTCCCTCTCGGGGCCTGGGAGTCAGGGAGGCCTCAGGGCAGCTTGTTAGTTTCCGGGAAACAAGGTGCCCCTCGGGGTAACTCACAGAAACTCCTGAAGATTATGAGCTTCTCGCAAGAGCTGGAGACAATAACATGGGAAACTGACGCTTCAGCTAAAATAACCTGAAAAGACCGAAAATGGTTGATTTTCACCCTTAGCACCGAGGGTCTAGTAACTGACACTCGGCCCAACTCACCTGCCAGCAAGGAATGATGCTGTCAAGATTCCGACACCCCAGGGGATGGTGTACAACAACCTCTGACCTCATGGAGTTCTAGAGACCAGTGCAGAAAAAGGCGCCTTTGGGACAGGGATGCTATTCTTGAACATGGAACAAAAAACCTTAAGAGGATAAAAAGTATGGAAAACTGTATAGGATCACACAGGGGAAGACCCTCTGTATATTTCGTTAAACACACAGGTGGCTTGGGACCTGATGGCTATGTGGTGAATTGAATTCCTTTTAACGAAGTATAAAGCTCAGTCTGTTGTCAAGAAGGTACAAGCAAAGGGTATCTTTCTCCTGCCGACGGTGTCGTCTCGTATCACGCCTTGTGCTGTAGCGTGGTACCTACTACTTGCGTAGGGCCGTCAGTGATTGTCATCTCTCGATGCGACTTATTTTGGTCCTTGCCTTGCTGTCACTTGCCTTTTAATGCTGTATTTTGTCACGTTTTGTTGTGTAGGATCGTCTCTTCTCATTTGAAATAGTGTGTCTTGTGCTTTTGTGTTTTGTCATGTGGTGCGTGTTTTTGTCTTTTGGTTTCTTGTCATTTTTGTCCTGCCTTGGCAGATCTTGTCTTGTCATCTTGTCTCTTTTCTTGGTCTACCTGTGACTTTTTGTACTTTTTGTGTTGTTCTGTAACTGTTGTACACAGGGGTCTCTTGTATCTCGCTGCGTTTTGTCTTGCAGTGTCTTGTCAAACTTCGCCTTGTCATGTCTTGTTTTTATATTCTGTACCTTAGCCTGTTGTGTTCTACACTGGGCCTTTTCTTTTTATGTGTTGTCTTGAGTTGGCATACATTGCTGTGTTTTGTATCTCATCCTCTTTTGTCTTGCAGAGTCTGGTCGAAAGTTCCCATTACATCCTGTAATACCATGTCTTGTCTTGTCATATTTTTAATTTCTGGTTGGATGATGTCGTGCTTTTTCTTGCTTTGTCATGTATTTACCTATGTTTGGTCATGCTATTATATTGTGGCATCTTCAGCGTGTCTTGTTGCCCCTTGTCATCTTCCTCATTTCTTATCATTCTCCCCCCTATATTGTCCTATGTTGTCGTGCCTCTAATTAATTTATTGCCGTTTGTCTTTTCATGTTTTGTCTTAATTTGGGGGTTTGCTGAGTGCATAATGTTGAATACATTCAAATAAAGACACTTTGGTGCTGATTGAGATGATCAGGCCCGAATAGTTGGTGTTAGAGTGGGATCCAAAAACTTTCCAAAGTACATTTTCGAATGAAACATAGAATAGAGTTTAGTGAATGCATTTTTAAAATGTATTTATAGTAAAATACTAACAAAGACAGACTCAGTTATCCACATTTTCTGATTTGCCACACTTAGAGGTCGATTCCGATTCGGGCCGGAAAAAGCACCGACCGACTCGGAGCCGGAAAAATTACCGACCGACACGTACCAGTGGCGCCCGACACGCCAAGTACGATGCAAGCCGCGATAAATCCGACCGACACGTCAGGAAACCAAGCCGACCGACCGAGCCGCTCGGAAAATAGCAATCCGGCCGGAAAAACACGCGAATCCAACCGACCGACACGCACCCGGAACAAATCCGACCGAATCGTACCCGCCAACTCCAACCCGCAAAGTACGATGCAAGGCGCGAAAACCCGACCGAGTCGGACGGAGGACAAGCCGTACGACCGACACGCATACAAAACCGAGCCGAAGCAACACAATACACCGCGACCGACGCGTACGCAGCATACAAAACTGCACAAACACAGCGTGAACGAAACGGAGAACACCGTACGAGACCAATGCAGGGTCCGACTCGGTCACAAGAACGTTTCCAACATACACAAACAGCACAAAGGAAAAATCACCCAAAAAAAGGCCAAACAAGCAATTAGCAAGCCAATAAATACTGGGGGGTGGGGACAGAGAACAAAGACACACCCACAACTCCACCTATATAAAGGACACAAATCACTACCATGAGCCTTTGCAAATGCCATTCCACTGCCAGCACCCAAGAGAAAGCAACCACACACCCACAGCTCACCCCTCACACAAGCCACACACCATCAGCACACCAACAAATACCTACCTCACATACACCCAGCAAAACACACACTCACACACCCTCACCTGCACACCAACACACACATCACTCACCATCACCACCCATCACCATGCCCCCAAGAAGAATCCCAAGTTCCTAGATTGTGAATTGGAAGTCCTGGTAGACGAGATCCTCAGGGTGGAGCCACAGCTGTTTGGCACTCTGGTCCAACAGACCCCCATGTCGCAGAAAACCAAGATGTGGGAGAGGATCATCAACAGGGTGAACGCCCAATCACCATGTCGGCGCACAAAGACGGACATCCAGAACAGGTGGTATGACGTGCGCAGGAGGGTACGGGACCTGCTGAAGATAGACTACATCAACAGCCAACATACCGGCAGTGGCCCTCCTGCCAAGCCAATATACCTCAGGCCCTGGGAGGAGAAGGTGCGGGCCATCCTTCCGCCAGTGAGCGTATATGGACTAGAGAACATCCCAGAGCCTGGTGAGTACACAACAAATGTACACAATAAACTGCCACAAAACACACACATCACTGTCAAGGGGAGAGTCAAACCATGCACACATAGCAATTACACAGCAACTAGAACAGAATCATCCCAAAATGTGTATGTCAGTCAGATAAACACAACACATGCCATCAAAAAAGTCACATCCAACTGTGCCAACACATGTACAAACACAACCACAACTACAGCTAGGCAGTGGCACAAATAGAACTAACACACACATCCACACATGTAGCCACCACAACAACACCAACACACAGTGAAGACCACTCAAAGGAAGGAATTCTGTGTATGCTGGCCAAGTCAGTGTAGCCAATAGCATCATGGGAGTCGCAGTCACACATATTGCCCCCCCCACAACTGTCCCATCAACACCACCATGAACCATGCGCACATCACAGGGAGTGGAGAAGGACTCACAAGATGGCTGACACTGGCTACTGCTGTGAGGAGCACAAGGCCCTGCTGGCAACTGTGCACCAACAAACAGCAGGACACCACTGACTGACATCCTGAGAGACAACTTACACTCCCTGCAATGCAAGCACAGTCCATGGTGGGATATCTGGCTGGCTGGGTGGGAAGGGGGACTTGCAGCACTGACCATAGTCACCAGCACCTCCCCTCACACCCCCCCAACACAAACTCCACAGTACCCACCTGGTAGAATGCAATGCCCTCCATCCTAACACAAGATCCCACAAAGCACCACCACCCTGGGTTATGTTGTGTGAAGCACAGGGACACTCTTGGGACTCTTAGCCAAACAACTGCCAGGACAACACTCCCAGCCATCCTGTCAGCACAGCCAGCCCACCCCACAGGGAAGCAGAGTCAAAGGAAGGAAGCATGGGCATGCTGGGAAGGGGGTGGAGGCAATAGCATGATGGGAGTGGTAGTCACAGACATTGCTCAGCCTCACAACTGGCCCATCAACACCACCCTGAACCATGCTCACATCACAGGGAGTGGAGAAGGACACACAAGATGGCTGACACTGGCTACTGCTGTGGGGAGCACAAGGGCATGCTGGGAACTGCACACCAACCAACAGCAGGACACCACTGTCAGCCATCTTGCCATTGCCCTCACACCCACACACACTGAACTCCCCACAAAAGCAAGTAAGTATGGGAATGCTGGGAAGTGGGGTGGAGGCAATAGCATGATGGGAGTCACAGTCACAGACATAGCTCACCCCCACAACTGTCCCATCAACACCACCCTGAACCATGCTCACATCACAGGGAGTGGAGAAGGACTCACAAGATGGCTGACACTGGCTACTGCTGTGGGGAGCACAAGGCCCTGCTGCCAACTGTGCACCAACAAACAGCAGGACACCACTGACTGACATCCTGAGAGACAACTTACACTCCCTGCAATGCAAGCACGTTCCATGGTGGGATATCTGGCTGGCTGGGTGGGAAGGGGGACTTGCAGCACTGACCATAGTCATAAGCACCTCCCCTCACACACACCCCAACACAAACTCCACAGAACCCACCTGGTAGAATGCAATGCCCTCCATCCTAACACAAGATCCCACAAAGCACCACCACCCTGGGTTATGTTGTGTGAAGCACAGGGACACTCTTGGGACTCTTAGCCAAACAACTGCCAGGACAACACTCCCAGCCATCCTGTCAGCACAGCCAGCCCACCCCACAGGGAAGCAGAGTCAAAAGGAAGGAAGCATGGGCATGCTGGGAAGGGGGTGGAGGCAATAGCATGATGGGAGTCGTAGTCACAGACATTGCTCAGCCTCACAACTGGCCCATCAACACCACCCTGAACCATGCTCACATCACAGGGAGTGGAGAAGGACTCACAAGATGGCTGACACTGGCTACTGCTGTGGGGAGCACAAGGCCCTGCTGCCAACTGTGCACCAACAAACAGCAGGACACCACTGACTGACATCCTGAGAAACAACTTACACTCCCTGCAATGCAAGCACGTTCCATGGTGGGATATCTGGCTGGCTGGGTGGGAAGGAGGACTTGCAGCACTGACCATAGTCACCAGCACCTCCCCTCACACCCCCCCCAACACAAACTCCACAGTACCCACCTGGTAGAATGCAATGCCCTCCATCCTAACACAAGATCCCACAAAGCACCACCACCCTGGGTTATGTTGTGTGAAGCACAGGGACACTCTTGGGACTCTTAGCCAAACAACTGCCAGGACAACACTCCCAGCCATCCTGTCAGCACAGCCAGCCCACCCCACAGGGAAGCAGAGTCAAAAGGAAGGAAGCATGGGCATGCTGGGAAGGGGGGTGGAGGCAATAGCATGATGGGAGTGGTAGTCACAGACATTGCTCAGCCTCACAACTGGCCCATCAACACCACCCTGAACCATGCTCACATCACAGGGAGTGGAGAAGGACACACAAGATGGCTGACACTGGCTACTGCTGTGGGGAGCACAAGGGCATGCTGGGAACTGCACACCAACCAACAGCAGGACACCACTGTCAGCCATCTTGCCATTGCCCTCACACCCACACACACTGAACTCCCCACAAAAGCAAGTAAGTATGGGAATGCTGGGAAGTGGGGTGGAGGCAATAGCATGATGGGAGTCACAGTCACAGACATAGCTCACCCCCACAACTGTCCCATCAACACCACCCTGAACCATGCTCACATCACAGGGAGTGGAGAAGGACTCACAAGATGGCTGACACTGGCTACTGCTGTGGGGAGCACAAGGCCCTGCTGCCAACTGTGCACCAACTAACAGCAGGACACCACTGACTGACATCCTGAGAGACAACTTACACTCCCTGCAATGCAAGCACGTTCCATGGTGGGATAACTGACTGGGTGGGTGGGTGGGTGGGAAGGAGGTCTGGCTGTCAACCAAACACAATCAATGCAGACCATGTTCACACCCCAGAGAATACATAGAAATGCCCAAATAATGCAGGACAATGTGCCACACCAATATCAACCCCTGACTGTGACGACTTAGGACAATACAATGTACAGGCCCGCACCCCGAGGCACAGTCACAACTGTCAGGTGTGTCAACCACTGATGCCTGCAGAAACATGACATACATTGTTTGTGTCTCCCAAAAACAGGTGATGATAGGGACACAGCAGCAGACGCTGAGGAGTCCCAGTCCCAGGCTCAAGAGGATGCCGAGCTCACTGGCGTCGTACAGCCTCTGTCCTCCTCGGACGATGAAGAACAACCTGGCACATCCGGTGCAAGTCAACATGCTGCACCAGCAGGACCACCAGCTGCAGCACCAGCAGGTCCACCAGCTGCACCCCCTGCACCCACCCCTCCAACGACTGTCACCACGAATACCATCCCTGCCGACATGGACAGAATAAGGAACAACACCAGCGCAGTGACCCTGGACCAACCTGGGGCCATGGACACCACCACCACCACCAACCCCCAAGGTGGACCAGGGTTATCTGTGCGTGCAACTGCACACACTGCACATGTCAGCAGGGGTGGTGGGAGGGGTGGGAGACAGAGGTCGCTGCTTGCAGACGTTGCTGGTGTGCATGAAGACCCACAACTGGTACGCATAGCTGATGCGTACCAGTCCAGCACCGGAGAGCTCAGCCAGGTAGTGGGGCTCCTCAGAGACATCAAACAGCAGCAGGCTGCCCATCATGCCCGCTTGGACTCCCACATGTCCCACGTGGAGTCACACATGTCACGTGTGGACTCCCACATGACCCGCGTGGAGTCCAAGTGGGATGTACTACATGAGATGACGGCGGTGCACAGGGACATTTTACAATGCCTCCGCCAGATGAACAGCAACCAGTCCACACCTCCCTGTGTGCCAACAACATCTGGTACCGAACAAACTGCAACTGCCACAGGGAGGGAGGAGGACTCTGGCGGAGAGTCCCCTGCACCGCAGCAGCCTGCACTTGAGGGCCCCCCCCAAGAAGAGGGGTCGTCCGAGGAGGGGAAAGTGAGAGGCTGATGGCCAAGCGCAACTCCCAGGAAGCCTGAACCTGTTCTGGATTTTCGCCTTTGTGCACAGACTGTTCACCCTGTTGATGGCAACACTACTCCCACACATTGCATGGGGAGTACAAGTTGGAACAATGTGTCAGACAACTGTGGCCCCGATACTGGGGATCCTGTCTACCTGGACTTTCTATTCATCTAGGAACTTGGGATTGCAAGATTCATGTACAGCACAATCCATCCTATGCACTATTATCACAGATGTATCACAATAAACACAATAATACACCATACTTGCCTCTGTCGTGATTCCAACGTGGGTGCTGTTATGGGGATGATGAACAACAAAATTACACTGTGTATGCGAACTGCAACAGCAAGGACAACACAGGCATGTGAGTACAGGCAACGTGACACATATGAGGGAGACACACCACCAGGGCTACACAACACATACACACCTAGGCCATCTGACTCATTGCCTACACTGATGTTGCCAGGGAAGACGGTGCAATGCACAGACACCACACCCATTCCCAGTTGTAGTCAAGTAGCCCACAGGTGCAGTAAGCAAATGGCAGTCAAATGTGTGACCACAGACAACGCACATCACTAAGTGAAGCACAGGTTTATTACACAGTAGCAACATGCCGTAACCACTACAGATGCAAGGTAACCCCACCTGGTAGCGGGCACACAGTCAACAACTGTAGACAGAAGGAAGTCCATGGGTGTGGCGCACATCACCTGTAGGGACACAACAGCTACCAGCCTGGATGTGCAATCACGTCGTCAGTGGACACAGTTGACCAAACGAATCTGAAAGTACCCTGTGAAGGACAGAAATGACACACAGTCAAAAGCAATGGAGTACAGGACAGAACAGCAAAACTCATGCACAATACATGTTACAAGATACCCACCCAGAACCAAGTTAGCATGTGAACACTGTTGGGGAGTACAGCCCACCTGTAAGCACACATCGCAACACACATCCAGTCAAGTAGCCCATGGACACACTCCAACAGCACCAGAGCACCACCCACACATCATGCCAACTCACATCATTGACATGACACCTCAGGATACTCACATTCAGCTAAAGAAGTTGGTGATGAGCTGTGTGCGGACCCATCACCATCATCATCATCATCGTCACTGGCATCGTGGTCCAGGCCAGGATCCTCCACAGGTGGCGGATGTTGGTCATCGTCATCCTGGATGAGAGGCAACTCCTTCCGCACTGCCAGGTTGTGGAGCATGCAGCAGACGATGATAATCTTGCACACTTTCGCAGGGGCATATGGGAGGGACCCTCCGGTCTTGTCCAGGCAGCGGAAGCGGCTCTTCAGGAGACCAAAGGTCCGCTCAATCACTCTCCTGGTCCGACCATGTGCCTCATTGTAGCGCATCTGGGCAGGTGTCACAGGGTTCCTGAGGGGTGTCAGCAACCACGGCATGTTGGGGTATCCCGAGTCACCTACGGACAGACAAGTGCACATCAGCTGACTTGGAAAAGTGGGCGGAATACTACAGATCAGATCACACACAATGGCACAAAGTCAGTACACACCGACCAGCCAGGCACGCTGGTTCTGCATCTGTGCCATCAACCTGGGGATGCGACTACTCCTCATCACAAAGGCATCGTGTGCTGAACCAGGGAAACGGGCACACACGTGTGTGATGGTCATGTCTGCAAGACACACCACCAGTGCATTGACCGAGTGGTAGTGCTTGCGGTTCCTGTAGGCCTGCTCCTGGGCCTGTGGTGGTACCAAAGCCACATGTGTCCCATCAATGGAGCCAATGACATGCGGCATCCTCCCCAGGGCATAAAAGTCACTCTTCACGTCAGTGAGTCGTCGCAGTCTAGGGAAATAGATGTACCGGTTCAGGAAGAGCAACATTGCCGCCAAGAAATCGCGGAGCACACGGCTGAACATGGTCTGTGACATCCCACCAGCAGACGCCACAGTATGTTGGAAGGTACCGGTGGCAAAGAAGTGTAGGGCTGCCATCACCTTCACCTTGGGGGTCAGCGCTGTAGGATACGGCCGGCCAGGCTGCAAATGTGGGGACAACTGCACTGCCAAATCCTCAATCAGCTGCCTGGTGAAGCGGTACCGTCGGATGCTGTCCCGTTCCACCATCGTTGCCAGGTCTGGGAATGGCCGATGGACAGCAGGAGCCCTGCAGTGCAGAGGAGAAGTAAGCAAGATCGTCAGTCACCCCACATATGCGGCATTGAACACACTCAAGATCCCAACATACATCATCATGAGGCACAACTACATGAAGTGTGCAGTACCGGAACGACATGTATGGTACATACATGGCCAACATCTGTCAACACGGTCCTACAGGTGGCATCAATTTGTCCCAGGTTGGCCCATTGGATATCATGATGCTGTGTCACAGTCACCCCCCCAGTGACATGTGAGGACAGATGTGCCCCAGGCACCACAGCTCAACGACAGGCACATTCCCAGGGACCCTGTAATGCCACATGGACACTGGCATCACCTGGAGTATCATGTGTACACCACAACAAAACAAACATGACCCCCACAGGTAGTGGCCACACTTGCCATGGCAGGAGAGCCATGGACGTCTGTGACACACACGCACAACATCAGAGTCCATGCACACACAACGTGGATGTGGAGACTGTCTCCCATTGTGCACATGAAATCAGAGACATTGTAAACACTACATGCACAAAGACTGTGGAGGGCCATCACTATTGTGCCACTGGGACACCCTGGCTCAAACATACCGTCCCACATGGGACTCACGGGGTATGTGACATGACATACACAAACACCACTGTGAAATGTGACCATGGCACATGCACAGATATGAACAGTTGCACATCACAGTGGTCACGTACACGTAACACCCAGGATCCTGTCCCCATTAACACGTGCACAGCCTGGGGGTGGCTGCCCACAGGTGACACCCACAGGACAACATGTACACCAACATACACACAATAGGAAATGCAGCCTTACATGCCTTATGATAAGGTTTGGACAGGCTGTCGTGATGTAGGTGTGCCCCTCACTCCCTGGGAGCTATCTGTGGCTGGCATATGTCCATCTGAGATAGGCATGCTGACATATGCCAGTCACATGTACAGTGATGCGTTGAACAGCAATGGACCGATCGGTGCCTCCGGCCGGCCCATTGCTTTCAATGTGTGCGGGTACGCGTTGTACCCCTGTGCGCGTTGAACAGCAATGGACCGATCGGTGCCTCCGGCCGGCCCATTGCATTCAATGTGTGCGGGTACGCGTTGTACCCCTGTGCGCGTTGAACAGCAATGGACCGATCGGTGCCTCCGGCCGGCCCATTGCATTCAATGTGTGCGGGTACGCGTTGTACCCCTGTGCGCGTTGAACAGCAATGGACCGATCGGTGCCTCCGGCCGGCCCATTGCATTCAATGTGTGCGGGTACGCGTTGTACCCCTGTGCGCGTTGAACAGCAATGGACCGATCGGTGCCTCCGGCCGGCCCATTGCTTTCAATGTGTGCGGGTACGCGTTGTACCCCTGTGCGCGTTGTACCTCAATGGACCGATCGGTGCGCACCCATTGACAATGGGCTTGCCTGGCAACGGACGCGTTTTCGAATATTCGAACGAGTCGGTTGCTGGAAAATCAGTTGGTCACCCACAACAATGTTGCAAAATCATGTATGTCATGAAGTTGAAATTTTGAAGGATGCTGTGGGCGTGTTTTGGTGCTGCTATTCCATGGATTGGCCAGATTCAGAAGATGCAAACGACTTGGACCTATCACTTTGGACACAAGGGACAGTATCTGCCTCTCCAGCACATATATATTGCTGCATGTTCCCCTGAGAGCCCACTTGCCTGCACTACATGCTCCAGGACGACATCTGCCACTGCACTGCTGCTGTCTCTGCCCCTCTGGACCCTGCAATGGCACGTACTGTGGAGAGAGCCCCAGCCTTCAGCCTTGAAGAGAACCAGGCCCTGCTGGACAGCCTACTTCCACAGTACAGCAAGCTGTATGGGACACCAGGGGAGCAGGTGAGTGTTCTGTGCACTGCCTTTCTGAATGTGCATTTTGTCTGACTAGCAAGGCTGAGAGTCAGCACACCACTGGCTAGCAGGCTCACTGAGTAGTTGTCACCCCCCATAGTGTGTAGTGACTTGCACTGGACAGGTATGGTGCAGTGACAGTGCTTCTGAACAGGGTTTTACTCCCCATGCAATGATACCATGTAGTGACTTCTGGAAAACTGTCCATGGGCAGCCGTGCACTGCCTGTGTACACCATGTGCCCCTGTGATTGCGACATGTATATGCAACTGTGTCATGCACGGATATGTTGCATGTGTAGTAATGGCCTTATCACTTTGTCATCCTGACAGGCTTCTGCCCATCGGAAGCATGAGATCTGGAAGGACATCGTCCGGGCTGTCCGGTCCGTGGGGGTCTACAAGCGCCGGATCCGCAACTGCCAAAAGAGGTGGCAGGACCTTCGGGGCTGGACCCGGAGGATTGCACGGGTCCAGCTGAAGCTGTCGCCTCCTCGCAGGAGGGGCGGAACACGGACCCTGACCCCCCACATGCTCAGGATCCTGGCGGTGGTCTTTCCAGACCTGGATGGGCAGCTGAAGGCCAGAGAGCAGCAAGGAGGGGGTGAGTCAAAGACTGCACTGTGTACTCTGTCTAACATGCTATGTGCCCTCCTCGGGCCAGGTTGAACTGCCACAGTACAGCAGTCATGTTGTCCAGGAGCCATGTCCCTCTATTGTGCACTGCCCACTCCTCATCTGATACCCAGGTGTGGCCCTTACATGCAGGGAATTCTGTCACTTAGGACTGTGTCCTTGCAGTTTGCTTGACTCAAGGTGGGAGACAGCATCTGTTTCCCTGACTCTGTGGTGGGCATCATGGGTGGGTCCATTGCTTACACAATGCCTGTATTCTGACATGTATTCAGCGTGTTACTTTGATCTGTGGTCCAATTGCTGAGCTGATCCACCACATGTGGCTGGGGTACCTGGCACACACCCATGCTGCGGGTGGGAACAATGTTCGGGCCCCAGGAGTATGTATATGACGTGTGTCACACATACTTAGCCAGCTGCCTACAGTCCAGGGCTCATCCCTCATTCATGTGGGGCTGGACAGTCATGCCTACTCCAGGCCATACAATACACTCTGTACTCCCACTCCCGTGTATCAGAGGACACATTGTGCACAGTGATTTGACCCCTCAGGTGTCTGCCTCTGTGTCAGTGTGCTGTGGATTAGTCGCCAGGACTGCTGTGGAGTTTCTTGGTAGGGGCTCAGCATGCCACTGGAGATGTGACCATAGGAGACGATACTTGTGTGACACATAGGTGTCTGATCAGCTGCCCATGCAGACTGGGGCATGTAAATGTGAAGTTCAGGCAGCTGTTCCCCATGCACAGCAGAGTGTGAGGGGCTCAGGTTCAGAGGGTAGTGTCACAGGTCTCCCATATGTCCAATAGGTATGACCTGGACAGATGAGGGTTAAGAGGATGTGTTGTGGGGGATGTACATGTGCACTTGTGCAGCTCCAGGACTTGCATTCCCCATGACCTACTATTGTGACACAGTGCAGAGTGTTGTTAGAATTGGCTGCAAAGTCATACATCACTGAGACAGTGATGTATGACTTTGCAGTCATGCCTCCGCCATGGCATGTGTCTACTGATTGGTGATCCTGCAGGGGAGTGACATGTGCTACATGCACACCATAGTGGCGCTGGCTATCAGGACATGGGTGCATCATGGTGTCTGTCGCTGGTATGCATCACATGCATTTCCTATTTGACTCTGGGCATCCCTTACATCCGTAAACCTGTACTGACTCAGTGGCAAGAGCTGTGATGTGTCCACACCGTGTCCTCTGCACTGTCCAACTACTGTGTACTTGGTGCATGTGTCAACACTGGGGTGTTGCAATCCAACAGACACCAGACAGATGGGTGCAAGGCCATGTGGGATGTGAGTGCCATGCTTGGCATCAGACTGACAATTGACTTCTCCTGTTCAATTAGGGCACTTTTAGCAATGTACAACTAATGATGCCAGGGCTTGCTCTGTAATGTGCTGTGCTCACAGTGGTGTGTGCGTTTGGTGCAGGTGACTGATGTCTGTCTGTTTCCCCATTGTTTGCAGATACATCCACGGCCACGGAAGGGGACAGCTCCACGGACCAGGAGGAGCCGGAGAGCCAGACTGGGTCAGCAGCCGAGGAGTGGTCGGAGGGACCCAGTGGCACGGAGGGCGAGGGGAGCCACACCGAGGAGTCCTCAGCAGCATCCACCTCAGCTGAGGACCAGAGCAACTCGGAGGATGACTCCCTTGTGGAGGCGGGTGTCAGCAGCCACCACACCCCAGCTAGTGTTGCTGTCCCCGCCACCACCAGCACCACCACCGCCCTCCCATCGGCTCCCATTCCCCAGGTCCGTGGAGGCTCCCATGTCCGGGAGCGTGTCTCCTTTGGGCCAGGCACCGCACCCCCTGCCCCTGTGTCCCCTGCTGCCCTGAGTGAGGAGTCTGTGTACCTCCTTCGCCAGCTCCATGTAGGGCAGACAGCCATGCTGAGTGTCCTCCATGCGCACACCGCGCTGTTGACTCAGCTGGTGTCGTTCATGGAGGGCATCTCATCGGGCATGTCTGACCTACAGAGGGGCAATAGGTCCATGGACTCCTCCCTGACGGCAGCAGTGTCCCTCCTCAAACGGTCCCTCACCCCTCCTGCCTCTGCTCCATCCACACTCCCCAGCACCTTACCCATCCCAGGCACACACACACCGGCACAGGCACACACCAGCACACACACATCCAGCACACTGACACACACGCCAATGACAAAACGCACACGCACGCACATTCAGGGGACTGAAGCCAGACTCACAGGGGATGGGGCCCTGGAACACACACACGCATCCACATGCACTGCGCAGTCCTCAGTTCCCTCTCCCTCCAAAGCACCCTCCCTTGCCTCACCTGCAACCCCAAAGTCACAGCAGCTCTTCCTCTGTGACCTCGGCCTCTTCCCCACCGATGAAGCTGCTCCAGCATCCCGGGGGAAGAGGAAGCCCACCCACACGGAGCAGAGTGCCCCTCGCCCCCGGACACCCTCCCCCAGGCGCAGACGGACTGAGGCCCCCACCCGCAAGTCCCCCCGGAGTGCTAAGAGCAAGACCCCGCCACCGCCCTGCAGCTCAGGCACAAGGTCTCCGTCCTCCATCCCTCAGGCCCCCACTGCACAGGTGCCCCCACCACACCCTGCCCCAGGTTCCCCCACCCACAGATATACCATCCCCAAGATGCTCCGGCCTTCTCCCCCTGCCACTTGCTCTCCCAGCACCACACCCCCGCTGCGCTTGTCTGTGCCACTGATGTGGTGAGGGTGTCCTCCCCCTCTGTCCAACCCACCTTGCCTGTTCCCCATTCTCCTCCCCTGGAGGTAGGCACTGCAGTGGAGTCCACTACCGCCCTGTCTGACTTGGGCACTGCAGTGGCGGACCTGTCCACCCCATCTGCAGGGTCCACTGCAGTTGTGCCGGCACCCACGACATCTGTGTCATGCCCCCCAGTTGTGCCGGCACACACCATGTCAGACACCTCCACTGCAGTTGTCAGTGGCTCTCCAGCACCCACCACCCCTTCCCTGACTCCCCTGGTGAGCCCTGATCCTGTCCCTGCAGTGTGCCTGGCCTGCCCCCTGGTTGCCCCTCCTAGTGGATTGTCCCTGGTATTGTGCAGGCATGCGTAGGGTGACATCTGCCAGTGTCACCCTGTTTGAACTTTGACAATGGACTGGCCATTGGCCTTTGCTCTAATTTCTTCTGGACGTCGTTATCAAACAACACATATGCTGAATAAAGCAACTTTCTTTTCTCTAGTGCTCATGCTTCAGATGTACATGTTGTTGGTGCAGCTAACCATGCCCTTGCTGCAGTGATGGTGATATCTGGTCTCATGATTATGAAGTGTTACTGTGCAGGAACCCATGTGGTCCAGGGGGAATGTGTCCTATCATGTGGTGTATCCATGTCATCAATAGCAGCATCTGAGGGTGTCATGTGTTCAGTATTTGGCAATGGGTTTCCTACTTACATTGGCAATTTCATATCTGTGGCTTCCACCCCTGCACATCTGTTGTGCCTGCCATCGTTGCATTTGTCTACTTCCCTGACCGTGTTGCCATCTCCAGTGGACATGCAGGTTTGGGCATCAATGGGGAGGGACTCATCCGTGTAGTCAGTGCAACATTGCTATACAAGTGTGTTGGATCTGTGCTGATGATTCCGTTGGCACATCCATGACCAGGCTGATGTGATGGGAGCCCTCATTTGGTGCTAATTGTTTATTGTGTGACCAAGTGCTCAGCTGACATGATGGGGCCCTACTGAGGCAACATATGGCACAGCTTTCCTCACACAGGAGTGGAGTCCCCTCATGGCAGTGTGTACACGTGTGACATTGCCTGCGCCCAAGGTGTGTGTTGTATGTGCATGTCTGTGTGTTCACTTCCATTCATCTGCGCATGCTGTGATCCCTAGTGTTGTACCTGTTTGTGATGCTTGCTGACTTGAGCTATGTTCCCCCAAAGTCTTCTCCCTGTGTTCTCTGTGATGTGGGTGCATGGCACATTACTGGTCATCAGGGTGTCACCCATAGGTGTGTTTGCTGTCAGGGCAGAGTTTGTGTGCAGACGCAGATGGGTCACAGTCAGGTTTCCCTTTGGCACTTGTTGTTTGCCCCTGTCATGTGATTTCCAGTTTGTGTTATCTTTCAGTGATTGTGACACGTTGTGTGTGTGACTGCTGGCACTCCTTAGGGTCCGGGCT
This sequence comes from Calotriton arnoldi, assembly GCA_963921515.1. NCBI lineage: Eukaryota > Metazoa > Chordata > Amphibia > Caudata > Salamandridae > Calotriton > Calotriton arnoldi. The sequence goes on from CAWUFW010009632.1 coordinate 757,863, forward strand.
GCAATGTTGGTTGTTGTCTATGTGTGTTCTTTGTGGGTGACCTTGGCTTCTTCATTGGTGTGTGACTGTGGCTGGGATCCCATTGGTCGGTGTGGTATTGCCGTCATGTCCATGTACAGCGTAGTGTGCAGTGTGTCAGACATTCAGGAGTCTTGTTGAGTGTCCATGTGTGATGTGTTTCTACACCTTGGTTCCCACCCACCACCCTGGAATAGTCATGGGTGCATGTGCAATGTCACCAGTGCATGTGTACTTCACTGCTGCACATTGTTGGAGGTCGAGGGGTGTGGTCTTGAGTGTGTGCAGATGAGAGTTGTTGCCCGGCTAGTCCCCTGCCTCCATGTTGGCCTTGGCTTACTGGCCATGCTGATTGATTTGTGCTTGTGTAGGTGTGATGGTAGTTAGTTGCTCAGGACACCTGACTGTGGTTCACAGTGTGATCGACATTTAGCTTTGTCATCACAGTGGTATTTTTATTCAGCCCAGGGTCACCACATTGTGGGGGCCCTGGGGGTGGTGCTGTGGTGTGTCTGTGACTTGCTGTGTCAGTTGTTGTTCCTACGTGCCTGTGTGACATGTGTGTTTTGTGCTCCCTCTCACCTGTCAATGCCTGCTTGCCTACATAGGGGATTTGGATCCATGAGTTACCTTAGTGTGGCAGTGTATGCACATCTGTATGATTGGTATTCAGCTCTCCTCATGTGTTGTGTTGTTGCCTGGGGACACTGGCACCCCCACCCCTCACCTGCTGTGTATGATGACAGTGTTGGTCTGCCTGTTTGTGTTTGTGCATCTGCACCACTGCATTGGCATATCTTGGGTGTGCCATTGGCTGTATGTTGTTTGGTGTGTTTCCCTGCTGTCCCTGGGACTCCTAGGTCATCGGTCAGCACAGTGATCATGGTTTGTGTGTCCCATTGCTGCCATGGTATGGTATCTGTTCACCTCACATCTGCTGTCTCCACAGGGTATCTGCATTTGTGTGCCCATTGGTGCAAATATGTGGTTCTGCATTCTGATGGTCACTTCTGTCATTGTGTCATTGATGACTGTTGACGGTCTCAGCCCCCATGGGTGTTGTTTGTCTGCACATGGCCAAAGGAATGTTTCATTTGCACTGCAGTATTTGGCTCCCCCAATTTATGTTGCAATGGGACACATACACTACTTTGCCACAGATGAGTTTTTGGTTCTGTGACCAGGAATGATCCATGCAGTTTGGCAGTTGCAGCTCTTTCTTTGTCAACAATTACCTTTTGGTCACTGTGATGATGAGGGTGTAGACCCCATTGCCACAATGGTCAAAATGTGCTTCAGCTATGGACCCCACACTTACCTTTTGGTCACTGTGATGATGGGGGTTTAGACCCCATTGCCACAATGGTCAAAATGTGCTTCAGCTATGGACCCCACACTTGCCTTTTGGTCACTGTGATGATGGGGGTTTAGACCCCATTGCCACAATGGTCAAAATGTGCTTCAGCTATGGACCCCACACTTGCCTTTTGGTCACTGTGATGATGGGGGTTTAGGCCCCATTGCCACAATGGTCATGGGCTGCTTGCATTGTGGGTGCCACACACATATATGTGTGGCACATGTGCTAGGGGGTCACATTGTATGTTCAAAGTCATGTTCGGTGTTGTAGGCATTTGACACAGCCTGCTCACACGCTTGTCATGGTGGTGGGGGATGTCTTAATCTTGCATTCCCTAGGTTGTGGTGTGCTTGTTGTGTCATGCATTGTCCATCCTATGAGTGGGGGTGGTAGTAGTGGTAGGCATCCAGCCCCCTGGCTAAGGGTGGTAGTAGTGGTAGGCTTCCTGCCCCCTGGCTAAGGGTGGTAGTAGTGGTGGGCATCCTGCCCCCCTGGGTGAGGGTGGTAGTAGTGGTAGGCATCCTGCCCCCTGGCTAAGGGTGGTAGTAGTGGTAGGCATCCAGCCCCCTGGCTAAGGGTGGTAGTAGTGGTGGGCATCCTGCCCCCCTGGGTGAGGGTGGTAGTAGTGGTAGGCATCCTGCCCCCTGGGTGAGGGTGGTAGTAGTGGTAGGCATCCTGCCCCCCTGGGTGAGGGTGGTAGTAGTGGTAGGCATCCTGCCCCCCTGGCTAAGGGTGGTAGTAGTGGTAGGGCATCCTGCCCCCTGGCTAAGGGTGGTAGTAGTGGTGGGCATCCTGCCCCCTGGGTGAGGGTGGTAGTAGTGGTAGGCATCCTGCCCCCTGGCTGAGGGTGGTAGTAGTGGTAGGCATCCTGCCCCCCTGGGTGAGGGTGGTAGTAGTGGTAGGCATCCTGCCCCCTGGCTAAGGGTGGTAGTAGTGGTGGGCATCCTGCCCCCCTGGGTGAGGGTGGTAGTAGTGGTAGGCATCCTGCCCCCTGGCTAAGGGTGGTAGTAGTGGTGGGCATCCTGCCCCCCTGGGTGAGGGTGGTAGTAGTGGTGGGCATCCTGCCCCCTGGCTAAGGGTGGTAGTAGTGGTGGGCATCCTGCCCCCCTGGGTGAGGGTGGTAGTAGTGGTAGGCATCCTGCCCCCTGGCTAAGGGTGGTAGTAGTGGTGGGCATCCTGCCCCCCTGGGTGAGGGTGGTAGTAGTGGTAGGCATCCTGCCCCCTGGGTGAGGGTGGTAGTAGTGGTAGGCATCCTGCCCCCGTGGGTGAGGGTGGTAGTAGTGGTGGGCATCCTGCCCCCTGGCTAAGGGTGGTAGTAGTGGTGGGCATCCTGCCCCCCTGGGTGAGGGTGGTAGTAGTGGTAGGCATCCTGCCCCCTGGCTAAGGGTGGTAGTAGTGGTGGGCATCCTGCCTCCCTGGCTAAGGGTGGTAGTAGTGGTAGGCATCCTGCCCCCCTGGGTGAGGGTGGTAGTAGTGGTAGGCATCCTGCCCCCTGGCTAAGGGTGGTAGTAGTGGTAGGCATCCAGCCCCCCTGGCTAAGGGTGGTAGTAGTGGTGGGCATCCTGCCCCCTGGGTGAGGGTGGTAGTAGTGGTAGGCATCCTGCCCCCCTGGCTGAGGGTGGTAGTAGTGGTAGGCATCCTGCCCCCTGGGTGAGGGTGGTAGTAGTGGTGGGCATCCTGCCCCCCTGGCTAAGGGTGGTAGTAGTGGTGGGCATCCTGCCCCCCTGGGTGAGGGTGGTAGTAGTGGTAGGCATCCTGCCCCCTGGCTAAGGGTGGTAGTAGTGGTGGGCATCCTGCCCCCCTGGGTGAGGGTGGTAGTAGTGGTAGGCATCCTGCCCCCGTGGGTGAGGGTGGTAGTAGTGGTAGGCATCCTGCCCCCTGGCTAAGGGTGGTAGTAGTGGTGGGCATCCTGCCCCCCTGGGTGAGGGTGGTAGTAGTGGTAGGCATCCTGCCCCCTGGCTAAGGGTGGTAGTAGTGGTGGGCATCCTGCCCCCCTGGCTAAGGGTGGTAGTAGTGGTGGGCATCCTGCCCCCCTGGGTGAGGGTGGTAGTAGTGGCAGGGCATCCTGCCCCCTGGCTAAGGGTGGTAGTAGTGGTAGGCATCCTGCCCCCCTGGCTAAGGGTGGTAGTAGTGGTAGGCATCCAGCCCCCCTGGGTTGGGGCAGTGGTGGCGCGCATTCAGGCCCCTGTGTGCATGTGTGGCATTGGTGATGGGCATCCCGCCCCTATGGTGCTGCTGTTGCTGGTGTAAGTATATTCAGATTCCCAGTGTATGTGTGTGATGTGTCGTGTACGTGTTGTATGTGTTTTGTGGTTGGTGTCTGACTTACCTTCTGCGCCGTACGCGTCCGTGCCTGTTCCGGTAGTAGATGTAGAATATTGGTATGATCGGGACGAAGGGATTCATGGTTGGTTCGTGTCGTTCGTCCTTCTCGTTGCTTCGCGTCGTCCCCGCCGCTTGGCTTCGTCCCTCGTCGCTCGCTTCGTCCTCGCCGCTTCGCGTCGTCCTCGTCGGTGCTGTGTCTCGTCTCGTAGCCGTGGATCGTGTTGTGGCGCGATTCGGAGCTTATGTGCGCCCTCCCGGATGCTTTGACGTGCCGTGCGTAGCGACGGGTTCGGCGCGTACGGAAAGCGCATCGTACTTGTCCGGCCGGACGGGGCTGCATTTTCCCTTCCGTGCGACTCGATTCGGCGTTTCCGGATTCGCCTCGGTCGGAGAACAGGACCTGGTTTGGGTGAGTACGGCTCGGCCGGAATTTTTGCTGTTGTGCGCATCGTACTTGCTCGTTCGGTGTGCTGTACGGATCGGTCGGGAAACTGGCTTTCGCATGGCTTTTTTCCCGACCGAATGGTATTGGGTGCGCCTCCGACCGAGATCGGAATCGACCCCTAAGTCTCTTAGAGAAACGCAAGCTGCTAGATTTGGAATCCTTGCAGAGATGGAGAAGGCATCTCATTTAGGTCTATAATAGAGTTTCTGCCTTGCACCAAAGGGGTGAGAAGCTCTCTGTGGTGCAGCCGTGTAGTGGCACCAGGCACAAAGGCTTCAGGCCCAGGCTCCCAGCATTGGCTGCAGTTAAACAAACCAAGTTGGCAGCACAGATTTTTGCTCATGTTCTGCCTTCATGTTTACTCAAAGAGCTTAGGTGAGAAAGAAATGGGAAGAGATGTTAAAGAACAGAGAGCTAGAGTGGTGGAACACAGCTAAAGGTGTGAGGAGGGAGGTAGTGATGAAGCAAGAGTGGAAGTGTACAGGGATAGGCGGAGAGTGGAGGTGAAGTGGAGGTGATTTGAGAGATACTAGAGTAAAGGGGGGTAAAAGGAATGAGAGAAACAGACAGAATAGGAAAAGGAAAGATGGTAAGAGGGAGAAGAGGAAAGATATACCGGAGAGCAAGGGTGAAAGGTATAAAGTAGCAAGGCATATAGAGTGAGAGGGAGCGAGTGAGCATACTTAGAAAGATTGTAGAGAGGATGTTGAAGGGAAAACTCTCGGCATGCTAATCACATCCACCCTGCCCCCTAGTGCCCCAACTGTACTGGATGTCTGACTCCTAATGCTGATTTTTTAAGGTTGGCAGGCAAACACGGATCATGTGTGTGCACCAGGCACAGACCTATCTCACGGATTGCAGTCTTGTTTGACCGGGAGAGGCGCCAGCACTGGGCCTCATAGTGGTGAAAGGCCACGGCCCTTACCAGCTAAGCATGAGTGCATGGTGGCAGACTGCAGTGATCAGTAGGAGTGAATACTTCCTTTAATTGTGTCACTGGAGTGGAGGCCTACAGGTTCCTCATCTAAAACTCTGCTGCTGTGTTCTTAACTCACCTGCAGCTAATAGTGTGTATGTGTGCCTGTGAGTGGTAATAAACATAAAGAATGTAGGGCTACATGCATCAAGCCACTTTCACAAGCCCAAAGGCCGATCTGCAGAACCGGCCCCTAAGCGGTACCAGCAATTGGCCTTGGGATGCACTGCCTAAGGCCATTCGCAGTAAAATAGGTATCTCACAAAATTATAATGCAGTTAGGAATCGCAATCTGCTATGCCCTTTAGGCATGTCTGTGTTTCTCTACATGGCACTCATGCCATTTTTGGGTGCATCAGGTGGCCTTGCCCTCTAGTACCTTGAATACAATTTGGGATTACTCTTGGTAATCACAAATTAAGTGGCTCATTCATTCCTATGGGCCTTAAGGCCCATAGGAATGAATGGGAAGGCATTCCCTATTAGCGAATCTAATTTGTGATTTTGCTAATAGGAATGTGTAGAATCATAAATTTATTTAACGATTCCTAATGTATAGGGAATTATAGTCTCAATAGCGATTCTTAAAAATCGCTTATGGAATCGCACCTACATTGATGCATGCCTCAGAGTGCTATGCGGTGCATATGTATGTGCTGAGTGTACATTTGCTTGTGAGTGGGAGCTAATATATAAAGATGTAGTGCAGCATGCATGTTCTATACATGTGCAGGTGTATGTCTGCTCAGAATGGTACAGTACATGGCTGGACTCTTGATTCCATTTTGGGAGACCTATGGGGAATGGTAAAACATGAGGGAGGTAGAGAGGAGTTAGCCCTGGACAGATTAGTGTATTGCTACATTTCTGTAAGCTGTGATACACTGGACAGAGAAAGCCAGGGTCTCCACAGTGCCCACCTAAAGGTGCTCTTTGGATTCAGAGAGCTGGCACAAGCAGGTACCTGGGCACATCTCGTGAATGAGATGGGGATGATAAGAGAATCATAAAGTGTAGGTCTGAGGTAATAGCTATCATCAGCTGGAGCATCCAGGTGTGAACTCCTGGCCCTCCTATGGCCTGTGCTGTGGGCTACTAGCTTTGGAGTGGCTCCTGCTGTGACAGACTGCTTAGAGGACGAGAGGGCAGAGGAACGGGCACTCAAAAACAATCCAACCCCAACTTAAACTTCAAAGACTCTGACTAAATCAAATTTGGCACTGGGAATGGATCATAAGCAGGGGAGCTTGAGACCCCGGGTCAATTGTCAACTGTTACAGCCAGTCGGGCTGTGTGAGGAGAAGCTCTGGCAAGACTTCTGCCTTTGAGCAGGACTGGGGCCAGCCTGCTAGTCTCCCAGCTGGGTGAGGGACATCACTCAGGGAATACAACACCACCTGCCCTGGAGCGTGGAGCACCAGCCTGCTTGCTAAGACCAGTGGCCCTGTGAGGAACAGGAGTGTTGGGGGAGCCAGGTCCCAGTGTGGAATCCTGTTCATGGATTCCCTTAGTGAGGTGTGAGGGAGACGTGTTGCTGCGCTGATTGGGTTATTGCCCATGTGCAGGGAAAGTGGGCGTACCTCGCTTGCTGTGAGAGGGCTGCTGCATCATAGCTTTCTTCCGAACGGTCATTGCCCGTGTGCAGGAGGGGAACCGGCGACCCTGTGATGCCAGGAGGGGCTGCTTTGAGACATCACCATGCCAGGAGCGCCGACCCTGGTGTTGAGCCGGCAACCCTGTATGTGACGAGAGCCGCTGTCAGGTGCTTGTGCCAATCAGGTGGAGCCTTTGTGCATTGCAGAGACCTGACCCTGTATACTGTGAGAGGGCCATCGGGACCAAGCAAGAAGTGTTAGTGTTACTTCTGGTCAGAATCATCACCGGAGGAAAGAGGCAGCTGCGGGACTCCTACAGACCTGCACTTCACGAGCAGGACCAGTAAGGCCAGACATTCCGCACTACTTCCCTCCCACTTTTCCATGGGAAGAACCAAAGAACTTTCCTAACTTGGGAGGAGCCACTGCTAAGACCCTCCAGCTGCTGCCTCATGATCTTGTGTGAGAACTTGAGGACTGCCAAGTGCTCCAGCCGCTTGGACTGTGTGCAGAAACCTTACCGGAGAGAGCCACTGCAGCCCTGGGCCCACAATGGGGTCGGTCAGAAACTCAGGTCACTACCATGCAGGTGCAGAAAAGATTGATTTCGCGCCCTCCTGGTAGCTTTGGCTTGGCAGGTGGTGCGCTTTGGGACTGGAACACTTGACTTTCAATACAGAGTTGGGGGTGACCTGTGAGGACTCAGACTATAGTAAATCTTCACCTGAATGCCGCCTTAGTGAATGGGAATACCAATGTTAGCTAGAGTGCGGACTCAGGGAACCACTAAGGAAATACCAGGAGCCCTGACCTCAGAGGCTGTGGAAGTTTTCACTAAAGCAAGCATTTGTCCGCACTATCATTTTTTGTGCTGCTTGTTTTTTTGAGTTGTGAGCCTGTGTTTACTCCTGTATCCACCTCCCCATGAAGCCAGGACTGCCCAAACTACTGATTACTGGAGAGTCAAGTGCTGAAGAGGCATTGGGCCCAGTTGCTCAGTGTCCATAGTAGGTCAGGCCTCGGATATCAGGGAGTAAAAGGCCTCCATTACCAGGGCTGGGCTAAGTAAAGCCTGCTTACCCGTGACTTAAGGAGCGGGGTTCTGACAGACGGAGTCAAGAGCCTGAGAAAGAGGGCCGAATGGGGTAGAGTGAAACGAGCAAAGTAGCTAGATTGATGTTGTTGATATATTGAGGAGACAGGGAGGATCAGAAAGTGACAGAAGAGACAGGAAGAAAGAAGGGACTACAAGCATTGGCAAGTCAACAAGCATTGGCAATGCCTAATAATGTGAGCTCCGAATTGTTAGCTTTTTTCAATGTTTTTCTGTAAATAGTAGTTAAATAAAAATAAAAACATTGGAGGAAAATATAACACATATCTTGTACAGACATTTAGTGGTTGCCAGATGTTGCAGCTGCTACTCTTGGTTTCCTCATGGCCCCTTCTAGCACTCCCATTGCAACCACTGGCCTAAGAGGTCACTGACAGAGTGCCTGTAATGAGAAGTTAAATAGTTCTCTCTAAGAGCCTTTAAATTTCCTTTATCGTGCAGCCAACACGACATCATTGCCATAATAAATCTCCATAGTAAAATTTGAACACTGCAATGAAACAAATGTTGGCAGCATTTGTGAACTCGGGGCTCTGGCCTGGCTCTACTCAGTTCTTTGTATTGCTATATCTCAGTGATTGCTAGGAAGAGAAGTACACATCGAGTGGACAACGTGGGAGTGGAATGGCCCGTGACTTGTCTACCAAAAGACAGTGAGTTGGTGCTGTGTCCTCTCGCAGGGAGATGTCTTCAGAGTTTATCAGGAGACAGAGGGCTCACCGTGTTCAGCAAATGTTTAAGACCGCATGGTCAATTTGTAATAAATTTCTATATGTCATTGTGGAATGCAGCAAGGGAGGGTCTCATGCTCAGGTGTGGGGTGAACGGGCTTCAAGGTATTTATATGGTGTAAACTAGACCCTGGGCTTCAGTTGTGAAGGTGGTGTGCTCAAACTAAAATAAGGTTAGCTCAACAAGGGCCTGGTAGACGAGAGAGAAAGGGAGAGTTAACGGCATCAGGGACAGCAGAGTCTGAGGAGAGGAAGAAGACACACCGGCAGACAGACGAGACACAGCAGAAAACAAAATCAGGCAAAGTAGAGACTAAGACAGATGTCAGATATACATAAGAAATGATTTTAAGTAGAGGGAGAGGTTAGACAGAGATTGGTGGTGAGGGAGATTGGTGAAAAGAGAAACTATATACAGGGAATACAGGTGAGAGTGTAAATGGATGAAAGAAATATTTAGAGCAGAAAAGAGGGAGAGAGTCATACAAGGTTGATAAGAGATGGTCCAGGAAAATAGACAGCTGTTATGGTAGAAGAGACAGCTGAGACAAAGGAGATTGGTGAGAGACGAGTGATAAAGAAAGAGTTCAAAGACAGAGCAGGAGAGTATGATACAGGTAGAAAAGAAGCATTAAAGAGAGACTGACATGAGAGAACTGGATAGCAACAGAGAGAGAGAGAAATACAGGTGAGGAAGACAGAGAGATAACAGAGGCAAACAGGGTTAAAAATAGTAAGCTGAGAGGTGGGAAGTGGAATATGGACGCGATTAGGGGTTGCCGGGTCTCGTGTAACAATACTGGCTAGGCCTTGCAGCGCTAACACTGCTGGCAGGCAGCAGCCCAGATGTAGGTCCCTTGCTCACTTTGCCACTGGATGCAAGTCAGCCTGGCCATGAAGGGTGTTACCTCGAAACCGGTCCCAGGATGCTTGTTTCCAGTAGTGAAGACCCACCAAGGTTCGGGAAGGACTGTTCCCATGAGGCACAGGCTCGGCGACTGACGTGGTGGCCATGGCTGGGTCTGAACTGGGGTGGCGAAGTGAGCTGTAAAGAACAACATGGATTTGAACCCAGATCTAATAGTGAATTGGGTGAGGTTCGAAAAGTTACAGCGCTCCGTCCATCATCTCCTTGTGCTTGCTTTGTTTGTCGAAGTTGGCAGGTATGCCCAGACGGGGGTACCTTTGCCCACTTTGCCACTGGATTAAAGCTTAGCCTGGCTGATGAGATGTGGTTGCCCCCGAAACCGGTCCTAAGATGCTTCTGTATCCTGTCCATGAAGACCTGGCTGGCAGTTCGGGCTGACTGTAGCAATACGTAACTGAAGAC